>VZRH01008301.1:125174-138172 GCA_013397555.1 Urocynchramus pylzowi
AGGCGTGTGCCCTTCGGATGTGGGGGGGGGGCTCAGTCATGTCTTCCAAGCGCCAAGCTTCTTCCTCGAAGCAGCCAGACAGCAGGGAAAAGAAACCGAAAGGGGAAGAGGAGGACGACACCTGGAGCTCCACCTTGGCATCCCTGAAAACTGCTCCCAAGGAGAAGCCCCCGGCCACAATTGATGGGCTGTGCCCCCTGAGCACAGCACTGGGTGCCCGGGTGAGAGCAGGGCTGAGGTACTCAGAGGGGCAGAGGGAGGGGTGGGGGAGTCTCAGACCAGCCCCTGCCCTGTTGACACAGGTTCAGCCCCAATTTTCCTTGCAGACCCCAGTGTGTTCCCACTGGGACATTTCTGCACCCTCTCCTTCCCCGAACACTCCCAGGTGCCAGCCCAGGCCGTGTCACTCACAATAGGTCTATGAGGACTATGACTGCATCCTGAACCAGACCAACATCAGTGCCAACAACAACAAGTTCTACGTCATCCAGCTCCTGGAGCATGATGGTGCCTACAGTGTCTGGAGCCGCTGGGGCCGCGTGGTGAGTCCACCCAGGCATTGCTCATCCCCCGCACCTCAGCTGTCCCCACCCTGCCTTCAGAACCCCAAAAATTGAGGGTGAACCTGGTGGTCCCTGGCCTCAAAGCAAGCACCCAATTATCCTGCTATAGCACTTTCATGGGGGGGGCTTCAAGGACTTTTCCCCAGACAACATAGTCAGCCTGCCTGGGGCACGTGACACTTGTCCCTGCAGTGAATGTGAGTGTGACAGCCCAGCAAGGAGTCCTGAGGTGTCTTCCTGAGCTGGTGGCTCAGCACATTCCTGCTCACTGCCCCACAGCCTTGCTATCTCAGCCCCTCTTCTTCCTGCCTGCTTCCACTGGCATGGTGGAGCAATGATGCAGGGGAGGTCCTGACCACTGCTGTCCACTGCCAGGGAGAGGTGGGCCAGTCCAAGCTCATGCCCTGTGCCTCCCTGGAAGCTGCCAAGAAGGACTTTGAGAAGAAGTTTCGGGAGAAGACCAAGAACAGCTGGGCAGCAAGGGAGAACTTTATTGCCCACCCAGGGAAGTACATGCTCATTGAGGTGCAGCCAGGGGCTGGGCAGGAGGTGGAGGCTGCACTCAGGGTGAGTACTGAGAGGTTGTCACCATGATGGGATGGTCCTCACTGCACTCCTGGCCCACTGAACACCAGGACATCCAAAAGGGTCAGCAG
The DNA here is from genome assembly GCA_013397555.1 of Urocynchramus pylzowi. NCBI lineage: Eukaryota > Metazoa > Chordata > Aves > Passeriformes > Fringillidae > Urocynchramus > Urocynchramus pylzowi. The sequence continues at coordinate 126,394 of VZRH01008301.1, forward strand.
GATGGGATGGGTTTTGAGGGGGGTCTGGGTGCTTGTTGAAACAGCTTGCTGGCAGAGATTTGGGGCTAATGGGTTAAAATGGAGTGGGAGGGCATCCTGAATGAGAAACATGGCCTTCTGGGTGGCGTTGGCCATGGAAAGTGGAGGCAGCACCTGCCCGTTGCTCTGCTGCCCCAGGACCAGGCTCTCCTCACAGAGGCGGGCAGCCCTGGTGGGGAGGCTCCCACAGCCTCTTGCAGGCCCGCAGCTGATGTGGGGTGTCTGCAGGTGGATGCCGTGGATGGGGACAAGGTCTGCAAGCAGCGGGTGCTGCCCTGCACCTTGGACAGAGCCACACAGGACCTGGTGTCCCTCATCTTCAGCAGTGACATGTTCCGGGATGCCATGCAGACCATGAATATTGGTAGGAGGTGGTGGGTTGATGGGTGGCATGGGGTCTGTCTGGGGGATGCAGGTGGGGAGGTGAACAGAGCCGAGATGCTGATGGATTTTGCAGCATCCCCTCTGATATCCTGGCACCTGATGGGACTGTGGACACCCCATGCTGGGTGTCCACGCTTGCCCATGGTGTTACTGGAGGTTCTTGGAAGTAGCTGCAGGGTGAGTGGGGTGGGTGGGTTCACCTTGTCCTCCCCTGTAGACGTGAAGAAGATGCCTCTGGGGAAGCTGAGCAAGCAGCAGATCGCGAGGGGCTTTGAGGCACTGGAAGAGCTGGAGGCAGCGCTGGGGGAGCAGCCCCCCCAGGCCACTCGCCTGGAGGAACTCTCCTCACGCTTCTACACCATCGTCCCACACAACTTTGGACGGGCACGGCCACCCACCTTCAACTCCCCTGCCCTGCTGCGTGCCAAGAAGGACATGCTGTTGGTGAGATGCCAGAGCACGTAGTGCGTGACATCCCTTCCTGGTGGGACAGGAGCTGCTGGCAGGAGGCTGGGCTTGCCCTGGTCCCCTGGCACAGTGCCCAGCACTGGTGGTGAGGATGTCCCTGCTCTGTCCCTGCCAGGTGCTGTCTGACATTGAGGTTGCACAGAGCCTGCAGGCACAGAAAGAGAAGGAGGAGGAGGAGGAGAAAGAAGTCGCCCATCCACTGGATCAGGATTATGCCCTGCTCTGCTGCCAGCTCTCCCTGCTTGACCCAGCTTCCCGGGAATACCAGGTGCTGCTTGTGCCACAGTGTCTCATAATGGGAAACAATTATGTCAGGCCTGTGGGCACCCCAGAGGTTCCTACTGTCCCAGGGGGACTGTATTAGAGGTTCCTACTGTCCCAGGGGGACTGTATTAGAGGTTCCTACTGTCCCAGGGGGACTGTATTAGAGGTTCCTACTGTCCCAGGGGGACTGTATTAGAGGTTCCTACTGTCCCAGGGGTATTGCTGAGATGGCTGCCTGGAGTGACACAGCTTTTTTGCCTCCCCCTTGGCAGCTGATCCAGACCTATGTGACTCAGACTGGGCACAAACTCCATATCCTTAACATCTGGCAGGTGGTCCGAGATGGTGAGGTGAGGAGGAGGTGATTCTCCCCATGTCACAGTGGGGAAGCCATGGTTGCACCCCAGGATTGCTTTAGGGCTTCTCCGCCCAGGAGGGCATTCAGCCCAGCTGGCCAGGGCCGAACAGGCACCCAGTCTCCTGCCCCTCCAGCCGGGCACTGGGGCTGGACTGGGGAGGTGTGTGGCAGTCCTCCACCCCTGGGCACCCATGTCTGTCCCTCTGTGGACAGCCTTTAGCTCTGCATCTCTCCAGGATGAGCATTTCAAGGCCCATGACCTCCTGGAGCACCGGCGCCTGCTTTGGCACGGCACCAACATGGCAGTGGTGGCAGCCATCCTGAAGAGCGGGCTGCGCATCATGCCCCACTCAGGCGGGCGCGTGGGCAAGGGCATCTACTTTGCCTCTGAGAGCAGCAAATCAGCCTGCTATGGTGAGGGTCCTGGGATGGGCTGGGCTGCTTGTGATGCCCACAGGGTCTTTGTGAGCCTGGTTGCCTTTCCATACCCCCTGCCAGGCAGCTGTGGGCTTGCCAAGCTCCTTCCCTGCCATGGCAATTGCCACGCTGTGTTCCGGCGTGGCCTGGGCACAACCAGATGGGAGTACCAGGGATGGTGCTATTATTCCCATCCTTTTCTCACATGGTAGTGGGCTGTACATCTAAGAATGCTGGCATCATGTTCCTGGCGGAGGTGGCCCTGGGCAAGCCCTACCGCATCACCTGCGATGACCCCACGCTGTGTCAGCCACCTGCTGGCTATGACAGTGTCCTGGCCTGCGGCCGGACAGAGCCGGGTGAGCTGGGGGCAGGAGGGCAGTGGCAGCTGTGGGGCCGTGGTGCACACAGGGCAGGGGGGAGAGAGGCCAAATCTCAGGTTTCATGTGGTGCTGGGGTATCTTCTGGCCCAGATCCTGCAGAGGATGAGGAGGTGCTGCTGGATGGCAAGAAGGTGCTGGTGTGCCAGGGCAAGCCCATCCCCGTGCCTGCCTACAAGGACTCCTCCTTCAGCCAGAGCGAGTTCCTCATCTACAAGGAAAGCCAGTGCCGGATCCGCTACCTTGTCCAGCTCCGCTTCTGAGGGTGCCTGGGAGCACCATGGCCCCAGCCCAGCACCAGGAGGTGACCCCCATCGGCCCAGAGCACAGCGATCTGGACTCTCCGGCCACTCCATCTGGGGCTTGGCAAGGGACAGGCTGGCATGGGGACTGAGCTTGCTTTGACTGTGAATTAAAGCACTGTGCCTTTCACCGGGTGATGCTCTCGCTTTCCTGCCCAGCAAGGCAGGTGTGCTGTAAGGAAGGGTGTCAGTGGGTCCCTGAAGGGATGGCATGGGTGGCTCTTGAGGGGCTGAAGCCTTCAGATGAAAGCTGGTGTCTTTGAGAGCCAGCTGCTCTCATCACCTTAGCAAGGCACACGGCTCATGCCCACTCTATGGCATCAGAACTACAGAGGATGAGTAAGATTTGCTGCCGTGCCTGGGCATGGAGGAATCCATCCATCCTGAGGGCGAGTGCCTGCCCTTCCTCTAGTGCCATGCCTCATGCCATGTCTGCTGTCCTGCCCCAGCCTCGCACCCATGCCAAGCCCTTCTCTGTGCTCACGTGTGCTCATGTGCCCCTTGAGCACATGTTCAGGTGCTCAGGCTGCCAGGGAAGGGCAACTCCCAGCTGTGTAACCCTGATGTCCCTGGGTATCAGTTACCCTGTGTTACCCTGTGCCAGTGGAGATGATTTGCTGCAGGCCTGCCTGTAGCTCTGTCCCTTGAGCCCAAGGAACTTGAGGGCTGAGGTGTTCCTGTAGAAGGACCAGGCCTGGTGCAGTGGGTGGACATTCTGGGGGGGCACAGGGCTCAGGAGCCCCGATCCCCCCTTCCTGAGCCCCCGCCGGCTGCTAGGACCCAGCAGCTGTCCCCGTGGGACTGCCACGGGTGCAGGCAGTGCAGGCAGCGCCGGGAGTGACAGCTGGTGCCATCCGCAGCTGGCGGGCTGCAGGCAAACAGGATGACGAGCGGGTGACGGGAGTGGGGAAGGGCGAGCGCGGCCTCACACAGGGCCGGCAGCCCCGGTTCTGCTGCAGGAGCAACACCAGCAAGCAGGACCCCAGTGAGGAGAGGAGCATCACCCATCTCCCCAGGACCAAAGGTGCGCTGAATCCCACCCACCCTGGGGTCCCCTGTGGCCAGAGCAAGAGGGTTGGGACAGGCAAGTTGTGCTGGCCCACCTCAGGACATACTGGTGCCATTGGAGAGGGGGGACGGGGTGTCAGCCTGGCATGGGTGACCACAGGACCTAGCTATGCTATCCCTGGCCAGGATGGGGGACAGCCTGGGTGCCAGCTCTGGGAGAGCCAGGGTGATATGACTTCACTGGCTACCTCTCCCTCCTCTAGCACCTTGGAAGTGTGCTGGTCGTCTCTGTGTTTCTCTGTGGCTCTTCTCCATTTTGGTTCGTTCCCTTCACACCTGGCTCCTGATCCCAACAGGCAAGGAGAAGGTAGCAGCCATGGTTGTGGTGGGGTTACCCTCTCTGGGACACAGGAGAAGAGCCCTTGCTACCCAGGCTCCAGAGCTGCTGGCTTAGCCCTGGAGGGGGATGCCGAGCTGGACGGGGTCAAACACCACGGACAGCCTAGAGCTGCTCTCCATCCCTGAGCACTCCATTGGCCAGGAGGTGGTGGGCCTCTTCTGCATGATCCTGCTCACCCTTACCGCCCTGGTGGCCAACATTGTGGTGATGGTCATCATCCTCAAAACGCCCCTTTCCAGGAAGTTCATCTTTGTCTGCCACCTCTGCGTGGTCAATCTCCTCTCAGCCATTTTCCTCATGCCCCTGGGGATCATCTCCAGCTCCTCCTGTTTCAACTGGGTTATCTACAGCATTGCTGAGTGCAAGGCCGTGATATTCCTGAACATCTGCTTCATCAGTGCCTCCATTCTCACCATCTGTATCATCAGCGTGGAGCGGTACTACTACATCGTCCACCCCTTGAGGTATGAGGTCAAGATGACCATCAGGCTGGCGGTGGCTGGAGTGGTTTTCATTTGGGTCAAGTCTGTTCTCATCACTGTCTTGGCACTAGTGGCATGGCCTCATGGTAATGGGGCTACCAGTGCCAGCCGCTGCACAGTCTACTGGAGCCCTGGGGCCCACAAGAAGGTTTTTGTGATCCTCTTCAGCATCACTTGCTTTATTCTGCCCACCATCATTATCCTCGCTGTCTACTCCAGCATCTACCGCGTGGCCCGGACTGCGTCCCTGCAGCAGGCACCTGTGCCAGCACAGGCAGTTGCACCCAGGCACCGATGTGACTCCATCGCCAGCCAAGTGACCATCCTCACCGCCTGGATCCTGATGCTGCCCAGGCTGATCCCAGATCGCCTTCTAGGAAGCAACAAGGCCATCCTCACCTTGGTCCTCATTGTGGGACAATTCTTGTGCTGCTGGCTGCCTTTCTTTGCTTTCCACTTGCACTCCTCTGTCCCTGTTGGCACTGTGGGTGGTGGGCACGGGGAGATGGTGGTCACCTGGATTGCCTACTCCTCCTTTGCCGTTAATCCTTTCTTCTATGGGTTGCTGAACCGCCAAATCCGTGAGGAGCTGGCCCGGCTCCGGCGCAGCTGTCTTAACCATCCACTTGGTCAGGAGCTCTGTCTTTCCATCTCAGAGGCTTCTGTTCAGGAAAACTTCTTGCAGTTCCTCCAGAGAGCAACTTGCACACTGGAGACCCACACCAGCTGCATCAGCCCCAGCCCCAGGAATAGGCTGGACCAGACCACAACCGGCTTCCCCACCCCAGGTCAAGTTCCCGAAGAGAGCAGCTGAGAAGGAGGCTCTGTCCCACTGTGCTGGACAGACGACCTGCCAGGGACCCATCAGACCTGCTTGGACCCAATCTCTTGGATTTGGAGGAGTCCTCGTGCAGGTTTTGCCTCTTCTCTGAGTTTATGGTAAAAGATGGTTTCTCCGCTGGGAGAAGGTAGCAGATCTGAGGAAGTCACATCTCTCTTCTGCAGGCTGGAATTTTCTCTGGCTCCACCAGCACAGCCCAGTTCGAGGGATGGGCTCTCCTCAAGACATGGAGTGCCAAGGGGCTCCTGTGCAGGGCCAGGGGATGGGACACCTCCATCTCCATTGCCCCAGTGGGAGCACGTCTGGCCAGCAGGGAAGGGCCTATGTCCCTTGCCCTCTATCCAGGAGACACGTTCCAGCTAATGCCACTAACACCAGTAACACAGGGCCCCGAGCCCCTTGCTGAGCCTGGATGGCAGACACAGAGACTTCCATCCTTGGCTGTTTAACCCAAAACTAATGTCTGTGTGGAGGAGCTTCTGCTCCTTGTGACACTTATGGGGGGACACACCCACAGGGCTGGCTCTGGCTGTGTCACTGTTTGTCCTGCTGGCACAGCAGCATGCAATGCCTGTGGCCATGCCTGGCCATGCCCTCTGTCCCTCTCAGCTGGCAGTGATCACCCCTCTGGGGGGGAACTGGCTGTCCGGGGGTTCATGCCGGGCTGTTTATGGACACAGCTGCCCAGTTTGAAGCCTGGTCAGCAGTGCCACGTGCCAGCCCAACTTGGGCTGCTAGCCAAGGGCACGCTGGGTTGGACATGGTGACACAGGGTGGTGGGGGGTGGCTGTGTGGGCTGTCCCAGGGCAGCAGCAGCCAGAGGGGATCAGGACCTGCTGTTCTTCTTCAGTCTCATTGCTTTTGAAGGGCTTTCTCATAGGGTCCCCACTGCTGGAACGGGGAGTGTACACTTTTGGGGAATGCTGCAGGGGTACATCACCCTCTGCCCGCCCACAAAGGTCCCAGGGATGGTGTTGGCATGGTGGGTTGGAGATGTCCTACTCTACTAGTAACTGCAGGTCTGAGGGAAAACTGCCCTATGGCCGCTAGGGATGCCCTTCCAGCCACCACCCAAGTACCCAGGAGCTGGGGCCACCCCTGCTCTGGGGGAAGTCTCCACCCAGGGTGGGGAATATTATTATTATTATTATTATTATTATTATTATTATTATTATTGGTATTTTCTTGTAAATTTTATCTTTTTATTAAACCATTGATAAGTTACAAAGGAGGAAAAAATATAGACTCATATATATACAGCATTTCCAAGCCAGCAGGGACTGGCTCTTGGATGGGGTTGCTGGGAGGTGATTGCCCCAGGGTGGCCCAGGGAGGGCCCCCCACCAGAACCAGTGGAAGCAGGACTCCTGGAGAGGCCAGGCAGTCCTCATCCAGTGAGACCTGGCTTTTGGGTGCCAGATGGATTGTGGGCATGAGCAGGATGGCAGGGTGAAGAGCAGGAAGTAGGGGTCCCACACCCACAGGGCACTGGGAGAAGGGACCCTAGGCCAGCAGGGACAATCCCCCCATCCAATACTAGAACACATGGTCTCTGTGCAGAAAGTCAGGGAGGGGGGCACAGCGCTGCTGGGATGGGCAGCAGGCAACAAAACAGCCCCTTCCTCCAGCAGGCATCACCACCAGGAAGACCCTTCCTTTCCCTGGGGTGTGGGACATGGGGCACCTGGCAGAGGCTGAGGTCAGGGTGGGCAGTGGGAAAGTGTCCCTGCTACTGAGTAGCACCCTGGATCCCCTGGCCCACCCACCAGTGGGGTTCAGTAGGGCGAGAACTTCTGCCGGTCAGCTTTCTTAGTGCCGTTGGCCGCCGAGATCTTGGTCGTGTAGGTGGTGGTGCCACCATTGGGACCTGCCACGGAGGATGGGGACAGTGCCAGGAAGGACACCGGCTTCAGGCCGATGAAGTTGGAGAGGGAGATGGCATAGGGGGTGCCCAGCAGGGCCGGGGGAGCTGGGGCGACGGCGGGAAGTGCCGCACCGGAGCCTGGGGCGAGGGGCTGGGAGAAGCCCATGCCGAGGTCCATGGAGCCAGGGCCGGGTGGCACCTGGGAGGTAGATTTAGCGGTCTCTAAGCTGGGGAAACAAAAGAGAAGGATGATGGTGAGTACCATGGTGACAGAGCGGTTCTCCCACCACAACCTTAGGGTGCAGGAACCATGCACCCCATCCTTCTGGCACACGTGTCTGTGGCACATCCTGGGTATTCCACTGAGCAGGATTAAAAAACTGGGCCTCAAATCTGGTGGGTCACGGGTCCTGCCCCTCAGGATCTCAAAGCACCACCCGCTCAGGATCTCAAAGCACCACCCAGCTCATTCTTCCTGAGGATGCTGTGGATCCTCCAAAAGATGCCTTGGGGTGCTGGTGAAGAGCCACCCCTCACTAGCACCCAGCATGAGTCCCCCCAGGCTGACACCTACCAGGCTGTGATGAGGTACTGAGCCAGGGTGATGCTGACAGGGGTCCCTGTGATGGTCACATGCCGCTCACTGGAGCCCTCAGTCTGGTTGCCAATCTTGATGTGGGCACCTGACATCTGCCTGATCTCGCTGATCTTGCTGCCGTGCCGGCCGATGATGCAGCCGATGAGCTGAAAGGGCAGGGAGTGGCTGAGCCAGGAGCAGCCAGGGCAGGCTTGCCAAGCAGGGAGCTCCAAGGGGCTCACCCGGGTACCACCTACACCTGGAGGTGAAACTGTGGAAGGCACTGGGAGGGACACTGCTTTCCCTGGGCAGACCCTGCTTTTTGGTCTCGCTCAAGACCCTCTTGCTGGCATTGCGCCACATGCCAAGGCCTTTCCTTGGCAAATCCTTCCCCCCGTCCTGTGTTTCAGTTTCCCCTTTCTTCTGCCCCAGCTACTCCCTCCTGTTCCTAAGCTCTGGCAGAGTCTTCACTGTGTGGGTCAGTGGGTGTTGGCCTCTGCAAAGTGCCACATGGGTGGGGACAAGCTGTGGTCCCCTTCATCATTCCCAGACGAATACATACATCATTGGGCACCAGGAACTCCTGGGAGCTGCTCTGGGAGCTGGCATCCAGACCTGGAGAGAGAGACAGGGATGTCAGCAATGAAGGGGCAGGTCTCCAGTATCTCTGTGCCCTTACCCCAGCCCCATACTGGGATGGTGAGTGGCTCTGGGGACAAACCTGAAGGATTGCTGGAGAGAGGAAGGGAGGACAGGACATAGACATAAGTCATAATTTGGTGCTGGAGCTCTCCCAGTGCAGGACTGGGGAGCACTTGTAGGTGCAGTGACCCCAGGAAAACAATGACAAGGTTGTGCTGGAGGGGCAAGTAGACATGCTGGGGGGGCTGGGTCTGGAAAGGGTGCAGAGGAAGGAAACCCCTTCATCACGGCCTGGTGTCAGTGTGGATCAGGAGCGGCACACCCAGCCTTGGGGGAGCATGGGAGATGCTCACCTGGCACCATGGTGGGTGCATGGCCCAGGGGGGCGAAGGGAAGTGCATGCCCTGACAGCTGCTGCAGCTTCGTCACCTGCCCGGACAGTGTGGAGAGGAGGAAGGTGGTGTTAGGGGTGATGGCAGAGGTCAGCTGTGCCCCAGTGCCTCCCAAGACAGGCATTCCCAGCAGCAGCCATGCTGATGGGCACAGACTCCATTGCCACAGGGACAGACTCACCTCTGCGGGAGAGACCCCACTGTACTGGCCCTGCATGGAGAAGCCCTGGGGAGAGAAAAAAGGGGCATCCGTGGGGAGCCAGGTGGGATCCATTGTCTCAGGTCACTCCGCCCTGGAGCAGAGAGACTACCCTGAGCCCACCAGAGTTGCCCCTTGCTGGTAGAGGCTGCCCTCCTGGCCACCCCATGCCCTTGGAGATGCTGTGGCCTCTTACCTGATTGGCAGAGAGCAGGATGGTGCCCAGGGAGAGACCAGGGTGGTAGGGTATGGTGGCCCCCTTCGGAGGCGACTGGAGACAGAAGGAAGGAGGCGGAGGAGATGAGAGATGAATGCACCTGTAGCCCCAAGGACCCTCTGCCCCCTTATGCCCCCGGCAAGCTGGGCACAGCCCCCAGCACTATGAAGGCAGGGTGCTCCTATGGGTTTCCACACAGGGGAACCCTGGTGTTTGGGTCCAGATGGGCATGGGAAGCTTTGGAGAGGGGAAGGTGGGTAGCAGATGCCCCCTGGGCTGGGCATGGGGCTTGGCAGGTACCTCCAGGATGACAGCGCAGATCTGCCTCACGCACTGGATGATGGTGTCTGGCACCCCCGAGACCGTGACAGCCCGCTCAGTGGAGTTGGGCAGCAAGTCACCAGCCACCTGCACCTGTGCCCCTGTGCTCTGCAGGAAGCAGAGAGATGCTGGCACTCCCCAGTCACTCCCTGCCAGGGCTCAGCAGCTCACACCTCCCCTGTCCCCCTCCTGAGCCCCCAGGGACCATTGCAGGATCTGCAGGGTGATGCTCCCTCTCCTGCATCACCTCCCCCAGCCCCTGCGGGACTGTGGCAGCCCCCACACCCAGGGCTCTGTGCCCCCAGGGGGAAAAGGGAATCCCACATGCAGGCTACCCTCAGCCTCACCTCCCGGATCTCCCGGATCTTAGCTCCCGCCTTGCCGATGAGGGAACCGCATTGGCTGGCGGGGATGACAAGGCGCAGGGTCACCGGTGCTCTGCCTGCTGACACCCCATCACCCCCTGCTCCCAGGTCCTGTGAGGGATGTGGGATGCAGCGTCAGACCCTCAGGATCCCACAGGTGTGGGGGCACCTGGCAGGGATTTAGGAGAGCTGTCTACCTCCTCCAGCTTGAAGGCGATCATGGAGACTGCGCGGAAGACAGCGTCGGTGGAGCCAGTGATCGTGGTGATGCGCTCGGGGCAGGACCCTTCCGAGATAGTGATGCGTGCAGTGCTCTGGGGACAGTGTCACACCCCGTTAGGAACGTCACAAGCCCTTCATGACTACCCCCAGGGATAGTCTCACAGCGGGAGACTGATGCCTTCGAGTCTGGGCCTTGCCCTCCCCACCTGCCCCAGGCAGCCTTTCCTGGGGTGCTGCTTTGTTTTCCCTGGTTCCACCTGGGCTTTAGGGGGGGCAGGGACATGGGAGCTGCCAGGTACAGGTGTGACAGGCAGCAGGACCTGGCAGCCCACCAGCATGCCCTTACCTGCTCTCGTATCCTCTTAACGGTCTCTCCTTTCTGTAGGTAAAGGAATAGGGTGGGTGGTCAGGTCCAGGGGAGCCAAGTGCTGGCAACACACAGGACCCCAAATCTTACCTTGCCGATGATGCTGCCGATCTCCTGAAAAGGCAGAGAAGAGTGGCACTGTCAGGAGGCTGCTCCCTGCCTGCCACATCCCTCCTCTGCCCACAGCCTGGCAACAGGCAGACCCTGCCCCAGGGACGCTGGGTGACTTAACTAGTGACACCGGGCCATGGGAATGTGCCCCTGGCTTAGGACGGGGAAGGAAATCCTTCTGGGAATGCTATTCCCAGAGGAGATTGAGAGCATGGGAAGAAAACAGGGCACAGAGGACAGGGCATGGTGAGGAGCTGGAGCTCCAGCATGGCCCCTCACCCCAGGCATCGCTGACCCCTCAGTGGCACTGAGCCCCCTGCCATTACCTTGCCGTGCATGAGCATGCGGAGGGTCAGGGTGATGCTGAGCTCTGTCTCCTCGGGACTGCCGCCCACGCCACTGGCTCCGTCCGGCGATGCCATGGTGGGAGGGCGAGATGAGCCTGTGGGACATGGTGGTGGTCTTCAGTAGGGGGGGATGCCCCAGCTAACCCCTCACCCCCAGATCTGCAGCTTGAATATCCTATTGCTGGGAAATGGGCAAACGGAGGCAGAGGCAGCACTGTGCCCTCCTTTGGCAGGCGAGGCTCACATGGCCCCATGGCACCCCACGGGCACCCTGCACCCCCAAAAGGGATCTGCTGCTATGTGTCTGCCTGAGCTGCCTCTAGGCTGTCCCACACAAAGTCAGGAACTGGATGGATACAGGGGAAAGAGGCAAGGCGTGTGGAGCGTGGCTGTGGGATAGGGTTCTGTTTGCAGACGCTTGCTGGAGTGGGGAGAACAGAGGTGGCCTGTGTGGTCTCACAGGCTATGTAAGCCACCTTCTTTCTCCTCCTCCCTTCCCCGTGCCCATGCACATGCCCGGGGGACACTGAGGCAAGCTCCCTGATGGGGACCACCCCAACCAAAGCACAGCACGATGCCTGCTGAGTGACGCCGCTGCACCATGTCCCCTCCTAGAGCCCCCCAGCCCCCCCCCGGACCCTGTGCCCGGGTGGCCGTGGGCGGCCAGGGCCCCTGGGAGGAGGACAATTGCTGTGTGTCCAGGCCCGGGTGGGCGGCTGCGGCACCGCTGGCTCCCGGCAAGCTGGGCGATGCCAAGCAGCTTTGAAACAAAGCACCCGTGTTGAGGCTGGGTCCGCGTCCGCGGGCATGGC
>VZRH01008301.1:145276-166917 GCA_013397555.1 Urocynchramus pylzowi
CTGAACCCCCATGTGCCCCTAAGCACCCCACATCCTCCTGCTCCTCCAGCCCCCCAGTTTCTCTCAAACAGCTCCCACAGTAGCCCGTTGCTGTAATGTGGTCCCCCCGTACCTCTATCCTCTGTTAACACTCAATCCCCCTTCACCATCCTCATTTCCCTACACCCCCAGAGCCTTTCCTTGCACCTCTCCTGCACCCCCTAGCCAGGCAGCAGCCCCCTTTCCCTACCTGCACTCCCTTACACCAGCATCCTGCCTTCCCTGCCTGCATGCCCCAGCATTCTCACAAACCTCTAACCCCTGGATAATCCTAACTACCATGTCTCCCTACCCAACATACCCTTCTACCCCTTTACCCTTCTTCATACTTCCCCACCTAGCTGCCCCCCTTTCCTCCCAACTAGCCCTTCCCTGGATTTCACCCATTGCCTGGGCGTCATAGTCCGTCCTGGCACTGTGTTTGGGGCAAGAACATGTGTTTTGGGGAAGAATGCCAGGACAGTGTGGGGGGCACACCCCATCCTGCCCTGTACCCAAGTTGGGGGGATTTCTCCCATGGTGGCAGTGTCCCAGGAGTCGCATGGAGGAGACCTTTGCCCCGTCTCCCTTCAGTTTCTGTGACAACCAAGCATGCAGGTGGACTTTGGAGGGGCTGGTGGGTGATTAACCATCTTCCAGCTCTTTCCCCAGAGCTTTGCAGCCCTGGTCCCAGACATGGCACCTGGGAAGCCTGGGAAGAGCACGGGGGCCTCAGAGAATCCCTCGGTTACGCTTTTCCGGGAGTACCTGAGGATTGACACTGTCCACCCTAAACCTGACTATGGTGAGGATGTGGGGACAGCACGGGGAGCCATGTGGGGACTGGGTAATGCAGCTTTGCAGCTCCGATCTTTGGACCCAGGTGCCCAAGTCCTATACTGGGGCTGTTTTGATCATGGTGTTAAGGAGCGAACTCTGTGCCTTATCTCTTCTGGTGCCTTTGGTTGGGGCAGGGACATCTCAAGTGCCCTCAGAGCTACTGTTTGCTTCTTCTAGCCCCGTGCCCCTTGCTCCCCTTTCCGTGCTGCCCTGGGATGGGTGATCTCCTGTGCAGATCTCCTTCTGTTAACATTTATGTCTTCCCACTGAAGTGCATTTTATTGGTGAGGAGCTCCCTAAACTCTACTGGAGAAACATTCCTCCTGAACTCACCCCCATTCACGTTTTTTTTTTTTTTTTTTGTATTTCCCAAGTCCTCACCCCAAAGGGATAGTGATGAGCTGCTCCCATCCCTGTTCATGGCCACTTCTTGTATCCAGGACCTGCAGCACCTGTCCTCTTTTGNTCCCTAAACTCTACTGGAGAAACATTCCTCCTGAACTCACCCCCATTCACGTTTTTTTTTTTTTTTTTGTATTTCCCAAGTCCTCACCCCAAAGGGATAGTGATGAGCTGCTCCCATCCCTGTTCATGGCCACTTCTTGTATCCAGGACCTGCAGCACCTGTCCTCTTTTGTCACCTCTTTCCTTGGTCTGGGAACCCCACAGAGCCTTGGGGTCCCTGGGGTTTTGCAATGAGAGACCCCAGTGTAACTGTGGGCATCCCCACTCTTCCCCAGATGCGGCTGTCCAGTTTCTGGAACGTGTTGGCACCGACCTGGGCTTGGCCTGCCAAAAAGTGGAGGTGAGCAAGCCGAGATGCAGCCTTCAGTCTGTCTATCCATCCATCCATCCATCCATCCATCCATCCATCCATCCATCCATCCATCCATCCATCCATCCATCCATCTATCCACCTGTGCTTGGGTCCTTAGTGACCAAGATGTTCCTCTGCCTGCACCCAGAGCTAGACAGGAGTGAATCCCCTCTGCCTGTAATCCTCTGCTGACCTGAGCCCTTCCTTAAGCCAGTATTTCGGCTGCTCCCTGCTGACCTTTGCAGCTGCCTGTGCTATGATTAGCAGGGGACCTGGCAGTGTCACGTTGGCTGGGGCCATCCTTCCTGCTGGGCACTGGCTGTCCTGGGAGACTCCCGGGCACCAGGGGAAGATGCTGGGTTTGTCTTCCCTCCTGAATTTTCAGCCAGGTTTGGCACCTGCAGCCGGGCTCTGTCTGGCTGGGGGGGTTCAGGCAGGCCTGCTCCTGCTGCCTGCCCTCTCCCAGTGGAGAAAGGGGTGGCAGGTGGCATCCAGAAACTTTTCCCAAGCTGATGCTTTTTGGCTCCAGCTTGCTGGTCCAAGCCTTTCTGTCCCCATCCTGGACCCTGGTGACATCCTGCCTTCGTCCCACAGGTGTGCCAGGGCCGTGTGGTGCTGATCCTGACCTGGCAGGGCACGAACCCCCGCCTGCGCTCCATCCTTCTCAACTCCCACACTGATGTCGTGCCTGTCTTTGAGGTGCTGGAACAGAGCGAGGGGTGGGAAGGGCATGGAGGGGAGGACAGAGTGGATGGGAGCAGGTGCCTTCAGTGCCCTTCTGCCATCGTGGACGCTCTTCCCTGCAGGAGCACTGGACCTACCCACCCTTCGAGGCAGTTAAAGACTCGCAAGGCAACATCTATGCCCGCGGTGCCCAGGATATGAAGTGCGTCTCCATCCAGTGAGTGGAGGGCTCTGCACCTGCTGGGTGAGCACGGTGCTGGTAGTGTCTCTGAGTGAGGCAGGACAGGATACCACTATCCTCAGGGTCCCTGGGGCCAGAGGTCCCACCTCTGCCCTGAGGTGGCTCAGAGCACACAAGCCCCTCTCCTCCACAATGACCGTACACTACCTTCCCTTGCAAGGTACCTTGAGGCCATCCGGAGGCTGAAGACAGAAGGGAAGTCTTTTACCCGCACCATCCACCTCACCTTTGTGCCTGGTGAGTCCCCAGGCTGTCCCCTCTCAGGAGGTACAGAAGGGGCTGGCAGCTGGGTGGTGCTGTGGAGGCTCCCATGGCAGCCAGGCTCCCCAGATTTTGACCTCCCCTAGCTCAAGGCTGGAGAAGTTTCCATGTCCAAGGACACCAGGTGTGCTGATAGCATCCAGGCTGGCATGGAAGGAGGACTAGGGGTGGTGGGCTGGGGGATGCCCCAGTTCCTTCCTTCATGCCAGGCTCTCCCCCGCAGATGAGGAGGTGGGCGGACACAAGGGCATGGAGATGTTCGTGCAGCGCCCTGAGTTTAAAGCACTCAACGTGGGCTTTGCCATGGATGAGGGTGAGTATTGGTAGGGCTGGCACTGGGACGTGTCTCCTCTTGGCATCACTCCCCAAGGCACCAGCATCCCACATGCTTCCAGAGACCCCCTTGGGGGATCCTTCCTCTGGGCAGTGGGGAGTGCCAGTCTGGAGGAAAATGCTGCTAGGACAGAGCAGAGGGGGCACATCATGGTACATCCATGTCCCACTGACCCTCTGTCTGTGCCCACCACAGGCCTGGCCAGCCCATCTGACACCTTCAGTGTCTTCTATGGTGAGAGGAGCCCATGGTGTGAGTATCTGTGTGTCCACTGCCCTGTCCTTGGCTCTCCTGGGTGCTGGGGCACTGATGCTATCCCAGGCTATCTGCTCAACCCTTCCCTCTACGCCTACTGCTGCAGGGATAAAGGTGAAGTGCGTGGGTAGCCCCGGGCATGGGTCCCGCTTCATCAGCAACACGGCAGCTGAGAAGATGGTAAGAGAGGGGGTACCCCCTGAGCACCCCCATGCCTGCCCTGGGCTGCCAGGCCCCTGCCCATGGGGCTGGTCCTCACCCGCTGCCCTTCCCTCCCCAGCACAAAGTCATCAACTCCTTCCTGGCCTTCAGGGAGAGCGAGAAGCAGAGGTAGGAGATGGGCAGCAGGATGGCAGTGGCCTAGTTCAGTCCATGAAGGGGGCCTTTGGGATCCCAAGACAACCTGTGATTTGGTGCTGCTGCTCTGTGCCTCAGTTTCCCCATTTTGGGTGATGGCAGGGTAGGGAAGCATTTCTCCCCAGGTGGCAGGTAGTGACTGTCCCTTGCATCCCCCAAGGCTCAAGTCCGACTCAAGCCTGACCCTAGGGGATGTCACCTCTCTCAACATGACCATGCTGGAGGGGGGTGTCTCCTTCAACGTGGTGCCCTCTGAGATGGCTGCCAGCTTTGACATCCGCATCCCACCCACCGTGGACCTGAAGGTGGGCACCATGCCAGCCCCACCCAGGAGAGGAGTGGGATGAGGGTACCCTGCTCACACCCCTCCTCTGGTCTCTGCCCCAGGCCTTTGAGGAACAGGTAGCCACGTGGTGTCGCAGTGCCGGGGACGGTGTCACCTGTGAGTTCCACCAGGTGAGGGATCTCAGCCACCTGGCATATCGTGCCTGTCCCTCCCCTGCCAAATGCCACCCCCTCGCCCCTTCATCTGCCTTCTCTCCCTTGTCAGAAATGCATGGACCAACACATCACCTCCACTGAGGAGTCGGACCCATGGTGGAAGGCCTTCAGTGGGGTCTGTAGGGACATGTAAGTAGTGTCCCTGGGAAGAGCAGGACCCTGGCAGGGATATCCTCTGGTGGAAACCAGGTGGTCCCTGGGGGTCTCTGAGGTCATGTCAGGGGCCGGGATGGGGATTTGCCAAAGCATTTCCCTGTTGCCCCCCAAAAGGTATGGGACTGAGTGTCCTGCAGGGCTGAGAGATGTCCTGGCACAGTCTCTTTGCCCATGGGGTGTGAGTAGGACAGGGAACTCGGCTGGCCCCGTGTCCATGCTGACACAGGGTCTGTCTTGTCAGGAAGCTGCAGCTCAAGCTCGAGATCTTCCCGGCTGCCACCGACAGCCGCTACATCCGAGCGGTGAGTGTGATGCCAGCCTGCAATGGGTCCCTCGCCTGGGGTGAGACCTGCAGCCCCAAGCAGGAGCTGTGTCCAGGTGAAAGGGGGCATGTGGTGCCCATGCCAGCTGTGACCTCACTCTGTGTCTCCCCATCTCCAGGCAGGACACCCTGCTATTGGCTTTTCACCCATGAACTGCACCCCGGTGCTGCTCCATGACCACAACGAGTTCCTGAACGAGCAAGTCTTCCTGCGGGGCATCAAGATCTACGCGCGCCTACTGACTGCCCTGGCCTCAGTGCCCCCGCTGCCTGCCGAGGGCTGAGTGCCTGGTGAGGGGCAGGGAGTGCCAAGCAGAGAGACCCAAGGCTTTAAAAAGAGGGGCAGGGGCTGGGCACAGCAAATACCTGCTACGGTGCTGGGGGTGTAGATGGCATCATGCCACGTTGGCTATGTTCAGGGCTGGCCTGATGGCGACGCCCATGGGGTTGTGTCCCCCTTGGTCAGGTGCCAGTAGAGCCTCATGCCCAGGTGCCTCCAGCCTTTTCTGGTGTTGTCAGTGTCTCTCCCTCTCCCTGTGCCATCTCTGGCTGCACTGGCTGAGTGGTGAGGGGCTGGCCAGTGCCCCACTCTGCCTCCCCATGCCTTGTCCTGCCTCCCTGCCCGCTTGCTGGGGGAGCTGGGGCCACAGTTGCCCACTCTCCCTATCAATAAATCTCCTTGGTAAGCACAGTCTGGAGCAGGGCAGTCTGTCTGTCTGTCCATGATGGTGCTACGCATGGGGTCTCACCCAGGCACTGTGCATTTCCTGGCGCAGTGCAGTTTGCTGGGGTGCATCTGCTCCCCTGGGCTCATTGCCTGCGTGAGAGCAGTGCAGGCAGGATCCTGCCCAGGCAGGCTGAGGGCCTCTGCTCCCAATCAGCCTTGGGGGCCTGGCAGTGGGGTTCATCCTGCTCCCTCCCATCCTGCCTCCAGAGCTTCTGCCGCTTCCGCAGACCCTCTCATCAGGGCAGGCAGCGTGCGGGTCTGGGCAGGCACCTCTGCTCATCTGCCAGAGCTGCCATCGGCTCCTCCTCCTTGCTTGTTCCCAGCCCAGTGTGGCTCCCAGCGCCCCGGGGTGTGGGATCTGTCCCAGCCCTGCGGCTTCTTGGGGAGACTAAGGGCCCGCTGAGCGAACTGGGGCAGTTTTACACTGCTCGGGAGACTTCCAGAGCTGCTCCATTACAAAAGGATGGGGGTGAGACAGGGGTCCCCAGCCTCCTGACCTCTGTTTTAATTAAGAAAGCTGCTGGAACCCTTGGGGGGGCTGGGGATAATGAGGGTGCCCTGTGCCGGGCTGGGAGAAGAGATGAGGCTGGTGGCGATGAAGCACTGAGGGAGAAGCCATCAGCTCCTCCGCTCCTTCCCCTCCATCCAGTGCAGGGGGAAGTCCACTGTTTTTGGGTGCAGGACAGACACACTTGCTGTGTGATGAGGCTCCGGGGAAGCCGATGTGGATTCTCTGAGGTCTCATACAACCACATCCCATGACCCAGCAGCGCTGGGGGAGGATGGCATGGGAGTGGTGTGGGTACCATGGGGTCCTTGCTGGCCAGGATCCTTGCCCAGGGTGTTGGCGCCTTTGCAGGCAGACAGCGGTGCCTCCCCTGCCCTGTCGGTGTACCAGGGCTACCTGTGGCACCCTATACCCCCCTCGACCCTACTCAGTCCCCTTCCCCAGCTGACCTGCTGTCTCCAGCTTGCCTGGCACTGAGATGGGACCTGACAGCTGTGTGTTTGCTGGTGCTTGGAGATCACACCACGCTGAGCATCCTTCCCGGGGGCAGGTCTGTATGCCCTTTCCTACTCCTCCAGCAGTGCGAGGCTGGGGGACCAGAGCTTCCCTCCCTCGCTCCCCATCCTCAGGGATGAGCCAGAGGTGCTGGCAGGGCCGCTTCTGGGGAACGGGACTATAGTAAGGTCTAAAGCGTTGTTGGCAGGGGACACTTTGGGGCGTGCGGAGTTCTCAGGGTCCCCCCGGGAGATGGGGCCGTCCCCCCGCGCATCCCCGCCGCCCAGGGATGGGGTATGGCGGGGCCGGGCCGGGGCGGGTCGGGGCGGGCCGGGGGCGGTCGGATGTCGGCCCCATAAAAGCTCGGTGCCACCGACGGCCGAGGGCGCGGCAGCGGGATGCGGGCAGCGGTGGCGGTGTCGCTGTCGCTGTGCTGGCTCTGGGCGGCGGGGCACAGCCTGCCCCGGCTCCGCCTGTCCTACCGCGGTGAGCCGGGCCGGGCCGGGGCAGCTGCTGCGGGCCGGGGGGGGCTGTTCACGGAGGGGGGTCCTCAGGGTCCCCCCTCCAGGGACCGGGTGGGGAATTGGGAACCTCAGCTGCGGGCGCTGCGCTCAAGTGCGGTTGTTTTGGTGCGGTTGGTGGGCAGATTGTGCTGGGGGCTCGGGCTGGGCTGGGGTTTCGGTGGGTGGCTGCCCGGCACCCTCCGCTCCCCACGCGGGACGTAGGAGCCCCCCGAGGAGAAGGAGGAGGAACAGAGGAGCCGGGTGACGGGGACAGGGGATGTGCCGCCGGGCTCCGCGCCCGCCCCGCCGCTTCCCATGGGGGATCGTCTCCCACGCGGCGTGCAGGGAAACTGAGGCACGGCGGTTCTGGCCCCGGCACGCTTTGGCTCGTGTGCTGGGTGGGTGCTGCGGTGCGTGGGTGGTCCCCCGGCGTGGTGGGTGCTCAGCATCCTGCCCTCGGTTGGGTGGGGGGTCCCCGGGCTGCACCCTCCGAGCCCCGTCGGCCTGGGGTGCGAGTGCTGGGGTGACGGGGCCCCTCGGGGGCTGCGGGGGCATTGCTCGGTTTTAATTAAAACTCTCCTTGTGATCCTGCTCTGGTTGGCCGCATCCCCCGCTCTGCCAGCCTAATCCATGGGCTGCTCCAGCCAAACCTGACAGAGCCTGGTGTGCTCCAATCTCCTCTCGGCCTCAAAGCAATGAACCTGCTCTAAAAAGTTCAACATAAAATAAATTGCTTAATGTAGATCTTCCCCCTTCCTTCCCAGAATGGGGAAAGACCTGAGCAGTCCAGCACTTTCAGAGCTTCGGGAGCTGCAGTGCCAGGGAGCGTCTGCTCCTCTGCTGCCTGGGCTAGGGGTTCCCGGGTTTGGCTGCATCCCTTGTTCTGCCCTGGGGCACAGCAGGTGCCCCCAGGGGCTGCCTCTCTGTTGAACGGGAAACTGAGGCACACAGTGCCCCCCATCCCCTCATTCTGGGAGCACAGGATGGCTCATGGCTCTGCTCCATGATGTGATTCGGTGTTCTCAGGTTGGCCTTGGCAGCAGGGTGAGGAGATCTGGGGTCTCAGCAGCGTGAATCATGGGGCTCAGTGTCGGGTTCAGTGTCTGATCCACTCCAGCACAAAGTCCAGCCATGCAGGACTGTTTCTCAGGTGCGAGGAGCTGCCCAGGGCGGGGTGGAAGCTCCTCAGCCTCCCACGGGGAGCAAGCCACCTTTGGAAGCCTTTTCTTTTTTTTTTTTTTTTTNACAACTTCTGAGTGCACCTTATTGATGTGTTTACTCTAGCCATCCTCTGGCTGTGTTTGGGTTCATGTCTTGGTTTTGGAAATGCTAATAAAATCAGACCCCTCTTTCCCTCTCTTTGGATTTCTTTTTTTTTTTTTTTTTTTTTTTTTTTTTTTCCCTTAAGCTGATTATTCCATTCGTCTTCCAAATTGGAAACAGCAACTGAAATTTCCCATGAAACAAATTCTGCCACCGCCTTCTCCCCAGGGGAAGAGAGAAAAAAAAAAGAAAATTTCAATTAAAGACATTAGAGTCTCTGAAATGAAAACCGTGGTGAGCTGAAGCTGTTTGTGCAGAGCTCCTTGACCTGGGCTCTGCATGGCTGCTGGCTCTGGCTGTGAGGCAATTTTGTGGGGTGATGTTGTGCTGTGGGTGCAGTGGTGGCCATGTACCCAGCTCTCCCTCACACTTCCAGCCACTCTTTTCCTTTTGTTTCGACTTCCAGCAGTGGCTCATGTGAGAGGAGAAAGAGCATTTTGCTGTTGTGAGGACCAGAAGCATTGCCCTGTGCTCTTTGCTGTCCCTCCCAAGGGACCCCCACCCTGGGGTGAAGGTGTCCCAGGGATGGATGGGGCATGGCAAAGGGCAGTTCCCTGGGGAGTTGGAGAGGAAAGTGCCCTGAGCTAGTGTAACCCAAGGCGCAGGAGGAATTCGCCAGGTCTGGGGGAGAAGGGGAAGCCTTGCCTGAAACAATAAAAGGAGCCTGCCGACTTTGCCAGTGTTGTTTTGAGCTGGGAAAATATTATTGCTGGGCAAGAATAGAAGGAGACGACAGCGTTTTCCTGGGCTGGACCCGGCGGTATGAGAGGACCTGATGCTGGGAGGACACAGGGAGGAGGGTACAGACTGGGTGGAGGGACCAGCACTGCCTGGAGCCAGCTCTGCTTGCAAGCACAGGGGTCTTTCCAATGAGGATGGAGCCGCTGGGGCTGTATCCTCCATGCCACTGGCATCACCAGTTGGGGCACTGGGACTGCCCTTGAGCAGGGATGGGGTGTGTGGTGGGGTAAAGGTGTCTGTTGTCCCCTGCTGGGGATGGACCTTGCCTCCCTTGCAGGGCCTGGAAGAGGCATTTCCCACCAGAATGGGGCATTATGTCGCTGGCCACCTCCTTGCTGGAAGTGACAAATGTCCCCCCAGCAACAGCAGGACTTGGTAGCCCAGTGTCCTGACTGGATTTGTCCCGGCACCACCTCCCCCCTTGTGGGTACATGTGTGGGAGATGCTCGGGCTGGGTTTTTCCCTGGGGTCAGCAGCAGTGGCTGGCAGTCTTCCGGGCTGGAGGGTGTTTGGGGACAGAGCTGTGCTCATCAATGGCGCTTTGTCCTCCTCCTCCTCCTCCTCCTCCTCCTCCTCTGTCTGGTAGGCACAGTGGCCTGGCCTGGGGTCGGGATGGGTTCTCAGAGCCCTGTGAAGCTGGCCCTCTCCCTCTGGAAGCTGTGGCAGCTCTGTGGGCACCACTGTGCTGGCTTGATGACCCTGAAAGTAATTTCCCACTGGAAACCAGTTGAGCCACTGTCCCTGTGTTGTTGTCACTGTGAGGGTCCCCTTGCCATCGCACGAGATTCAGGCTTGGACTTGCTCTGGGGGCTTTGACTGTCAGACCCTGTTGTTTGGGATGTGATGTCCATCCCAGGGATGCAGCCTGTCCATCCCTGGGATACCCCCATGCTGGTGCCTCTCCCCAAGTGCCTTGTCTGTGCCATGGAGGAAGCCTTCCTGTCAGTGAGTTCTGGTGGCACTGGCAGCAGCGGGCTTTGTGTGGCAGTTTCCCCATGGCACTGGCTGGGTGCCTGCTATTGTGTCTTTGGCTGGCACCCAGCAGGGACAGGACCTGCTTTCCACCCACCCCGTGTCTGGTCTCACCACCATCCCAGCTCTGTGTGAGCCCAGCCTGGGGCTGATGGCACGGCCCAGCTTGCTGTGGCATGGCCACAGTAGGAGTCTGGGGTGGTTCAGTCAAACCTTGCTGGGGATAGCAACCTTTCCTGGAACCCTGCTGCTGATTGCTGGCTCTGCAGCTTTGTCCTTGGCTGACAGGGAGAACAGCACTCCAGCCAGGTTGAGGCTGGGATGTCCATGCCTCCAGGAAGGGATGGAGACAGATGCTGCAGTCTGGAGTGGCTGTGAGCAGCTCTGCTGATTCCAGAACAGCTCCATGATACTCAGAAACAGCAGCTCAGAGGAGCCCTTGGGGCTGGGTTGGCTTCTGCTGATGCTTTCATCTCTTCCTGGCAGAGCTTTTAGGCACCAACCGCTCCGTCCTCTTCTTTGGTCACCGCGGCTTCCTGGGCTTCCGCTCCCTCTACCTGGATGAGTATCGTGACCGGCTCTTCATTGGGGGGAAGGATGTGCTCTACTCTCTGCTCCTGGATGGGGCCAGTGCAGATGCCAAGGAGGTGAGCTGGGTGCTTCTGAGCATTCTGGGGTGTCTGTCACACCCTGGCCCCCTGTGGACCTGTCAGTGTCCAGCTGAGCCGGGCAAAGTCACTCTGCAACAAGACCTGCCCTGGGGATGGCCTCATCTCAAGTGCCTTGAAATTATTCTCTAAACTTGTAGTGCCTGGCAAGGGCAGGCTGGCTGTGGTGGCTGGGGGGAAATTAGCGGGCAATTAGTCATGATCATCAGCCTGGGAGACTGGTGGTGCAGGTCACCAGTGATTCCTGGGCACTGAGCATTGTTTTGGACCCCATTCTTGTAAAAAACTGCCATTGGGAGATCGAGTGATGCCCATCCCTATCTGGGCATCCCCTTCACAGGCCAAATATTCAGCTGAAAGCCTACAGAGACAAGGAGCTAAAGGGATCCATCACTGCAAGAAGCTGTGCCAGGGTTCACCTGGCAAAGCCCCCAAATCTCTCCTGGTTCCTTGGTGGGGGAGGTGATCAACCAGAGTGATGGTGGGTGGTGGCTCCCCTCCTCTTTCACCCTCTCCACTTTGACTTTTTGTTTTTCAAACATGGCTCTGGACTGTTTCTAGCTGAAGAAAGAGGAAGGAGGAAATGAAGTGCCCCTCAGCGAGCTGGGTCACTGCAGTGGGGTCAGGGGCTTGTGTACCCAAGCTGCCCTCAGTCCAAGAGCTGCTAAAGGCTGTGGGGGACATGGACTCCGTCACTCCTGCTGTCCCCTGGGCACCCTTTCCCCAGGCCACCCACAAGCCCACCCCCTTCCAGGCCAGCTCCTGCCATTCCCAGCATGACCACCCAAATCCAGCCCACAGTTGTGGGCTGTGGCTGCCAGGATACATCTCCCCAGGAGGAAGGGTCCTGGTTGGGCTCCAGGGAGCTGTGGTCCCTCTCTCTGTCCCTCCCTCTATCTGCTTGCCATTGGCAGCCTGGGGATGTGGATTTGCATGGCTGGGTGCCTGCTGTCCCCCTTCACTGCTCCAACAGACCCTTTGTGTTCCAGATCTATTGGCCACCCCGCCCTGGGCAGACGGAGGAGTGTTTTCAGAAGGGGAAGGACCCAGGGGTGAGTCTCTCCCCATGTGTGCTCTGCTGTGAGCTGGGGGATGCTAGTTGGGTCCCCTTGTGCCAGATGGTTCCCCCCGTGTTGGGGCTGTGCCATATCACCTGCCAGGGATGGCCCTGGGGCTCAGGGGCCAGTTAATCCTGGTGCAAGAGGGAAACTGAGGCAAGGAGTCCGTGGTCAATCCTGGCCACGCAATAGGCTTGCTCCAGGCTCTGGAAATCTGTCTCGGTTGCTCTGTCAGCGCTGTGGCCACAGCGTGGTGGCCAGTGTGTCCCAATGTGGCTGCATGAGCAGGCAGGGATAGCTGGGCTCTGGGACTGGAGCTCGGAGGGACCAAAACCCCCATGCTGTGCTCTAGACCCCAGCAACACTGCCTGGCCTATCCTGGCTGTCCCCGATGGTGGGAAATCTGTAACTGGCTCAGGTTTGGTGACCTTGTTCCCTAAACTTTACCCCTCTTTGCATCCCCCTGCCCCGATATGAAACAGGACTGTGGCGGGGAGAAAGTCCCCAAGGCTCCCTGGCCCAGACAAATTGCTCCCAGGAGTCCCTGTTCTGCTCTCTGTGTTTATTTTACCAGCTCTTACCGACAGATCCAAGCCAGGGCAGGCTCAACTTTTTATTTTTCTTGAACATATATTTTTTTCACGTGCTATTTTAGAGGCTCCTTGCAAAGGGAAAATAAACAGCAGGAGGCTGGGAACCCCCGGGGCGGCTCAGCAGCAGTGTTCCCAGCAGATGAGGGGCCTCGCATCCCACTGTGGAGGGGACAATGGAGGGCAGGCAGGGCTGGCGCTGGCCAGGGGGAGCTGCCAAGCTAATGGTGGAGAAGGATGGGAGCCCTTTTCCAATGGGAACTGCCAGGAGAAAATGCACAAAGTCAGAGGTGGCAGGTCTCCAGCCCTGGGAATGTCATTGCTGCCGTCCCTCAGAGAAGGGGACAATTCCAGACAGCAGCGACCAGGGCTGTTCTGGAGGCAGCCCAGGATGCCTGTGGGTCTCTGTCTCCACTGTTTCCTCCTTTTGTTTCATCCCTGGCGTAAGCAGGAACACGATGTGGAAGGATGTCCCTGCATCTGGTCACGTCCTGGGCGCCAGGGGTTTGGGGCAGGGTTTGCAGCTTGCAGGGCAGGTGACGTTGCTCCCCTGGCCAGTGTGGACTGTGCCACAGGGTGAGTGCACAGGTGCCTGTGGGCATGAGATGCCCAGGTGGCAGCTGGATCCCATGTGGTTCCCCTGGGATGCTCTTGGCAGCAGGAGAACCAGTAAAAAGCTCTGTTGTTTTGCAATGGGCTGGGGTCCACCCAGACGAGCCCTGTCAGTGGGCACAAGCTGCCACCCCAGATCCCTGGCACCAGGCTGGAGGCAGGGAGCCTGGGTGGAGCTCAGGGAGCCAGGGCTGGGGCTCACCCACTGTGGTAGGGCCCCAGGCAGAGGCAGGGACCTGGGGTGGGCAAAGCACCAATACCCAGTGACCCTTCCTCTCCCCTGCTGTCCCCCCAGACTGACTGTGCCAACTATGTCCGTGTGCTGCATCCCTACAACCGGACACACTTGCTGGCCTGCGGGACGGGCGCCTTCCACCCCATGTGCACCTTCATCTACGTGGGGCACCGTGGCGAGGTAGGGCAGCATCCCCAGCAGGACACCCCTGGAATGTAGATCCCCATTGCCTGCCTCTCTCCCGAGGGGCCTTGGGACTGCATGGGGACGCTGGATGCGTAGTTTGCTCTAACCTGAATACTGGTGGGGGGGGAGTGTCAGGAACCAGCTCCCTGTTGTCCCTTTGTCCTTCTACTACCCCCTGTCCAGCTTTCTCACCTGTCTGGCCTGGGATCCCCTTTATAGATTTGTCCCCAGGGGCTGGTGTCCTGCCAGGGGCTGAGGTGGATGTGGCATTTTCTCTTCTGCAGCTCACTGCTCATAAATCAAGTTGGCTGGGGTGGGATGGCAGGACACTCCTCAGAGCCCTCCCCACAGCCTGGCCCTGTCTGGGCAGCAGGAGCTCTGTCTGTACCATGATGACTCTGACCAGCCAGGCGAGCAAGCGACGGGGCTGGCAGGTCCCCTTCAGCTGCTGTGTACCCTCATGGGATCAGTCTTGCCTCAAAAAGTGTGGATCCTGCTTCCAGATGGTCCTTTGAGTGCACTGAGTGAGGTGCAAGTGGGGCAGGGACCAGAGCTGGCCCCTGCATGGCCGTGCACAGCCCAGGGCTCACCTTCCTGCTCCCCTCCCCAGCACACCTTCAGCCTGGACCCTGCCAGCGTGGAGACCGGCCGGGGCAGGTGCCCGCATGAGCCCAGCCGTGCTTTTGCCAGCACTGTCATCGGTGGGTTGTCTTCCTCAGGATCTGGGAGCCTCTGGGGTGTGTCCCAGGGATGGTCCCCGTGCCAGCCAGCTGGGTGTTTTTGCAGGTGGGGAGCTGTATGCCGGCCTTACGGCAGATTTCCTGGGACGCGATCCCGGTGTTTTCCGCAGCATGGGGACCCGCTCCGCCCTGCGCACAGAGGTGGACCAGCGCTTACTCCACGGTAACAGCTTCCCTCTGCCCCTCCATTTCCCCCAGCAGGGCTAATGCCACCACTACAAAGCTTGTGGTGGCCAGAGCATCAGTGGCCATGGTGCAGCATCCCTCATGCCAGCTAAGAGCGGGGAAAGGCACCAGGGCAGCAAGGTCGGGGGGTGGTGCTGGCTGGCATCCAGCCCCAGCATGGACTGCGGGTCTGGAGGTGGTGGCTGTGCCCTATCTCCCCACCTGACGTGACCAGCTCTTGCTTGTAGATCC
The DNA here is from genome assembly GCA_013397555.1 of Urocynchramus pylzowi. Classification (NCBI taxonomy): domain Eukaryota; kingdom Metazoa; phylum Chordata; class Aves; order Passeriformes; family Fringillidae; genus Urocynchramus; species Urocynchramus pylzowi. The sequence continues at coordinate 159,838 of VZRH01008301.1, forward strand.
CAAATTTGTGGCAGCTCACTTGATCCCAGACAACGATGACCGGGACAATGACAAAGTCTATTTCTTCTTCACGGAGAAGGTGGTGGAGGCAGACAACAAGGAGCATGCCATTGTCAGCCGTGTGGGGCGCGTCTGCGTGGTAAGATGCTGGTGGGGACTGTGGGGGACAGGGATGCGCCAAGTCACAGTAGTGGCCCTGATACTCCCTGTCCCTGCAGAATGATGCTGGTGGCCAGAGGGTGCTGGTCAACAAGTGGAGTACCTTCAACAAGGCCCGGCTGGTGTGCTCAGTCCCTGGCCCTGGTGGCATTGACACCTACTTTGATGAGCTGGGTAAGGTGTGGATGGAGCTGTATCTCACTGGGGCTAGTCACTTAGTTGGATTTCAGGAAAAAACCCATGCTTTCATTTCCAGAGGATGTCTTCTTGCTGAGGACAAAGGATGGGAAGAGCCCAGAGATCTATGCCCTTTTCAGCACCGTCAGGTGGGTGGTCCAGCTCCAGTCTCTGGGGACATCCAGCTGCAGCTGCCCATGACCTGCCCTGTCACTGTCACTGTCACCAAGGGTTGCTGGCTGCTCCCCTGGTCCTTCAAGGATGTTGGTGCCCCTGCTGCCAGTAGTGCCAAGCATGGCTCTGCTCAACCCACTCTCTGTCCCCTTGCAGCCACGTTTTCCAGGGCTCTGCTGTCTGTGTGTACCGCATGGCTGACATCTGGGAGGTCTTCAATGGGCCCTTTGCCCACCGAGAGAGCCCCCATCACCAGTGGGGTGCCTATGAGGGCAGGGTGCCCTACCCACGGCCAGGCGTGGTGAGTGACTCCCTGGGGCTCCAGGTCCCGTCTCCTCCTCCAACTGCTCTTCTGGGGTGGTGATGGAGCCATCCCCATCTTCTCACCTGCTGGAGAGATCAGCTGGTGGTTTGCCAAGGTGTGGCAAAGGGGTGGAAAAGATGGATTCCAAATTGGAAGGCAGAGAGGGACCCAAAACAGCTCTGAGGGGTGATGGAGGGGGAAGGAGTGATGGGTGCTGGGGTGGCTGGGCTGAGCTGGTCCCCTCTTGTCCCTGCAGTGTCCCAGCAAGACCACCAACCAGCCCCGGCGGCAGTATGGCACCACCAAGGACTTCCCCGACGAGGTGCTGCACTTTGCTCGCGCTCACCCCCTCATGTACAAGCCCGTGCACCCCCGGCACCGCCGACCCCTCCTTGTGAAGACTGATCTGCCCCACCGGCTGCGCCAGCTCGTGGTGGACAGGGTGGAGGCCGAGGATGGGCAGCACGACATCCTCTTCCTCGGCACAGGTGAGCAGCAGGAGCAGAGAGCAGGAAGGAGCTGCAGAGCTGAGGGTCCCAGTGGGCCCCCCCCCAGGCTGTGAGATGCAAGGTGCTCACACCTCCATCCTCCTTGGTCCGCAGATGCTGGCTCAGTGCTGAAGGTGGTGGTCATGCAGAAGACGAGCTCAGCCATAACTGAAGAAGTCATCCTGGAGGAGCTGCAAGTTTTTAAGGTGACGTTTACTGCCCCACTTGCAAGGGAGAGGGCAGTGGGGTGGGCTCATATTGGAGACACATGTGGGGATGGAGGGTCAGGGCTGTCACTGCGTTGTTGGTCACTGGAAGGTCTCAGGGTTGTGAGGGCAGAGGGTGGCTGCGGGTATTTTCACCCTCCCCAAAACATTCCTGATGCTCTGCCAAGCTCTCGTGTCTCTGAATGAGCCGAGCTGTCTGTGGTGAGGATTATGCCAGCTTGATGTCCACTCCCCTCCCCTACAGATGCCTGTGCCCATCACCCAGATGGAGATCTCTGTCAAGCGTGTGAGTACAGACACGGCTCGACCACGGGGCTGGGGACCGGGCAGGTGACCAGCTGTGGTCACCAGCCTCTTAAAGCCATGTGATGTGTGCCCTGGGGTGTCCTGGCTGGGCCCCCAGGTGCCAAGCCCATGGGGGTTGCCAACATCACCACCTTGGTGCTGTTCCCCCAGCAAACGCTCTATGTGGGCTCCAGCCTAGCGGTGGCCCAGGTACGGCTGCACCAGTGTGAGTCCTATGGCACTGCTTGTGCCGAGTGCTGCCTGGCCAGGGATCCCTACTGTGCCTGGGATGGCACTGCCTGCACCCACTACCAGCCCTCCGGCAAGCGCCGCCAGCGCCGCCAGGACATCCACCACGGCAGCCCTGCACACCAGTGTCTGGACCAGAACCTGACCGGTGAGAGACTGGGGGCCCCAGAGCTGAGGGGCTCCTCCAAGTGCCCCAAGAGGGCCTGACATGCACAGGCCTAGCACAAGAGGGGCTTGTGGCCATTCCATGTGGGCACCCTCATCTGCCCATCTCATAGACCAGGGCATGCCCCAAGAGAAGGTGGGTGCTGCTGGGACTGGCTCTGGCCACTGGGAGAGAAGGGGATGAAGCCACACAGTGTCCAAGGGGGGCTGGCACCTGGGCAGATGGAAACCTGGCTCTGCCCTCCCTGTGAGCCCATGCCTGTCTTTGCCCTAGTGGATGATTTTGAGAGCGTTGAGGAGAAGGTGCTTTATGGGGCAGAGGACAACAGCACCTTCCTGGAGTGCGTGCCGCGGTCCCCGCAGGCCAGCGTGCAGTGGTTTGTCCAGAGGCCCCCCGATGAACAGCGGGATGAGGTGAGGCTCCCCTGCACCTGTTCCCGTTGTGGGGACATGGGAGGGACGTGGGGCCAGAACTGGACCCTCCCAACCCCACGGTGGTGCACAGGTGAAGACGGACGAGCGGATCCTGCAGACGGAGCACGGGCTGCTTTTCCGCAAGCTGCACCGGCACGATGCCGGCATCTACTACTGCAAAACGCTGGAGCACGGCTTCACCCAGACCGTGGCCAAGACTGCCCTGCAGGTGATTGCCAGCGAGCAGCTGGCACACACCTTTCGCCGGGGGCGAGGGGACGAGCTCCCACACCTGCTCTGCCCCGAGCCCCGGCTGGTGCCACAGGCTCCCAAAACCTGGTTCAAGGACATCATGCACCTCATCAGCTCCCAAAACCCGCGGCGGGGGGAGGAGTACTGCGCCCGCCTCTGGTGCAGCAGCCGTCCTCAGCACCGCAAGAGCAAACTGGCCCAGGCCAAGCTGGTCCTGGCTGGTGTGGATGTGGCCAAGAAGGGACGGACAGCCAAAGCCCACAGCGAGAGGAACCGTGTGCCCCGGCAAGCACCGGGCACTTAGGGAGGGCACGGTAACGGATGTGGGGCAGCCGTGGGCAGGCACCAGCTCCCTGTGCTGCTGGTGGCCCTGGGTGCCTCTTAACCTGGTGGGTGGCTTGCAGTCCTGCCAGCCTGGCTCCCCTGGCCAGAGTAGATGGGCAAGTCCCTGTCACCCTCAGTGGCTGCAGGGTCACCTCACAAGCAGGCGGTGAGGTGGGACACGTTTACCCCCCTTGCTCTTGCAGGTGATGTAGCAGGCGGGGGCCAGAGTCCCTGGGTGGGCTGGGGCACTGTTGCATGGTGCCACCCAGGTCATGCTGTCAGCCAGATGCTGCCTGGATCCTTTCGTGAATATTGGGGCCATGTGTGGTGCTGTGGGGAGCGGTTGATGGCTTCAGGCTCTTTTCACAACAGCACAGAGCCTGGGGAAGATGATGCCTGCTCGTATGGGGGAAAGCCAGCATCATCCTAAAAAGCTTCTGTGTGCAGGAGGAGCTCTGTCACCTGCTGTGCCTGGGGAGCCAGAGCTGTGCTGTGCCACCCAGGGTGTATCCTGGGGGACAGGGCTCCTTCCTACCTTCCCTTGGCACTGGGACACACTCAGCAGTGCCAGCTGTTCCTGGGTGCAGCCCCCCACTTCCCTTTTGTCTGCACCACAGCCACAGTTTTAGGGCTGGACAGGGTTGGGGAGAAAAGCAAACGGCTGTGGGCAGGTTAGACCTGTTCCTGGGTAAACACTGGGAGAGGCACTAATGCCACTGCTGTCACTGTGCCCAGGTGGGAGCAGGGACAGGCAGAAAGCAGCCCCTACAGAGTTTGGGGGGGCTGCACCACACCTGCGGTGGTTTCTGCTGGTTGCTGGCCCTGCGCTGGGTGGGACACGGCTGGTTTGGGTGGGCTCCTGCTGCCTGGCGGAGCTAAACCAGCACCCAGGGCCTCCCCCAAACACAGGGGTTGGGGGTAGGTGCATGGAGGGCACCTCCAGGCTGCCAGCAAGGTGTTCTTTGCTTTTCTCACCCGACATGAGCTTACTCATGGTCAGCCTGGGGTGATAAAGATCTGCCCCTTCCTGAGGCAGGGCAGCCCCACACAATGGTGTGAACCACGGCCCCGCCGGGACAGGCATTGTTCAGAGCTGGAGGAACGGGAAAGAAAAATAATAATAATAATAATAATAATTAAAAGGCCCTAAATAGCTCACACAAAGCCAGGTCGTGATATCATCTCTCCTCCCTGTGTGTGTTTGTGCTGCAGCAGCAGCTCCCCAGGAGCAAAGTCCCTCGGCAGCACTGCCCCATCCCACAGAGATGGGCTGGGGGTCCTGGCCCTCTTCTCCTGCTCCCTGTCCCACCTCTCCAGCAAACTCCGTGTGTCTCCTGGGATGGGAGAGCTGTGGTGGGGCTGGCAGGCTGGGACATTTTCTGCAGGGAGGGGAGTGGTGCGGGTAGCGCTGATTTATGGGGCCAGATGGGAGCTAAGCACGTGGATCTGGATAATTGCAGGCCTGGGGGGCACAGGGGCGCAACAGCCAACAAGCAGAGACAAGGAGGGACCTGGGTGAAAAGCCAGAAATGAGACAGGAGTCTGATTCCTCAGGGCCTGGATTAAACAGCTCTGCAGTGCCTGCACTGACCCGTGTTGGAATGCCTGCACCCTTCTGCCCCGAGTGACCCCTGTGCCCCACAGAGCGGGGGCTGGGCTGCCCATCATGGGGGAGGCAGCAAGAGGGGGCCTGAGGGCTCTGCTACTTTGGAGACCTGGCCCTGAGGTGAACTGTGACAGGCTGGAGGTGGCACCAGGGCCAGCAATGCTTCAAAGTGAGCAGGAACAGAGACCAGGAGCAAACAGTCAACTAAATAGTCCCCCCTTTTGGGGGATTTTGTCCCTGCTCCCAGTAAATCTCTGGGGTGGCTGAGCCTGGTCCTCCTGGGTAGATTTACCACTAAGGCTGGAGCGGGAGAGATTTTGTCAGGGCTGCACACAGCACTCTGCAGGCTTCCAGCCTTGTCTCTGATGAACACCACCAACTGAGGCAATCTCTGTCCCTAGAAACTTCCAGGGGCTGAGCAACCATGAGTACACCCTCATGCACCTGGGGGCTGGAAGGAGGCACCACCCCGGGCAGACCCAGCACCGTGCACCTCGGTTTCTGCAGGGGGGAGCGAGTCCTACCTGGGCTTGGCACTGTCCCAGGGCAGGAGCGGGGTGAGGGCAGCGCTTGGGGCCGGGGCGGGCATGGGAACGGCCAAAGAACAAAGCCACTCCTATTTTTATCCCACTTCCTAAGGAAGTGCAGTGCAGGGGCGCACGCTCGCCCTGGCAGCCTGCCAGCCTCCGTGGCGGCCAAAGTGGAGCTGCTGGCCAGATCAGGGCTGGCCCCAGCCTCGCCAGCAGCCCTCACACCTCGGCACACAATCACAGAGCCCATTGGACTGGAAGAAACCCCTGGGCTCACTGAGTCCAACCTGTGATGCAGCAGCACCGTGTCACCAGACCATGGCACCGAGCGCCACAGCCAGCCTTGCCTTGAACACCTTCAGGGACAGTGACCCCACATCTCCCTGAGCAGCCTGTTCCAATGTCTGATCACCTTTGCTATGAAGAAATTCTTCCTTATATCCAACATGAATCTCCCCCTTGCAGCTTAAGACTGTGTTCCTCTCATCCTGTCTTCAGCCACTTGGGAGGAGAGGCTGGGCAGTACAGCCCCTCATCAATAGGGCAGCCCAGGCTGCTTAGCCTGAGCCCCATCATCATCATCATCATCATCATCATCATCATCATCCCCAAACAACCCCACAGACAAACAAAACAACAACACAACCCCACCAGGTTGCACCCACATTATTATTCTTGCTATTTCTTTCCCCCCAACATGCACATTTTCAGAGCCCCCATTATGAGCACCAGGCATGGGCTCCATCCAACAGCCCTGCATGTTGCAAATTCTGGCAGAGGCCTCTACCCCCAGCAGTGCTGCGAAGTGTTACAGTGAGCAGATCATCCTGGAAGGCACCGGGGATGGAACTGAACAAGTATTCTAGTACCACAATGTCTGGAGAATTACAGGCATAAAGTTGATGATCATGTGCCAATAGCTAAATTCTCCAGACAATAAAGGGAAGTAGCAGCATACAGTGAGGAAAGGGAGAGAAGAGAGGCTGGAAATCAGTCACCAGAAAACACAGAGAGATGTGACAAACCCTATTGCTTTAGAGGCAATAAACTAGACATCCATCCTTCCTGCACACGCTACGCCAGAAAGAATGTGAAAAACACGTTCACTCTCCTGTGAAACTTTAAAACAGTTTAATAAAGGGCAATAGAAGACAAAGATCATAAAGCAAAGATTATTATGGCCAGATGTGTCTCAGCCAAGACATCTGCTATTTTGGAAACACCCTTTACGTACCATTTCTATGGCATCAGCCTGCTACATATTCATAAGCAATTATGCATACTAAACTTTTCCCCAAACTATTTTACATATTCCAAGAACTGTTTAGCACGGCTCCTTCTCGGTTCCACCTTTTTAGAGCATATGTATTCCTTGGTTGTGGTTTCAGTCCTTTTTTATCATCACCTCCAGTTTTTGGTCCCTGGCCCACTCTGTCTTCAGACCGTGAGTGCTGATAGCTGGCACATCTATAGCACGTGTCCTCTTCATATGTTCATTGGCTGTTACCCCATCCAAGCAGGCATTTTAACACAAGCATACTTCTGTCAGCTTCACTAAGCTTAACTGACAACAGAAATAAAAACTGTATCTTTATAACAAAGTTACTTGAACACCAAATATTAAGATCCATTTAAATATTTGCGAAAAGCCAATATTATCTATGTTAAAAATGGGACCACAGTCCTAGTACTAAAAGTGATTTCAGCATTTATTATTAAAAAAAAA
>VZRH01008301.1:167680-251402 GCA_013397555.1 Urocynchramus pylzowi
GTGTGGGTGCACGGGTGGGGTTTTAGGGGTGGGATTTGTGGTGCGTCGGTGGAGTTTTCGAGGGGTTGGGGGTGGGAGGTGAGCTGGTTAAGTTCGGAGAGGGTGCGGGTATGGGGTGTGCAGGTGAAGTTTTGGGGGGCTGGGGGTGCACAAGTGGAGTTTGGGGGGGTGAGATGTGAGATGTGGGGTGCAGGCCTAGGGTAGGAGGGTGCAGGAGGGCAGGGCGGGGGCTGAAGAGGCCGGCATGGAGAAACTGGGAGCAGGACGGTCACGGGTGTCCCCTCCCTCCCCGCTGCCTCGCAGGTGAATGCTGTGGCGGAGTGATGGAGTTGTTTCATGGCCTGGCATTTCAGGGCCAAAGCTGGTGTTGGCTGAAATGTTGTTTTAACCCTCTGAGTCGCTATAGTGTGGAATGCGGTTGGGCTGTGCAAGGCTGGGAGGTGCTTTCTAGGATGGGGTGCTGAGTTTTTGGGGCTGTGGGTGAGGAAATGTGACCTCTGGAATTATCCTTGTCTCTTGTACTCAGTGAAGGATTCTGTCTGGTATCGATGTCCCAGTCACCCCCAGTTTTGCTGCTCTTTATTCTCTTTACCGTACTTGGAAAAGGATTAAATCATTCTCCTCCTGTCCTTCATCATGGCAAAAAGTCCCAGGACATGGTTTGGATTGTCACAGCTGGGAGGGAAGGTTATTTGCTTGGGGGACAATCTGTCTGCCGGCAGAGGCAGGTTTTTTTGGCTATGTGGCAGTTTGGATGCAGGGTGGCAGCTGGGACAGATGTTAGGAGTGACCCATGTGCTGCTCTCAGCTGCCAGCACATCCCAGTAGCTGAATGTCTCCCCACTGGCTCTGCTTGGAGCTTGGGGTGAAATCTCTGGGTGCTTTACTGGTCAGGAAGAGTCAGTGGATCCAGGCTTGGGCTGGCTGCTGGCTGGGGAAGAGAGCCTTGGGGACATCCAGCCTCCTGGCATAGTGTTATGTGTGCTTGTGGACACCAGAATGTGTCCAGCCAACCCATATAATGTGGTGGGGGTGTTGGAGTGTTCCAGGAGAGGTGTCAGCAGCAGGACTGTACCTTTTGTGGATGCTGAGGTAAAATTAAATACTGAAATATGCCAGAGAAAAAAGTGAGGTTGGAAGGGACCAGGAAGGTGATGGGGTTTGGTGTAATGGCCTGGCCTCCCACTGGTTTCCACAGCATATTTCTTCTCACTGCCAATTTTGTAAGAAATACAATGTTTTCTGCTAAATTAATGAAGACTTTTTGTTCCCAGGGTTTTCTCCTCGTTTTAATAATTTTAACTTTGGTGTGGAAGCTCCTTGGGCTCTTCTTAATTGAGTCACATACATCAGGGTCCTTAAATCCATTGCTTACAGGGATATTTCTCTGGATTTAATCCTTTTTATTGGTATTCCCTGGACTTCCTCACAGGCTTTCAGCAGCTTTTCTAAGGGAGCTAGAAACGCAGATTTGTTATTCCAGTCTCGAACTTCCTTACTTCACATGCAGAGTGACTGCCTGAAAATTGGGCTGACTGCCTTTGCTTCGGCATCAGAGTGGCAGCTGCTGCTCAATTGCTGATGTCTGATAATCCTTGTTTTCTTGTGGTTGTCTCTGTGTCCCTGGTTATGTCCTCCTGAACTTTATAGCCACTGGAGACAGGCTGTTGGATTTGGTTCCCCCAAAGAGACAGGGAGATGAAGATGAGCTTCTTTCAACCCTTGGACTTCCCTGCAGCCCTGTTGCTATGATCTGGATTTCCCCTCACTGGCTTCCACTAACATGAACAGAAATGATACATTTTTTAAAGTGTCTTGTGATATTTTCAGTCATTTATCTCTATGGTTACAAATGTGTGTGTGTCATTTAGGTGCTCCCTGCTGCTGCTGCTCACTTGGCAGGCCAGTTACAGTGGGCTCTGGCAGGAAAGAGTTGTTTCAGGTCCTCTTGAGGAAGAGGATGATCAGTGGGGATGGAGGGGTGAAGGGAGCACCTCTGAGCTCAGCAGCCCCACTGCTGGGACTCGGTGTGATCCTGGTGCCACTCTGCTGTGGATTTTCTGGCTGTGCCTTGGCCTGGGACCATGTGGGACTCTCAGGGGATGATGACAGCAGATTTCCTCTCTGCTCTCTTCAGCCAGAAGTAACCTGTTGGTTTTGTTCCTTTCAGGTCTTTTCACACTCCTGGTTGAAGATTTTGGTAAGTCCTGGAAACCTTTCTGAGAAGTTGGTTTTGTGCCTGACATTACCCTGTCCTTTCTGGTGGGCCTTACACCAGCTTCTCTCCTTTGTCTGCAGGGGTCAAGGGAGTGCAGGTTGAGGAGATTTATGATCTGCAGAGCAAATGCCAAGGGTGAGTCAGAGGCCTGCGAGTGTGAGTTGTGCTAAGCAGAATGGTCTGTGGGCCTGGGAACTCATTGCCAGATGTTCAGAGGGGCCTGCGTGAGCTTGTCTGTCATGGAGGTCAGAGCTGTAAGTGACGGACCAGGAGGGCTTCCTCAGGTTTGGGGCAACTGGGGGACATCCTCCAAGGGATTCAACTCCCTCTCACCATGGAGAGGTGGTGTGGTTGCAGTGTGAGCTTTCTCCCTGTCCTGGTGCTGTGAAAAGGCTTTGAGGCTGTTGATTCTTAAAAGCCATTGCTGAGTTCCTCTCAGAAATGAATCCAAGGTAAGTGTAAAAGGAGGGTCATTCAGTGGCCAGGCACTGTTCTGCAGGTCAATTGGTGTCCAGAGGGGATTTTCCATTTCTTTGTCTTCAGCCTCTTAAGACTTGTCAATCCCCAAAATTTTCAAGCTTGGTTGTAGGCAGAGCCTGGAGCATCAGCGCAGGAGTGTCCTCAGTAGTGTCGGGCTGGGGGGATTGTGGCAGGGACGGTCACTGCCAGAAAGATGGCACTGGTCGTTCTGCTTTTCCTCTCTGTCTTTGCTCTGCCTGTGAAACAGAGGGTTTCTGATGCTGGGCAGAGCAGCCCCACTGGTGTGGTTGGTCCAAAGCTCTGCAGCTGCTGCTTTCTCTCTGCAGCCCCGTGTATGGGTTCATCTTCCTGTTCAAGTGGATTGAGGAGCGCCGGTCCCGCCGGAAGGTCTCCACGCTGGTGGATGAGACGTCGGTGATCGACGATGACATCGTCAATAACATGTTCTTTGCTCACCAGGTGGGCTCCAGGCTGGGGGAAGGTCTGTGTGGGGTATCTCCTGTGACACCTCAGGGAAGCATTGTGGTACTGACAGGCTGCACTGATCTTGCTGGTCATGAGGGCAGCTCCTCTTTCCTGAGAGTGTCTTCCCTGAGCTCCAGGTTGGAGGGAATCCAGTGAGGGCTGGGAGACTGTGGCCTGCACTGTGAGCAGATGCTCATGGGGCTTGGTGAGGCTCACTCAGTGATACTGACTTCCCTCCTTCCTGTGAGAGCTGAGGTCAGATCGCTGCTCTCACAAGTGCTGATGGTTCTTGCATCAGTGCTTTCAGTTGATTCTTGTCAACACTGGGGGATTGTTGAAAGGCTGCCTTGTTCCTGCTGATTAAGTTGGTCTTTGTGTTACTTTCTAGCTGATCCCCAATTCCTGTGCCACCCATGCCCTGCTGAGCGTCCTCCTGAACTGCAACAATGTCGACCTGGGCCCCACGTTGAGCCGCATGAAGGATTTCACCAAAGGCTTTAGTCCTGAGGTAGGGGCAGGGTTAGGCAGGGCTGTGCAGGGGTGGCACAGGTGGCTCTGCCTCTTTCTCCCCTCTTGGGCTGATGCTCTTCATGAGCTGGCTCCTTCCCTGCTCTCTGTGGCTGCCCACTGCAGCAGGATTGCCTCTTCGCTCTCATATTTCTGCCTTGCCTTGGTCCCCTTGAGGCTGGGCACAGCTCTGAGCCTTCTGTCATGTTACTCCCTGTAATCAAAAGTCCTCCTCCCTTCAGACCTATTGTGAAGTCTGATTTTCTCCAGCTGTAATTTATTCAGTAGAAATTGTGTGCTTTTTCCATCTTGGACTATACCTGTGACTCAGAAGAGTAGAGGATGTGCCTGAGGGTTTCTGTCCTGGTCCTCTGGGTAGATGGAGGGAGGGAGTGGGAAGGTGAAGCATTTTATTTGTTCCCTGTCACTTGTCAGCTGTTCTCCTCTCTTGCTGTTGGCTGCAGAGCAAAGGCTATGCCATTGGCAACGCTCCAGAGCTGGCCAAGGCCCACAACAGCCATGCCAGGTGAGTGAGAGGGTCTGTAGCTCCCTCCGTCTGGAGGAGGCAGACTCTCCATGGCCTCTCTCCCTTGCAGGCCAGAGCCACGGCACTTGCCGGAGAAGCAGAACGGGATCAGCGCAGTGCGGACCATGGAGGCTTTTCATTTTGTCAGCTATGTCCCCATCAAGGGCCGGCTCTTTGAGCTGGATGGGCTGAAGGTCTATCCCATTGACCATGGTAAGAGCCCACCTGTCCCTGCTTGTTGCTGACACAGGTGAATAGCACCCTGGTGTGTCCAAATGTATTGTTTTTCATTGCCTCTTAGTGTTAACTGGTGTTGGTGTTGGCTCCCAGACTCTAATGGCTCCCAGATTTGTCCTGAGTTTTGGCAGCTAATTTTGGAGCTGTGTGCTGGGGACTGTGCCTAGAAAGCAGTTATTTCTAAATGCGTTGCTTTTGTTTTTCCAGCCTTGCCATTTTCCTCCCAGTTGCTCAGGGCCATAAGGTCCTTCAGCTCTGAAATTACTTCACATAGCAAGGAGAATTTATCTCCTCGCTCTCTCCTTGTGCCAAATAACCACTGTGTGTTCAGACAACTGGTCCAAACAGTTCCCACTGGGCTGCCCAGGTTACTCCCTTCTCTTACAACTTGACCCATCAGTTCTGTCTTTCAAGCAGTTATTTATCTCTGCCTGTCAGTACCTTCATGTACTTAGTTTACTTAAGCTTTGCTAAGTCCAGCTGTGTCTTGTTATCACAGGGCCCTGGGCAGATGATGAGGAATGGACAGACAAAGCCAGGAGAGTGATCATGGAGCGCATTGGCCTGGCCACTGCAGGGTAATGTCCTGGCCCATGGGCCAAGCACTGGCCCCTTGCCATATTCCCCTGGATTATTTGTACTGTGGTTTCTGAGTGGCAGGTTGTGGAAGTGGGGGGGAGGTTGCCTATGGAGAGGTGCAGGTGCTCTGCCCCTTGCATTCTCTTGCCTGCAGAGCATGCATTCCCTGTGTGATGCAGAGTCCCTGCAAACGCTGCGCAGCGTTAAGAGTGGCCTGGTTAGGTCTGTGTTAGCTCAAGTCCATGGGAGAAGGAGTGGTGCTTCTGGTCTTGAGTTGGGCCTCTTGGATGCTTGGGCATGAGGCTGACAGCACTGGCACAGGTTGCCTAAAGATGTTGTGGAATCTCCATCTCTGGAGCTATTCCTAAGCTGTCTGGATGTTGTTCTGTAACCAGCTCTGGAGCAGGGACTGGAGCAGATGACTCTCACAGGTCTCTTCCCACCTCAGCTAACCTGTGACTCTGAGAGTATTTTGTCTGGTAGCTGAAGAAACCTTGTACTGCTTCATCGGCTGCTGTGAGGTTGACTTGGTTTTGGGGAGAAGCCTTGGGTGTGTTGGTGTTAAATGCCTGGGCAGGAGGTGGGGATAGGGCTGTCACCAGATCCCGCGGCTGAGGGCTGCTGCCCTTCCTGCAGGGAGCCGTACCACGACATCCGCTTCAACCTGATGGCCGTGGTGCCTGACCGGAGGATGAAGTACGAGTCCAAACTGCACATCCTGAAGATGAACCGCCAGACTGTGCTGGAGGCCTTGCAGCAGGTGGGACAGCCCAGGCCCTGAGGGAGTGCAAGGCTCGTGGGGGAAATAGGCTTTTTCAGGGCAGCTACCTGTGCTGCCAGGGCCCTGGTTTTAGGGGTTTTGTTTGGCCTAGTGAAAAATCTTGTGGGAAGAAGAGATAGCCAGCCTCACTGCTTGGCCAGTGCTGCTCACCTGGGAGGTGGTTCACCTGTGTCTTTTGTGTGCCTAGGCACTTGGTGTTGGCTCATGAGCTCTGCAGTGCTTGAGTGGGAAGGATGTGGTTTGGGTCATTGCTGATCCAGCATGCAGTTTCTATGTTATTTGCTTTAAAGCTTATCCGAGTAACTCAGCCTGAGCTGATCCAGACCCAGAAGTCTCAGGAGTCTCAGCCTGCTGAAGAGGGAAAGCCAGCCAGCAGCAAGACCGTGACTCCAGAGAGCATTCATCCAGGTAGGACCTTGTACCAGCAGTGTTGCCAGCCTGGAGCGAGCCTACCATGGAGTGAGCACAGGGTGGTGACAACAGCTGGCTGACTTGGGGCTTGGGGCAGTTTTATTGTCAGCTTTACTTTCTTTTCTGTGAGTCCTGCTCCATGTGCACTGTGCTGGGGTATGGTGCTGCCTATGTGCCTGGGGGTGTATTGGAGGCTGCGAAGCTTGAAAATGGGAGGGCTGGAGCTTGGGGACACTGGTGACAGACGGAGGTGGTTGTGGTGGTCTGGGAGAGTGCAAGAGCTCTTCTCTCACCTTGGTAAGTAAGGGGTGGTAGAGAACATGGAGTAAAAGGTGACAGTGCTGGTGCTGAAAGGCTGTGCTGTGCTTGTGTGGCAGATGGTACCGATGAACCCACCAGCCAGGGCCACTCCACAACCACGCAGAGCCCACCCAGCAAATCCAAACCGGTGCCAAAGACAGCAGCGAGCGGCATCAACGGGGCCCCTCCAGCAAACCCCAACCCCATTGTGCAGAGACTGCCAGCCTTCCTGGATAACCACAACTATGCCAAGTCCCCCATGCAGGTAGGCTGGAGTGCCAGGTTAGTGGCACACCTGATTCAAGCTGAGCTCTTTGCCTGCACTCCCTCCCCTCTGTGGGACCACAGCTGTCAACTGGCCTAATCCTGGCCCTGCCTTGCAGCCAACCTGGCCCAGCACTAACCCAGGCTGGGAGGGGAGAGGGTAAATAAAGACTGACCTGACAAAGGAGGTTTACCTTAATGTGGGTAAACTGAGCAAAAATGGAGAAGGGTCCCTGTTTCTTCTCAAAAGAGCCAAGTCCTGGTGTTGGGCTGGATCAAAGATGAGTCCACTGCGTTCTTCCTCCTTGCCCTGCTACCAGCAGGCCTTCAGCAATGGTGTGTTGCAGGAGGAAGAAGACCTTGCGGCAGGAGTGGGTCGCAACCGGGTCCCAGTCCGACAGCACCAGCAGTACTCAGATGATGAGGATGACTATGATGATGATGATGAGGAGGAAGTTCGTAACACCAACTCAGCCATCAGGTGACAGCTTGAGCTGTGGGTGGGGGGCCAGGAGCTGACATTTGCAGAACCATCAGTGAGGACTTCGCTAACCTCTTTCCATAGATCTTGATAATTCCGTTCTTCGCTTCACCTGCTATTTTACTTTTCACTCACTGGGTTTTGTAGTCTTTCTGTAGCTCTTTACAGCCAACTGTATTTCTGAATTTCAACTGCCCTGAGAGTAACTGTGTAATGGCAGCAGGCTTTGGGACTTTGAGGAACCTTGTTTCCACAGTGCTGATTGCCAGTTCAGCTCCTGGTGACAGTGTTGGTGTGCTTGGACTGCTGCTGAGGCCAGAAGTTGGGGTCACAGCAAGGAACTTCGGGGGCTTTGGAAGAAGAGCAGGGGGTACACAGCACCTTGTGCCTCCCAGCAGTGTAGGGATTCCTGGGGCTGACTGGCTCAGTGGTGCTGAGGTGCTGCAAGAGAAGCAGGTGGTACTGGGGGTGATTTTGAAGTGTTTCAGACCTTTCATCCCAGCAGGCAGCCTGGACTGCTGAGTGCAGAGCTGGCAGTGTCCATGGTGGCCCCCCACCTCTTTCCACCAGCTGCTCACCTTCCCTGCTGTGTTTCTGGGCAGGTACAAGAGGAAAGGGCAAGTGAAGCAAGAGCACGTGGCAGGAGCCGCAGATGGCCAGCTCTCTGTCCTGCAGCCCAACACCATCAATGTCCTGGCTGAGAAGCTGAAGGAATCTCAAAAGGATCTTTCCATTCCCCTGTCCATCAAGACAAGCGGCGGGGGTGCCGCTGTGGCAGTGGTCACCCACTCCCAGCCCTCCCCCACGCCCAGCAACGAGAGCACAGACACGGCCTCCGAGATTGGCAGCGCCTTCAACTCCCCGCTGCGCTCTCCCATCCGCTCGGCCAACCCCACGCGCCCCTCCAGCCCCGTGACCTCGCACATCTCCAAGGTGCTGTTCGGCGAGGAGGACGGGCTGCTGCGCGTTGACTGCATGCGCTACAACCGGGCTGTCAGGGACCTGGGGCCCATTGTCAGCTCTGGGCTGCTGCACCTCACCGAGGACGGCGTGTTCTGCCCGCTGGCTGCTGCAGGTCAGTGCCTGCTTTAGGGGGGTGGTGTCTTGCCTGGGGTGACAGGACAGTGTCCTTTGACTTCACAGGTGGATGCCAGTCCTGTGTGGTGGCTCCTAACGCTTCCTTCCCCTGTGTTTAGATGGGAAAAACTCCCCCTCTTCCATCAAACCCGGTGAAGAGGTTCCGGTTGTGATCAAACTGGAGGAGAAGGAGGGCAGTGAGGCCAGTGACAGCAAAGAGAAGGTGGGACTTGGCAGGACCAGTGATCACCCTGGGGGGGAAAAGTATTCTCCCAAGGTGAGTTTTGTGCTGTGACAGCCCTGGGAACGTGGAGCTCACCTGGAGGCGCAGCAGCGCTGGCAGTGACTGAACTGCATGTGCACGGTGTCCCCTCGCGTGTCGTCGCAGCCGTGCCTTGAGGCACAGGGCAGTGCAGGTTTTGTGCCTTGCATCATCTCGGGGACCTTTGCCTTGGTAGTGGGCACAGACCCTGTCTCTGTAGCTGAGACGTTCAGCTTGCTGTGCTCTCTTCTGGGCCAGGAGCTGGTGACACTCTGCATCCCCAAGTCCCAGCCTGCTGGTAACTTCAGAGCCTGTCTGTGTCCTCCAGCTAGGGGCAGGACCAGGCCCAGGCAGCACAAGTACACCAAGGGCTCCCTGGAGGAGAGCTGGGTAGAAACTGCTATTCCAAAGGGAAGTCTTCAGATGTTGTTTTGAGAGAAAGCAGGCTCTGGAGGTGGGGGGTGGGTTCTGGCACACAGGCAGCCCTTCCCCTGTCCCAAAAGCTTGGGGCAGGGGCAGAACCCAACTCCCCTGGGGCTGGCCATAGTGAATTCCCTACAACTAACTGATCTCTTTGTTTTCTCCTGGTGAGTGTTTTTCCTTTGATGAATCGTCCCTCTCCTAGCACAGAGAGGAGCACCTGCCAGCTCACCCTGCTGGCTCCTGGGCTGTGGCTGAGTCCATGCTCATGTTTGGTCTGCTTGATCCCGGTAGGAGCTGCTGGCGCTGCTCAAGTGTGTGGAAGCAGAGATTGCAAACTACGAGGCCTGCCTGAAGGAGGAGGTAGAAAAGAGGAAGAAATTCAAGGTGTGCTGCTGGCTTGTTAGCACTGCTGATTTAGCTGCCCAAAGGCTTTTGTCTGGGGTGGTTTTATGTAAAAATGGAGGGAAAGTGGTTCAGCTGAGAATGGCAATGAGGAGCATTCGGAGTCTTCCCTGTTGCCAAACAGCCCAGTGGGGCAGAGCTCTTGCCAGGACAGACCACAGCCCTGGGCCAGCATTGGCAGCCTGGGGTGAGCAACACAATGCTGGGATGAACATCAGCGCTGATAGGAAGCAGGGGAGAGTCAGCAGATACGTCCCCTGCCCACCTTCACCTCTTCCCAGCTTTGTGGAACATGCTGGCATCTGAACTGGGTTGTAGACAGTCCCAGTTTTGCACTGGCCCAAGATAGGCTGGGAGGTGGGTCCCTTCCTGCTTCAGTTTCCCTAGTCTGTGGGCTGGGCCAGGCATACCAGTTCTTTGTCCTCTGTTAACCTTGAACTCTCCGTGCCCCCTGCTTGTGGATTATTTGTGGATTTGTCTCTTTGTAGATCGATGACCAGAGGAGAACCCACAACTATGACGAGTTCATCTGTACCTTCATATCCATGCTGGCCCAGGAAGGTGAGCTGTGCTCGTGTGGCAGAGGGTTTGGGTTCAGCTGGGGGAGCTGCACTGAGCATGATGGAGCAGCAGCTGGGAGCCTGGGCTGCTCACCTTGCCTGGCTCCCTGTTTAGGCCAGGCCTGGGGCACAGGCTGACGGTCCATCTGGGGAGCCACAGATTTCTGCTTTCTCCTTCCAGTTTATAGTCCCAAGAGGTGCCCACTGCTGGCTTTTGAGTGTGAGAGGCAGGGCTGCCCTCTGGCATGGGTAATCCCAGCACTCCAGGCCCGTGTGTGTGCTCTCCCTGCAGGCATGCTGGCCAGCCTTGTGGAGCAGAACATCTCGGTGCGCCGGCGGCAGGGAGTCAGCATCGGCCGTCTGCACAAGCAGAGGAAGCCGGACCGCCGGAAACGCTCCCGCCCTTACAAAGCCAAGCGCCAGTAGCCAGAGAGCCAAGACTGGGAAACAGCAGTTGGGCTTTGTGGCTTTGGTCACTGGCACTTGGATCTATGTTACCTTTTGCCCAAGGAAGAGGGACCACAGTGACAAGCCCTCTGCCCAGGTAGAGCCTGGGGACAAAGGGAAATCGGGTTTTTCTCTGCACCTAAGCTGTGAAAGGCAAGAACCTGTCTGGAGGAGTCCCTGCAGCAAAAGGCAGTCTGGAGTGCTCAGCTGCCTGACCATGCCATGGCAGCACCGAGACTTCACGTCTGTCTCAGCACCCTAGCTGAAGACTGTGACCGGAGGGAAAGAGCCCACCCAGCTGGGGATGGGTCTGGCGTTGTGGGAACGCTGGCAATGCCCATGTGAGGCTGTGCTGGCCACAGCTGGCTGTGGCTTGTGTCCTCCTGTGTTTGGGCCTTCAGCTCTGTGCTTCCCTGGGATGTTCATGTGTGTATTTTCTATCCTTCTCCCTCCTTTCCCCAAACTGATTTTTGGTCTTAACCCAGACTTTGGCCATTCTTAGCAAGGTGGCTCCAGAACAGAGCTGCTTCTGTACCCACCCCACACTGCACTGCCCAGTGCCCGGTGCTGGCTGAACTCCTGGGGATGGTGACACCTTCCCCATGTAGCTTGGCTCCCCAGAAGGAGCTCTGTTGTTGGATGAGGGTGGGTAGGCTCGTCTGTGGAGCTGGGCCTTGTCCCCAACCCTCTGTGGTGGTGCTGGGGGTGGCCTGTGCCTCTTTCTGCCCTGGCTGCTCTCCTTGGGACGAGCTCTGTGGCCCTGTCAATGCCTATGGGTCACACAGCATTGCACCAGGCCCAGGTCCCAGAGAAGCCCCGTGAATTATGAACAGACCAGGTGCATATGGTGGCCTTGGTGCTGCTGGGCATGGCACAAGGGTGGACTCCAGCTGTGGCTTGGTAAAGCCTCTTGACAGGGGAAGATGTGGCTGGTTGCTGCAATGGTGGAGGCGGGATGGGGGCAGCAGCAGAGGGAGCCCACATCTCTTCCCCCTGGCTGGCTGCTAACCAGAGCTTCCTGGAACAGCTGCCTCTTGCCTCCTGCCAGCCCCCAGGAGCCTGGCAGAAATCTGAGATGTCAGAGGTGAGCACTGCTCCCCAGCACTGTCCTGGGGAGGAGCTGCCACAGGAGAGGACTGAATTTTTTCAATATGTGTGCAGATCTTGACTATGAAATGAAACAGTTCTTTTGGTATTTGTTGAAGGAAAGAAAATCCTTCTGTCTCTTGCTATGTCTAATATCAAGTGCTGTAAATAATGGATCTGTCTGAAGGAATAAAGCTATCCTGTTATGGCCAGCCACGGAAGAAGTGTGTGAGGGAAGGGGGTGGGGGGCATGGGGCTGGGAGCACCATGTGCCACCTCCAGGCCCTGTTATCTCTGCTGTAGAGATTTGAAGAATCATGGGGAGTGCAACACTACCAGGTTCAATTTATTGACACACCTCAACAGGGGAAGGGCAGGACTCACCTCAACAGGAGGGGAGGAGGAGAGGGGGGCAGCAGCCTGGCTCAGGCCCTCAGCTGTAGTGGGTTCCTGGGCTGGCTCACTGCATTTTCTGGCTAAAAGTCCAGGGCACAGATCAAGGCCGTGCCCCGTTTGATCCAGTGCTTCTCTGGCTTGTCCGTAGGGATCTCCACAGCAATCACGTAGTTGGTGGAGTGGCCCGTTGTTGACAATGTGCCTGTAATGGGAAGCAAGGGTGAGAGGGTGATGCTGCTGCACACTGAACAGACTAGTGACCCCATCCAGAAGCCCTTGTCCCCACCCTAAGCCAGGTGACTGGCTGAGCAGGGCTGGGGGAAGCAGGCTTGGGGGCTTGAAGAGAGCCTGGCCATGGGCACTGCTGCAGAGCCAGGGTGCCTGGCTGCTCCATCTCCTCAACCACAGCAGGAGAAATCTTCTCCCTGGCTGGCCACTGCCAACGGTGCCTTCTCTATGCCTATGTATGGCAGGAGGAACTCCCTACTGCCCCTCCAGGGCTGCCCCTCCTAGCTGCACCTGCAGCTCCCGTGTTTCTGGAAGTTTGCCTTTAGGGCACCTACCTGCGCGAGTGAGAGTCTTATAGATGGGGCACAGGTAGGAGCCGGATTCTGGAGGCTTGCGGTTGGGGACAGGCACCAGCCAGATGACAGCCATCTCCGTGTAGAGCTCCTTGGGGCGTGACTCCGCCAGCTTACCCGCAGCGGCGTCCCAGCGGGCGCCCTCCAGGAACAAGCCGTGGATGTAGCAGCCCACGTTGGGCTGGCGCGTCAGCTCCTTCACCGACTCCTTCATGACCTGCCCAGGGGAGGGGCCACCGGGCCCTTGCTCAAGGCATGTCCCTGGGGGCTCACCCCAAGAAGCCTCTCAAATAGCTCTTAGTTAAGCCAGCACTGGCAAAAGAGAGCGTGCCACAGCTCTCAGAGGGGCAGCCTGGGACAGAGCTGGTGGAGAAGGATGTGAGCAGGTCTGGAAGCAGAAGCCTCTACCAGCCTTGGGGAGGTGTCTGGCAATGTGGGTGGGTGGGTGTATCCAAGCACAAAGGGGATGATGGAGCCATAGGCAGCTGGGTAGGCCGGTGGCTTCACCTCCTGGGCAGGTCAGGGCCTTTGTGGCCTTCTAGCAGGAGATTCCAAATAAATTCAGACTCTCCACCTGATTTACTGACCTTGAAGCTGAACGAGATGGTGTCGATAGAGATGACAGACTTCCTGGCAAAGTTCTGCAGTGTCCCGGTGAGGAAGGCCTGGGGGAAGAAGAATCCACTGATCCAGAACACGGAGGGGATCCCATGGCTGATCCAGTTCTGCAGGAATTCAATCCGCTGCACCAAGTCATTCACCCACGATGCCAACGGCTTCAGGGACGGATAGGCCTGTGGGGCACCCACACAGGGAGGTGCTGAATGCAGTCAAGGACAGCCTAGACCTTGTGCCTCAGCTGTGGAGAGCTGCCCAGAGCCCA
This sequence comes from Urocynchramus pylzowi, assembly GCA_013397555.1. NCBI lineage: Eukaryota > Metazoa > Chordata > Aves > Passeriformes > Fringillidae > Urocynchramus > Urocynchramus pylzowi. The sequence goes on from VZRH01008301.1 coordinate 181,047, forward strand.
GGGGCTGGGAACAACTGGGAGCTGCACTAGGCAGGAGACATCTCCTTGCCAGGGGACCAAGAGCCAGCTCCATGGGCCACAGCCCAGTCCAGCAGCAGCTGATAACCCATTCCTCTGGTTTGGGTGAGCTCTGGCAGGCAGCTGGGCTGTCTGGCGTTCCACATACCTTGGCGTTCCACACTCCAGGAACAGTGTTGTTGTACAAACTGCTGGCCATCAGCTCCAGCCGAGAAGACATCACGACCAGGCCCTTGAGAGCTTTCAGCAAATCCTTCAGACTTAAGGCAACCTCCTCCAGGAGCTTGTTGTACCTACAGAGAAAGGGCAGAGGGAGCAGAGTGACTCCGTGCAGTAGTTTGTCACCCATTGCCTGCCCAGAGAGGGGTGAATCTTTATACACAAGTGAAGTTCTCCCATGTAACTCCCAGCCCCAGTCCTCTTCAACAGGGTCTCTCAGCTGCTCCCCCAGCCCTAAACTGCTGTTACAGATGAAGACAGAATCAGCCAAAGGTCCTGTCTGGGACAACACAGCTGTTAGTGTGACTGCCAACCCCACTGTTATGCTCAGTACTGAAGTTCCCCAAAGGTGGGTGGCAGCATGGGCCTGCACATCTCTGCTGTTCCTTAGGATATGATCCCACAGGAGTTTTACCTGATGACCTCCTGCACCAGCACTGTGTTCATGGATTCTTCATAGAGCAGCGGGTATTTCTGGATCACTTCCTGCACGTTCATGGGGTCAGGCAGCTTTGCCAGGATGTCCTTGGAGGTCTCCTCCACGATCTGGAAGGAAAGCAGCAAGTGGTAGCATCCTTCTAATCCAGCCCCAAGCCTGCTGAGAAGGGGGAGAGCTAATGCTGGCATGGCAGTGCCATCGCTGGCACCCAGCGGGCAGGGTGGCACCTGCTGAGAGCTGGTGCTTGTGTCACTGCCCACACTGGGCAGTGGCTGCCAGAGCACTGTCAGGACTGGGGCACCCACCTCTTCCCTGCTGCGGCCTCCCATTGTGATGGTCTTGGGCTGCAGCTGTGAAATGGCTCCCAGCAGTGCAAAGGTCTCATTCTGAGCAAAGGTGATGTCAGCATTGTCATGTAAACCAAAGAGCTCCGGGCTGTCGTTGAGAGGCAGGCCCTTGACATATTGGAGGTAGCCCTGGAGAAGAATCCACACAGACTCTGAGACCAAGACCAGCTGAAGATCCCCAGGTTCTTACAAACTTATATTATTTCCCCCAGGGACCTGAAAATGTAGTGCCTTTCAGGGAGGAGAGAGCCCCTTTGCACTGTGACAATCCCCCTGGATCTGTGAGCTGCAATTCGTGACTTGAGTACTTACATTGAGGTCAGAAGAGGTACTGATCTGCTTGTAGATACCTGATTCGGAATAGGCAAAGTCAGGACTTAAAACCTCAGGTTTGTAGAAATCTTCCAAAATGCTCATGATGCAGCGCCGGTCCCAGTCGTCGGTCACACGGCCGCCGTAGTTGATCTCCCCAGCTGTGTATTTCAGAACCTGCAGGAGACCCCACCATGGTTCTGATCCATCTATGCATCATGAGCCTGTTCCCTCACAGGAGGGGCAGCTCTCACCTTGTAGGGAATTTCTGCATATTCGTTCAAGAACATGTGCAGCTGACTGATGCAGATGCGGAGGTCTCCGTCTGTGAACTCATAGGGGATATTGAACCCCAGAGGCCCAAACTTTCTTCTCTCCAGCATGTTCCCATGGAAGAAGCAAAGCGACAGCAACAAAGATTTAAACTCTGTGACCTGTGGGAAACAGGGAGAGTTGCTCAGCTTGGGAGGAGACATCCTTGGAGGAAGTCGGGTCCTGCTGGGACCTGGCAGAGCAAATGTGCCAATTCAGGAGTGCCAACTGGAGCTTGGAGAGGGGGAAACCTCAGTCAGTGCTGCTGTGCTGGGGAAGGCCATGGCTCACTCCTTGCTTAAAGAGAGCTGCAAGTGCCTTATGCCAGACCTCCAAAATACTGTTGCTTCTGTTTCTCAAAGTAAAACTACCAAGTGGCTCTTCACAGATGTGAGTTTATGAGAAACACCTCCTTCTCTAGCACATGAATTCTCTAATGTAGAGGAAGATCTATGCCTGGAGAGGAGCAACATCCAGGTGGAAAGCACACATTGGAGCAGGAACAGAATGGGGACAGCAAGCCAAAGCACAATCTGGGTCTTACCTTGGAGCAAGAATTTAAGAAGTCATCACTGAAACTAATGTAGGACTTGAGCAGGTTGGCCTTGACTCCACGGGGGGGCTCGATGGTCATCTTGGAGCCATTCTGGAGAATGGACACAGGGAAGTGGTTGCTCGGTAGACTGGTGAGCCACAGGCGAAAGTCTGGATGCACCTGGAGGTCCAGAAGGCAGCAAGTGCTCAGAGGGTGCAGGCACAGCCCCTGCAGCTGCTCCTGCACTGACCCTCTCGTTCTATGAGGAGCCTGTGGATGGGTCTGAACTAGAGCTGGGCTCCTCCCAGGCTCCAGCCTCCTGCCTGTTATCCTCAGAGTGGGCACCTGCTCAGTAAAACATCTCACCTTGCTGGGGTCAATGCCCTCAATGAGTCTCTCCAGTGAAGGCATCCAGCTGGGGGCCAGGTGGCAGTTCTGGAAGAAGACCCAGTTGCCCTGCTCCATGGCATTGTGCAACATGGCTTCAGCACGGGGGCCCTGCAGAGGCAGAAAGGGAGAGCTCAGAGCCCCTTCCCATGGCACACTGTGTTCTGCTGAGCAGGACAGGGAGGCAGCTCCCTGGAGCTGGCTGGAAGGACCACTGTCTGGAGCTACAGCCTGGCTTTGCCCACATGGCTCAGCTGGATTTTTGCTGTTTGATGGCACAGCAAAGTTTTTTTTACAGCTTTTACAAGCTTGTGAAGGGAGGGTGGAGGGAATAGAAGAACTGAAGGTGGATTTGGGAAGTTAGAGGGCACTGTAGTGGGAGCTGCTGCAGCTCCCACCCCAAGGGGGTAGAAGCAGAAGGTTGGTGAGTAAGGGGCCTGGGGCATTGAGGGTATTTTCACAGTGCTGCAAATGTTTGACCAACTTGGAGCTTGGTGAGGTTCATACAAGTGCCAGGACACTGCTGTTCCAGGTATGCACTGACAGCTTACCTGTCCTTGGCCCAGAGAAATGGCAGAGAGCTTTTGTGTGAACTTCATTTCTTCAGCGAACTTGTAGAGGTCGGCGGCGGGGTCAGTGCCTGGGGACAGCACAAACACCAGGGGGGTGGTGGCAGTGGACTCCTTAAACACGACTGAGAGGTCAGTGGTCTGCAATTGAGAGTTGGTTAGAGTAAAGAGGCTGTAGTGGAACCATGCAGCACCTCCTCAGCCTTCCTGGCCTCCAGCTCTCCTCCAAGACTCCAGTGACCTCTTGGATGCCAAGGCCAGGAACATGATCAATGAGGACCATGTACAGCTCTCTTCTGGCTGTATTACAGTCAGGCCATGAACCACTTTCCCATTTGCCATTCAAACTCTTCCCTTGTACACCTGCAGTATCTGCCCCCTCCTAGTGTGGTTTAACTGGTGGGCATCAGAAAGGCTATCCCTCATCTGAGATATAGGTATTTCCCTTGCTGTGGGAGGAACACTGTGGCTGTAGAGGGGCACGAGCACCCTCACTGCATTTGGTGGCCCGTTTATCACAAGCTTGAGGCCTCCTGCTCCATTCCTGTCCCCACCAGCACCTGCTCTTGGCTGGTTACCTGTGGCTCGATGAAGCGCTGATCCAGGTTCAGCACCACAAAGTCCTGCATGGCGTTGGTGACCTTGTCTCCACGCAGACAGCGCAGAACCAGCAGCTTCTGGAAGGCATCAAGCTCACCTTCCCACTTCCCGGGCAAAGGCTCTCTGTAAAGAAATTAGGTGCATTTTGGGGGGATGTGCCAGATCCCACACTCCACAAGAAGTACCCAAGTTGTCTGCAGCAGCCATTGGGGCTTCATAAGGCACAAGGACCTTCCAGTCCCTTGGCTGAGGTTGTTGTCTGTAGCTCTGAAACCATCAGCAGGCAAGCCAGAACTACTTCCACTGGGGAAGCAGCAAATACTGCTGGGATAAGGCATTGGGATAAGGCTCTGCCTCAGGCAATGGTCACCTCTGAGGAGGCAAGGCAGTGCCTCATTCTTTCCCTTGCATGGCACTGCACTGGGAGCAGAGCTGGCACTGTGGCTGTGTCAGCTCCTCTTGCTCTCCCAGGGATGTCATGTGTAGTAGAGCTAAGCTGACAAAGCAGGGGACACTTGCCTGTGAGGGCTGTGGCTGTCAAAAATGGTCCTGAACCCTTCAAGGCTGTCTGCAAAATCGTTGTCGAAGCCTGAGAAATTCTTCAAGCTGCTCAAGGCCAGGATGTCTCCCCATGCTCTCTCGTTCAACCAGGCTGGAGCTGGGTTGTCCTTCATCTCCTTTATGGCCCCTCCTGACAGCAGGTACCGCCACTCATCCTGGGAACAGGATAGGATTTGGTCATGGATAATAGCCTAACCACCTGAGCCCACGGCACAGGGTGCCACATCCAATTAAAATTCTGTAGTATTCCTCTGGCTGTTCTTCTGCCAGGTGTGTGTGTCAAGGAGTAGCTGAGCTGGAGGGTCTGGTTAGATCAACATAGTGACTGCTCAGCTGCCACTCTCTGCTAACCCCTGCCTGCTCCCTCGGAACTCATTAACCTTTGCAGCAGTCTGGCAGCAAACTGGCAAAAGCTGCAGGAGATTCAGGCAGCTCTGCATGTAGACACAGAGAACAGTTTGAAAGCTGAATAAAGACAGAGGCCTTGTGTTTGTCCAGCAGGCTGCCAAGCCTGTTGCTAACCCCAGGGAACAAGGCTCCTTTTTCCACCCAGCACACAGTTCTAGGGGCTGAACAGGCTGTGCTTGAGCTGCCCTGATGGGATCCCCTCAAGGATTGAGGTGACTTGCTCACCATATTGATCTTCCCCTCGTTCATCAGGATCCGGGCGCTGACCAGGAAGGCAAACATGAGCTTGTGCTTCTCGAAGAGGCTGCGGCACACATTGCAGTAGAGACTGAAGGTGATGTAGTTGTTGATGTTCCCCACCCGCTCTGTCAGCTCCTCTGAAAAAAAGGCAACAACCAGACAAGGGTGGTAGGTGCCATGGGGGATGTGGAAGGTGCCCTCCACATCAGCTCTGGGCTCCTGGTCACAGAGGCATACCCACACCCTGCCCGGGAAGGACAGATGCTGCTCTCACATGCAGACTGGGTGCAGATGTGGGGTGAGGGAGAGGAGAGGAAGGGGCTGTTCTGGGCAGGCACCTGCTTTCTCAGAGTTACGGATCCCCAAGAGGAAGATGTTGAGGAACCACTCGAGTGAATACTGGTACATGGGGTCCACGTTGGACAGGTCTGACACACAGAAGTAGAGGATCTGCGAGCGGACAGCCACAGGCACATACTGCATGCGGGTGATGTTGATGTCCTTCTCTGTCTGCTCTGCCACTGCCACCTTGGCCTGGAGGACAGAAGCTATGTCATGGTTAGTGGAGTGCTGGCAGGGGATGCAGAACTGCAGGGGGGAGAGCACCTTTTACTTCTGACCTGGATCTCTCCTGCCTTCAGCTTGGATGCCTCCAACACTTTGATGAGCTCCAAGTCATCTACAGGGTTTCCTTCAGAAGTGCTGAGCCGATACAGGATCTGGTCTTCTATTTCCTTTAGTTCCTGACGCATCTGGGCATTGCTAACAATTAGCTGGTTTCTATCTTCTTCTAGGTCAGGCCGCTCTGCAGCTACCACTTCTCCCAACAGCTGGTCTTCCAAGCCACTACAACAAAAGCCATGGAAGTGATGGTGGCAGGTGAGAGGGCAACATGCCTGAGGGCCAAAGGGCTGCAGAATGAGGCTGAGCAGCATGGGCAACTAATGGGGTAAAAGCAGGTACCTGGGTGAGAGGGTGAAGTTGATGAGGGTGAGCTTTGTAGAGACCTCAGGGCTGTAGTGAGGGTTGGGCAGCTTGGTGGTGATGTACATCTTAAAATCATCATGGTAGGGGATCACTGTATCCCCCAGCTTCAACACGGTGCTGCCTTGCTGTTTGAAGGTCTGTACCAGAGAAGGACAAATACAGGAAGGCTGGGATGGCTACCTCTTGTGAGGGAAGGCATCCTGCTCTGCCCCTGGGCTCTGCAGTCAGGAGAGTCTAATGGCTCTCAGGACAGAGGAGCTCCAAGCTTCCCTGTGGAACTGAAGGCCTGAACGTGAAGACAGCAGTTGTATTTCATGGCCCTGCCTCCCAGGCAGAGATGCCTGCTGGCAGAAGACCTGTGTGTGCAGGAGGCTGTCAGTGCGGCTGTCAGTGTCAGACTCGCTCATCCATGCGAGTCATGCCTGCCCACAGAGACCTATGAACACACCCCACCCCATGGCACCCTGGCCAGCTGGCCCCTTACAGCTCAGCCAGGTACCCACTGCCCTCCTTGCCAAGGGGAGACACCAGACCTCTTTCAGCAGGACAGGCTCAAGGACTGGATCCAGCTCCTCGCCAACATTCTCCAGCAGGAAGGGCTTCCCAAAGCTAATGGTGTTTTCCAGAGTGGAGAGGAAGTCCCGGTCACTCAGCTTGGCCACCTCCAGGCTGTTTTCCCTCTCCTGAAAGGCAGCAGGGGAGGGGAGGGTTTCTGTGGTATTCTGCCACCTTCACATCCAGCTCTGGTGCACAGTACACCTCTCACTGGCCTAATTTAGCTCCCTGGGGCAGCAGAAATAATATCTTTTCTTGCTCAGCTAGACTTTGGCTATTTTGGCAAGTTTATCCCACATCAGCAGGCACTAGAGACAGCTGAATGAGGCAGCAGAAAAGGGGGGAAATAGGGACAATCTCCTTCACAGACCCATACCCCTCTGGAGCCCTACACTGCTAATTTGGGGCAGAGCCTACAAAGTGAAAGCAGGTGGGTGGGAAAAGCTCTAAGGGAGCAAAGCAGGAGCAGCTGCCTCAGCCTCCTGCCTGATCCTTCAAAAGGGCAGAAGATGTAGCGGCCAGTGTTTTCAGCACTTTGGCAGTAGGGAACATACTCAGCAGCCAGGTAATGCCACCCTGATTCCCTCTGTGCTAGAAACCTGAAAACCATTATGGGAGATGCTGGTGTTGTTTTATGAGGTGAAGGCTTCCAGACTGTTAGTGGACACCCATCAGAGTGGGAATGTGATTTGCTTGCTGCCTTGCTTGCTTATATGAGGGCTCCTCCTGCCCTGTGCTGCTTTTCCTGAGAAGGGAAATCCACTTGAGATGAATGTGGATGTGAAGATTGGTGCTGGTTAGGTTGGGCTGGCACAGCATGGGGTTTTGCAGCTCTAGAGTCCAAAGCCTGAGGTTGCTCTGCACAGCTCCTGACAGAAAGCTGTTTCCCCTATCCTGGCAGACCTGGCTTACCTCTGCACAGCTCTTACCAGATTCTTGATCCACTTGTTTGCTTGTCCTTGTGGGTCTATGTAGTGATTCCAGCGCAGGGAGAATCGGGTTATTACCCCATTCTCCACAGACAGGGCATCATTGGGTAAACCAGCAATCTAACAGGGTAGAAAAAGTTGTTAGGACAGCTGGTAGTGTACATAGGTGACCAGAGAGAAGTCCTTGCTGCCCTGGCCCCTGAGTGCTCCCAGTGGATGGACAAGGGATTGTGGTGAAGGTACCTCTGCCAGCAGCCAAGCCCTGGGATGGGGCTGTGCTGTGGGGTCAGGCTTGGGCAGGCTATGGCCAGAGCTTGGCTCTGGACCTGGTGTTTGTAAAGGACAAGCCTTACAGGTTAAGATTGATGCCCTTTTTGCTGCTGCCCAGGCTGGCAGCAATTCCAGTTCTGTATTGTGGCCATTACCCAGCTGCTTGGTGTGGGGGCCTGCCCTTTGATCCAGAGGATCCTGGTGAGTGGTGAGCTGACTGTTTTAGCCTTTACCTGAGGCCCCTTCTTCCTCAAGTATTGTTTGGTTTGGAATTTTTTTTTTTGAAACTTGCCTGCCAGGAGCGGATTTCCACAGGGTCTCCAAGGGTGTTGATGAGGCTTGCATCCTCACTGTGGGGAATGTCGTTTTTGGCCAGCTCCTCCATCCACTCCGTGGACAGTGCTGCACGGTAGTCTCCCTGCCATGAGAAACGCCATCATAGCCTTTCTTTAAGTTGCAGCTAGTCTGTTGTGAGTATCTAAACCCTCCTGTTCCCATTCAAATGGGCCCTTTGCAGCCTCTTGCACAAGTGGAGAGAGATCCTGGAAGGATCTTGCACCTTTGTGTCCTATTCCTTTCTCCCTGGTGAGGACAGCAGAGCTGTAAACTGAGTGCTGACCGTGGCACACTTACTGTGAAAGGGCCCAGATAGGCCACAAAGCCAGCTGCAACCAGCACATCCCCAGAGCTGTTGTTGATTTTGTCATCCAGGCTCTCCACAGTGTCCTGCCAGCGCACCTTCTCATCAGCCAAGCTGTTGATGAGCTGTGGGATAAGTTGCACATGTGAGAGCTACTGTGAGGTCTAACCTTGTGTCCTGGACCTGCTGCTCTCTGGGTAATGCTGCAGGTGACTTTGGTGACCAGAGGTTGGGGTGGCCCCTGACATAGTCTGAATTCTGTTTGGCTTTAAGCACTCAATCCTGGGATTACTGGGCTGCTTTCAGATGTCCTGGAGACCCATTGTTAATTGAGGAAGCTGTGCACAGGAGGACAGTGGCTTTTTACATCAGTGCCTGGCTAGCTCAGCTTTCCAGTTGAGCTGCTGAGATCAGGCCAGGTAGCTTCAGCCTAGGACTGTATAAGCTGCAGGCATGTGGATGTTTTCACCACTGTGCTGCTTGATCTGCCTCATATAAGCAGGCAGAACCTAGCTCGGTCCCTTACCACGTCAGCACGGGCCAATCTCTCCAGACACAGCTCACACTTCCTCTCCAACTCCTCCTTATTGGCTTTGCAGGCCTCGTACTTGGCTTGCAGCATGGCAATGCCATCTTCAACCTCCTTCAGGCGTTGCTTAGCTTCATCAAGGATCTGCTGAGTGGCACGCAGGTCCTCCTCTGCCTCCCGCAAGGCTTGCTGGGGAGATGCACAAGGAAACAGTGGATAATGTGGTCAGGCTCTTCCCCCAAAAGCCAGAGATCTTGAAGCAAGAGTTGGTTTTCCATAAAAGCGCCTGCTGATAAGTGCTAGCTACTGATATCTCAATATCTCAGTCAATCCAATTCCTGGATGACAAAGGCATTACATCCTGCCCGTACTGTGTTCCCGAACGCCAAAGGCAAGTGGATCGCTAAGTTTCTTACCCGCTTGGGCTCCACGACCTTGGCCACAAAGTGGTACTTGTGCATGGCACGCACCCACTGGCAGATGGAGGTACAGGCTTTGGAGACTTTGGCAATGGCAGCTGGCTGAAACTCATCATTGTCAATGTAGGGCTGGATGGCCTTGATCACACTGTCTGGAATATTGTCCTGCCAAAAATGGTTGGAGAGAAGGAGACTCTCCTCAGTCAGATCTCTAGCATGCTCATCACCGATCTCCTAAGGGCTTCCCCCAGAGGCAGCAGCACCCCAGGACCTGACAGGATGGTCAAGGCATCACACTGGAGCAAGAGGAATCAAATGACTGCATGTTGAAGTCTGGGAGCCACAGCTGTGGGATTGGGTAAATCCCTTGCCACACCACTTCTATCTAGCTCCTCCCCACAACAGAGCAGGAGGACAGAATGTGATAACTTGTGTGTCTGGGTCCCCATTGCCCAAGGCAATGAAGTGCACCCAACTCACATGAGGGCTTCCAGACCAAATATACCCTCATCCTTGGTGGTGCTGAAGGGTGTTGCCCACAAGGAGCTCAATTTGTTGAGCTGTGAGGTTCTACTGCTGTGAGAAGGATGTCTGTGAGGCAATACCTGATCCCAGTCACAGCTGTCTTCTGCCACTGCTTACCTTATCATAATCGTACAGGCTGTTTAGGAACTGCACTGGGTCCTGGAGAAGGGCCCTGCCTGGCTCCCAGTAATCATCCACCTTGGTGCCTATCTTTTCTCCTGCCACCTTTTTGGGCTTTTTTCCATGCATAATGCAGACAGCTTCAATCACAATCTTCACACCAGGGGGAGGCCGCTGCAGGGCTCGTACCTGCAAAACCCATATAGAAAACAGGGGGTTAACCTAATTCTCTGGGAGATGGGGTGCTCATCCCTCCCTCAGCTGGGCCAGAGGAGTCTGGGACCAGAGGCAGGACACTTCAAGGATGCAATACACAGGCAGGAAGGACAAAGGCATTTGAAGGGAAAGCTGGTTATCAGAAAGGGCATGGAGCAAATTAAACACAGGCTGAAAAAGCCTGCTCTGCTACTCTAATAGGTGTGTCCCTATGGGGGGAATATTTTTTGGCAAAGGAGATAAATCTGTATGGCCCTAGGGAGAAGGCTGTATGGAAATGGGGCACAGGCAGGGTTTCTCCCTTGTTCTGTGGGCTCTCATTTGTCTTGTACCCCACCACAGCAATGAGCTGGTCTTCAGTACTTGTGGAGGGGCTGCTTGAGTCTCCCCTCAAGCAGGCACCTAGGAGTGCTGGTGCAGCACCCTTGAGATGACTGTGGGTGTCAGGATCTCTGAGGATGACTCCTGCTTTTTCCCTTCTAGTGCAGACTATCCTTCTTGCCATGTTCAGCTGGAGATATTCCCAGGCCTTCCCACTGGACACTGTCAACAGAGCAGTAGACTTTATGGCAAAGCTGAGGCTGATCTACCCCCACGCAGACACCCTCTGTGAGAAGGACTTTGAGTGGTTCTTTGACTGCCCTGAGACAAAGCAGTTCCTTGAGTGGTTCTGCAGCACAGTGGGTGAGGAGAACGTGCTGAGCCCTGCTGAAGTGGAGGCCTATGAGGCCCTGCTGGCTGCAGGCAAACCCATCTTGGAAGGCGATGCCTTGGAGGAGGCTCTGCAGATGTGCTGCCAGGTCCTGCAGCTCCCCAGCTCGATAGTGGACGAAGGGCCCTCTCAAGAGGCCCTGCAGCAGGAGCTTCAGGAGCTGAAGCACTATCGTGACTGCCAGCTCTGGAGGTACAGGAAGCTGTTGACTTGGACAAACAAGCTGCAGCAGGAGCAGAAGTATTTGGAGGAGGAGGAGAAACTGGTGAAGCAGGAGTTGAGGGTGGCTCATATGGACTTGAAAGCAAAGATCTTCAAAAGCAGAGCTGTCTTGAGTCAGGTCAGCAAGGCTGCAAAGCAGGTGTCAGATTGTCCTGGAAACATGGGGATGGGCCAGCTGCCAACACTACTATGCCAAATAGATCTTGCTCCTTACCTGGAGCAAGAACAACAGGCCACTGATGCATTTGAGAGCTTTATCCAGCAGGTCCTACCAGAGAGTGTTCAGGCTGCAGATGTTTGGGAAGCATGTGCACAGGGAGAGAGCAGTCTGAGGGAAGGGCTGGAGGCTGAGACACAAATGGACTCATACAATGAAATACCAGAAGAAAGAAGAGGAGCTCCTTATCAAGAATGCACAAAAACACTGTGGGGGGCAGCACCAGCAAGCTGGGGTAAATTGGTCCAAGGCTCAAAGGCAGAGCTCCTAGTGGAGAGAGGGAATGAGAGAGACATGTTGAGCATGGAGAGTGAGGAGAGACATGGCAGCCAGGAAGTCACAGAGAGAAGGGACACCAAGAAAACATCAATGCCAAAAGGTCTTGGGACTGATGAAGATAAACTGCTGGAGGACCAAGACAGCTTCTGGAAGGAACTAGGCCAAATAGAGACAGCACATATCTGTGCCCGGAGGGAGGTTATAGTCACAGCAGCAAAAGTGGAAGGTGCCCGTGCTGCACTGGAGTGGGCCCAGAGGACTCTGCAAGCTCTTGAGGATAACCAGGTAGGCCAGTGCCCCCCTTCCTCCACCATCCTATGTGGTAGGGTCTGCCTGTCCCTCCTGCTGACCACTGGAGCACAGCTGACAAGTTGGGAGGGAGTGGCAGAGCCAGGCAGCACAGTGTCTCCAGGCTGTTTGTGTCCCCTGCACAGCAGGCTGTCGAGGCCGAGCTCCAGAGCCAGGCTGCCGTGCTCCAGAGGCAGCTTCACGCCCTGCATTTGGACATCACGCAGACTCTGACACACCAGCTGCCGCCCCTGCTGCAGGCAGAGGCCCGCCGCTTTTGCCTGCCCATCATGCACAAGCACTTCAGCCTGGAAGTTGCCCGCCTCCAGAACACTGCCAGGAGGCAGGAGGAGGCGGCTGCATGGCTGTTGAGCCAGCACAGCCGCCTGGACCTGCTGGAGCTCCAGCTGAAACGGGAGAGAAAGGAGCTGGAACAGAAGGCTGCTTGGCTGGAGAAGATTGAAACTGTCACGAGGGAATCCCAGACCAGGCTGCAGAAGCAGCAGATCTACTTCAGAGATGCCAGGCCCTCCAAGAAGGGTCATCCACACAAATGGATAGACCCCAAAGACCTTACTGCTGTACGGTAAGGGCCTGGGGAGTCTGAACTTGAAGAACAAACGAGGTGTGGGGACAGTGGCATGGGAATGGCAAAGACAGGCAGCAGATCCAAGCTACCAGATAGACTAGCAATGCTCTTCTGCCAGTGCAGAGCCACTGTGACTCCATGGTGGTGTGAAATGCCCCTGATCTGCTTCTTTCTGGCTGGCTTGGACTGATGAAGCAAAGTATGGGCTTGGAGAATGGAATGAGTACAGAGAACAGAAGTTTTTTCTAGATTATTAAGGTAGAGAATGTAGAGGCAAGTCCTCAGCCATGGAGAAGGGGTACTGGGCCACAAGAAACCACAAGCTGCTTAGAGCAAGATCTTTCTCTGACTAGGTGTCCTGCATTGACTGGGTCTTCTCAGTCTTCCCCATGTAGTTTTGGAGTAGCTGGTGCTGGTGTCTGACAAAAAGAAATCACACACTGGCTCTTGAGCCAGCCTGCTCCTTTATGGTGCTCTTCCCAGAGCTCCACGACATGGGATGCTCACCAGGAGTGGCTGTCTTCTAATTGCTGACATATCAGCTTGCAGTCTTACAGTGCACAACAACCTCATAACCCTGTTCTTGCTCAGTACTGGTGCTGCACTCACAGCTCTGGCTGGCTGTTCCCCTCTCACAGGCTCTGGGACATGCTGATGGGGAAAGATCAGAAGAAGCAGCCCTTCCGCAGCTATGAGGCCATGGCAGCCAAGTACTCCCAGCTGGTTCAGGACAAGAGGGCACTGGAAGCCCAGCTGGAAGCTCCTTTGCCCCAGGCGTCTGCCCTGGAGTCCTCCATGGAAGTGCTCTATCACCAGCTGTACAACAGCTCCAACCAGCTGCAGCTCTCCTCGCCGGTAAGGAAGCACTCCTTCTCCCATGGGCCTTGCTGGGTGGCAGCAGGTGAGCACTGGGGACCCTCTGCCATCCTCCCTGGGTGCAGGGGGGACACCTCGCTGCCTCTCAGCCACAGAGGGAGGGGAGCTTGGCCTGATCCTTGCCTTGTCCCAAAAACCCTCCAGTGAGGCAGCGGCTGGCTATGGGACAAAGGTGATTCTCGCTGTGTCTCTCTCACATGGGCTGTTCAGTGTTGAGATTGGGGTGCCTTAACCAAGGTATCCCAGTAAGCCACCTCTGCTCCTTGGACTGGGAGGGTTTGAAAGCCAGAGCTGGGTGGGTAGTTTACCTCCAGAGGGCTGAGCTGTTCCACAGGCATAGGAAAATCCCCTTATTTCTCCATGTTCACATGAGTTTGGGCTCTGTCCCTTAGGAGATCTCTGAGCTGATGCAGCAATTGACCATCATGGAGGATGACCTCTATCAAAAGCTGACAGACCTCCTGAGTGACTTGGAGGCCAAGCGCAGGTCTCTGGAGAACCCCATCCTGCAGGCAGAGCGTAACCTTTATGTGTATTTTTACTGCAATGAGGACCGGCTGAGAGAGGTGGTGGAGGAGCTGGAGAAGCAGGCGTCAGCTTCCTCCAAGGGACCTCTGAGGGAGCTGCCCTATGGAAAGGAGTAGGTCAAAGGGATCCTTGCTCCCTGCCACAGTAGTGGTGTCCTCTTTGGTTGGGCTGGGTCCCTAATTCTGGACTGGGAGAGAACTCTGGTGGTCTCTTGCTCTGGTGACAGACTACTTGGGTCATGACCTGGCAGTTGGATTTAAAAGAAAGTAGGAGCTTAATCCTTAAAAACACAGTTTCTGGGGGCTAGTTCAGATGATGTGTAAGAAATTGATGCATCTTGTGCCACTGGAAGCCTGGATAGACTGGCACTGGATAGACAAGACACTTTTTGTGCCAGCTCTACAAGAGGATGGGTGCTGGGGGCAAGTGGACCAACACTGTCTGTGTCTTTCTCCACTTTCTGAGGAAAAGGGTTTTGTGTGTTTTTGCGAGAATAAAAAGGTCTGTTACTCACAACTGCAGAGCAATAAGCCTGTCCTTGTGTGGTGAAATCTGTACTTATTGAGTGTGCTGTCTTGGCTGTGATACTTGCAGGCTCAGAATCACGCTTCTTTCTCTCACTAGCAGATTTCAAGCCAGTACTCCTTGAATTCAGCCTCCTGCCTCTTCTCTGGCTGTGGTGGATCCCTTTTCAAAGAGCCTGCAGGTTCAGGGTACTGCCAGCTCTGTCTCTGTGTTGCACAGTCAGTACTTGTGGTTGCTTGGTGGTAGTGCTGCCTACCTCTGTGGACAGGCATGTGGGGTGAGCCCTCCTCCACAGCCTCTCCAGGACATGCTAGAAACACCCAGGGGCCACTCACTGCCTTTCTGCCCTTCAATTTGCATTGGTGAGAAGCTGCATGGGCAGCTGCCCAGAGTGAGCCCAGGGGGATGGATGGATAGAGGAAAAGACTGGGGATGTTGCAAGCCTATTGAACGGGAATTGCTGCAAAGGGAGATGCTGTCCTTGACCAGACCCAGCTCTGCCACCCTCTCCCTTGACACAGTTACCTCTGTAACATCATTTCTGTTGAGGTTCTTCAGGCTGGCGAGAGCAGCATCCAGGGCTGGGAGTGCTTCAGCCAAGTCCTTCTGAGCATCATCTGCAATGGCTTGGGCTGTCTGAGCCTTCTCATTGGCCTTTGCCTCCTCAGCCTGCACGGCACTTCTTGTCTCTTCAGCCACAGCTGTGTCCACCTGCAACAGAGACAGCCTCAGAAGCATGCTGGAGACAGAGCTTGGCTTGACACTGCTAGGAAAGGATCACAGCTGTCCCAGCAGCTTGTATGTCTTCTTCCAGCAGATATCAGGGACCTAACTGCAGGGCATGCCCTTCCCGCACCATACTGGGAGAAGGTTTTTGTCAGCCTGTATAAATCATCCACAAGCTCCAGCTCTGGCTGTACCTGAAATTGTTAGTCTTGCAGGAATTAGCTGCTCTGCCCATTTTCCTATTGGCACTAGTAGAGGATGTATAGGGTTGCAAGTTTGTAGGGAGATGGAGGAATAGGAAGATATGCTTAGGAGTTTGTTTCTAAAACTGCCACTTCTGCATACCCCAAGGGTTAAAACACTACCAGGAGGAATAAAGGAAATGTGGAATATAGCCAAATCCTTATCTGCTGTGTGGGAATTTAGATGATTGCAGACTCTTTCCACTCTGTATGCAGAGCTGCATTATTTTAGTGTCCCTGTTCATATCCCAGTGTGGCATCCCACAGTAGGAGATAGGCAGGGAGGAACACAAGGAGAGAAGGCAGTGGCAGCCAACACAGAACAGTTCCCTCTTCTGAAGTGGCATGAGTGACTGAGTGATGGTCCTTGAGGTTTGGGGGGCAGGCTGCAGCTGGATCAGCTCCCTGGGGATGGGGTGTGGAGGAATGATCCTGTTCAACAACTAGTCTGGCTTAGAGCTGCTCAGGCCGCCTCAGGATTGTGTTAGTGTTGTTAGACTGTGCTTGCAAAGGTCTGGGAGCTCGGCTGACTGACCCTGGGTGGTGCTTTCAGACAGGAGCGTGGGACCCATCGCTTCTGCAACAACTGGTGCTCACCCGCAGCAGAGCAGGACGCCGGCAGGAGGCAGTTTTTGCTGTCACTGCAGCTCTGCACAATTATCTGCCATGCCAATCTGAGGGGTTTTTACCTCTGATCAAGCAGGATTTTGCACAATCCCTGTCAGGCCCCTCCAGCCTGTGTCCAGTCCAGTCTGAGCAGAATTAGACAGTGCAGGGCTGCCCAGCAGGGGTACCTTTATCTGTTCTATGGTTGCCTCGGTGTCCTTGGCTGCCTGTGCCAGGAGAGGGCGGGAGGACTCCAGCTCCTCCTGCATCTTTGCTACATCTTCTGCTGTTCGCAGGAGCTGTGGGAGCAAAGCATAGTTAATAGCAGGGGTAGCAGCCATGGAAAGCCCTAAGAAAGGGATGTGCTGCTCTGGAGGGTGCTCCCTGCCAAGCCTTGGGCTGCTCAAAGCACACGTCTTGCCCTGGCTCCTGCTTAAGCAGCAATCTGACACTGTGGTGTGCTTATAAACAGTAGTGCCTAACGTTGCCTGCATATGTTAGGCATTACTTCATAAGCTCGTGGCAATGAGGTGGCAGAACAATGTTTCTGTTAGAGGGCTTTCAATTACAACGTTAATAAGGAACATCCTGAGAGCTGTGCTACACAGAGGTCTGTGCTCCCTAAAGACTGGGGATCATTATTCTTTAGAGCTGTTACAGACTCAGACCTTCAGAAAGCCTGGCCATGGCAGTTGGCATAGTTCTCAGTTGCTTTAGCCTGAGTTTTTTCCTGTTACACAGGACAATGTAGGACACCTAACTGCATCTCTGCAGCTGTAAATACACTGCTCAGACGGTGGCCCCAGTGTGTGAGGGGTGGCCCCAAAACTTTCCTGGGTATGAGGGACGAACCTTGTCTAGGCCACTTTGCATCCTGTTCTTGGCTGTCTTCAGTTCCTGTTGCTTCTTTCCAATGAGGGAACTGAAGATGCTGAGGAACTCCAGGTAGCTTTTGGGAGTGATATAATTGTGTCTGCCCAGTTCTGCTAGGAACAACTGGCACTTCTTTGCCACACTCAGGTGGATTGCTACACATACTTGAATCTACAAGGAGAAAGGAAAGGAAACAAAGGAAAGAAACATTCAGTGCTGAACATGTTAAAGGCAAATCTATGTGATGCCCAGAGAGAGCAAAAGGGGCTTATGAAGAACCAAACTATGCAGTCACAGCAGAGCTTATGCATATGGGGGGGCTTTAGTGCCACAGAGGGCTGACAAATGGCCAAGCCCATTTCAAGGTATACAAAAGCTATGCAGCTCTGAATTTGAATGATCCTGCCATGGAACATTTCTGCTGCAGGGTAGGACACTTCTGAACGTGTGCCCTGCATCCGTTGTCTTGGTGTATGCAGAGACACAGCACACTGAACACATGGGAGCAGAGTATTCTCACATGTGGCACGTACCATCCCGCCTATATCGTCATTACCGCTGCCAAGGAGTGGGAGTTCATTCAGGAAGGAGGAGGCAACGCTCTGCAGGGCTTCAGCAGGCCACTCATTGAACCAGTCAATGGTACAGCAGTTCACAAGAGAGGGGAACTGCCTCAAGCGTGCACGGAACACTTCTCCGATTGGGCTGAGGGTAAGGTGTGCAGAGAAGATGTGTTACAGCTGGCTCTACATACAATGACAAAATATCCTTCCTTCTAGGGAACCACCCTGATACTTTGTGGAGCAAGAGGGACAGGAATGCACCCAGGGAAGGAGGGAAAAGGGGAATGACAGTTCAGGCACTGAGCTGCATGCCCAAAGGTGCATGTCTGAGCTCATTCCTTGGCTGAGGATATTCTGGAAGTATTAAGATGGTAGTAGGGTGATGTTTTATGGGTTTCTCTCTAGGGACAAACTTAAGGGATAAAAAAATAAATGTATTCTGAAGTTTATTTCAAGCAGGTGCCTGCAGAGATCACATCACCAAACCATAACCATGGCCCTGATTTTTCTACTTGTTCTTGCACCGAGAATGCCCTGTACCTTCTGGTATCCCTCCTGCAAGGGAGCAAGCTGGTTATGGACTATGCATTGGATTAATGAGTAAACATGGTGCAACTGAGCCCCAAATTCAATGGTGCAGAGAAGAGGAGGCACCTTGTATTTCATCTGAATCACACATAATCATATTCTTGAAAAACTCAAACTTCATCTTGAGACCAGCAAAGTGTAAAAAAAAATAATAAAAAAAATCTAATCCTAGGGGAAGGTGTTATGCAAACCATACTCCTATTATTCCTCCTTCTCCAAAGGCTGGGGCTTGGAAACAATTATTCCATTACACAGTGATGAAAGGCAAAGGATAAAGGAGGAATAGCTAGCATTAAAAGCATGGAGTTGTAGGCCTGAAGTGTACCTCATGCACAGGACCATGTGGATATTGCTGCGAACCCGTGCTGTGTATGCAGCCATCAAATTGGCTTTGGTGGGCTGCTGCCCCAGATCTCGAACAATAGGCTTCATAGCTGTCATGATCTGGTCTTGGTCCTCTGGATTGTAAATGTTGGGAATGTCACCAGAGTTCAGCAAGTTGTTGATATCTTCGAGGAAGGATTCACTTTTAATCTAAGTAGATGTTAAAAAAAAAAAAGCAGTTTCTTAAGTCAGAAGACACTCATGTCTCACATGCCATGGAGATAATTTCTGCATAAATACAGCCCTCAGCACAGTTATAAGAAACAATTTTTGTGACGATTTGGCTCCAGAAAGGCACACCCTGATTCTTGTCCCACACTTCCAATTAAACAGCCACATTTCAGCCATTTCAGGGGTGGGAGGGTATGTTTGAGAACAAACATCCTTTTGCCCATTCCCTGTCTCCTTACAGACAAAATGAGCTCAGGCTCTTTCTCCCTGCCTCTGCAGCCAGACACCTTGGTTGCCCCAGGTCTTCATTCCTCCAGCACAGAACACTTCATTATTAAAATAAAGCTTATCAATGTGGGAGACAGAGTAATTGTAGGGATGTGTCACAGACCGTGGGATGATCTCCCTCTGGTGTTACATTCACCTCTCCACCTTTGCTACATCAGAAATACACAGCATCCATCTCCTTGACTAAATGCACCCTCTTGGGCCCCTTTGCTCCCACATATACTTCTCACTGCAGGGAAAAGGCTGCAAGAACAAGTAGCATTTGACTGATGCTCATCTCACTCCTTAGGGCTCTGCCACAAGGGAATGGTTCCTATGATAGTGAAGGCAGTAAAAAAGCCTATGGGGAACATAACTGTGATTCCAGAAGTGGAAATTGGCCTACTCATTAGCAAGTTACAGTTTACAGCCAGCATTATCCTGTGGGACTAGCAGGCGTAAAGTCCTAAATCTACTCTCTTTTTGAAAAGGAAAAGAATCATTTTACTTAGGACTTCTAATATCAGTGGCCAATAGTGCTTAGTTTCAGACAGCTAAAATCTATGGATGGATAGATCCAACCTTTGGATGGAGCTGAAAGAAGTTTCCTTGAGCAAGAGAAGAATCCACCCACTCACACACAGCTCTACAGACCCTCTAGCAATAAATGCAACCACCTCTAGTTTCCCTGGGGCTATTTTATAAGATGATGAATATGGACAACTGAAGAAATACAAGTTGTATCTGGTTTTGTCAAGTTCCTTAATACCTTGTAGGGTATTTGTTGTGTTTTAAATGTGAAACACATTTGTATGTGTTTCTGATTCCTTTTGAGATGAGATCCACCATGCTAATAGTCCTGTACCTGTGTGTCTACAAATAGGAAGGTCTTGGGTAGACTTTGAAGGCCTGCCTTCATCATGACCTTCCTCACATCCTCTCGCCATTCAGTCATGCCATAATTTTTGGACAGTTCAATCTGGAAACATTCATTTTCTGCCCTAAAGGAAAAAGAAGCCTGTGGAGTTACATCAAATTAAAACATTCTCTTCTGTCAATTCCCAGTATGTTTTGTGGACTCAGGGTGAAAGGACTCTATCAAGTTGTTTTGCTACAGTGAGTCCTGAGCACACGCTTGTCCTTGTGCACCAAGGACAGCCACCAACCCAGGACCATGTTTTACACAAAGCAGAGATACCTGAGCTAGCCAGAAACCCAGTGCAGATGTGCATGTTAACTGAGTCCTAGCTCTTGACTCATTTGAGGAGTCAGCAACCAGAAAAACGTAACTGGCAGTGGAAAGGGCAGAAAAAGAGATTCTCTGAAGGCAGCCCCAATGGAGCTGCTCCCCATTACATGCATAGGTGGGAGTGCATTACTTACATGTGAGATGCCAGTCTGGTGAGAGACTGTCTCCCACTTCCCCCAACACCCAGCAGAAGAGCATTCCCTGGAGCCTGCCGCAGGATCCGACTGATTCGGCAGATGTGCTGTATCGCATCCATGAACAGCACAAGCTTCAGCTCTGGGGTGTTGCTTTGATTGTACTCTTCCAGGTAGTCCTCAATCACCAGCTTCAGCTGTGGGCAGAAACACTCAGTTGTGGCTACCAGATAAAACCTATTGTGTGTGTGGAGGGGTAACTGTCTGCTGGCACAGCCAGGAGTAGGGCAGGGCAGAGCCTGGTGCTTAACAGAGTCTGGGAGCAGCTCTCCTCTGGGCTCCAAAGGAACTGCCATTGGATGGGCTGAATTTAGTTAGTGGTGGTGGCGGCAGCTGCTCAAGGGTGAGCAGCTTAAACTAACTCAGGCAAGTGACTACAGACGGCTGTTCCCAACTGTGCTGTTTGCCTCGAGAAACAGCAGGGTGTAGTTCAAAATAAAAGAGCTTATGGCTGCCTGATCCATACTGCTCCAGGGCCTCCCTCTGGGTTAGTTTCCTTGCTCTATAGCTGACCACTGCCTGATGCTGAATCCTGTGTTTAGGATTCTGGCTGGAAAGCACAGGTGCTGGGGAAGAAAACAACACTGGCTGTAGATGAGTAGAGGAGCACACTCTTCTCCCAGTCCAGCCATCACATGGAATAGCTGCAGGAGCAGTTTCTCTTGCCCTTCCCAGGGCTCTCTTCAACAGCACCCTCAGGCCAGAGAAGGAGATGAAGCATGAAGACATCTGGGATTGGATCCTACCCCCTCAGCAATCTCACTGTGAAGCTGGGAAAGTAACACCAGCTGGAACTCATACAGCGCTGAGATCCCTGCCTAGATGCCGAAGTCCTGTGTCAGTGGGGACTGTGCAGCTGTCTCTATGTCTGGCTGTCTCAGCTGTGCTCACCTCGGTGGGGGGACAGGCCTACCTACTTTGCAAAAGGGGTTGGAAAGCTCAGTTAATTACCAGCCCTTGTCACACAGCTATCACAAGAGGAGAGACAACAGAATAATCATCTGTTTCTGATAATGAGTGCAAAATGCACCACTCATTGCCTTTGCTTAATTACCACTATCCAAGTACTCCCAGTATCTTCTCCAACAGGGAGTCTGGCAGTAACATTAATTACTTGTAAAGGTCAATTGTGAAGTCTTTAATGGCAAAAGTAGTATTGTTTGGGGGTAATGTGCCATTTCTTTCCAGCAAATTTCACTTTTCAGTCCCAAGTGTGACTCATTTGGGAGATTTGGCATAGCAGGCTGCCTCCAGGATTGCAATGCAGAGACAGCTTGTTCCACCTCAACTGCCCATCACAACTAATACAGCCACTATTCATATATGTGGTAGGATTTCACAGGAGACCCCTGGGATGGTTTGTAGTTTCAGACCCCTCTAATTAAAGCACCACTATTGTTACTATTACTGTTTTCCTTTGTTTGTAGGAGACTGGGAAGATGTGAACGTAGTTCACAACATGATTCCCAGGGTCCTTACCTTATCCTGGCTGTCGATTTCTTGGTATACTTTGACATTGGCACCGGGCTCCATGAAGTCTCCAAACAGAACTAGCTGTGTGGGAATGACCTCCTCAAAAGTGGTGCCAAACTCCTGCATCTTCTCCGTCATTAGGCTGTCAAACCAGGTCCGGTCCTCATCATTGACCAAGCGATCACGGAACACCCGGCAGCTCTCGTGGTACCACAATCTCAGCAGGTGCTCTTTGTTCTGGTAGGAAATCCCAGCAAAACAGCCCCCGTGAGAGAAGCAGAGAAGTGTTATGAGCATTGCTGTCAGGAAAGCTGGTTCCTGCCCAGCATGTGGCCAGCTCCACTCCCGTTACAAGGCAACTGGAGCAGAGAAAGAACTGGGCGGAGGAAGCTGTTTTCCCTTCTTCTCTCAAAAACAACTCTTGTCAAAACAGCTGCTTTGCAGAGAGCTCATTACAACATCAGTTTATCCCCCTCTCTTTGTCCATATGTTGGGCTTTCTTTGAGAGATTTAAATTTTATGTTCTTTGTTCTTATCTTTCACCGGTTTGACTTAATTTGTACAGTTTTCTTGTATGTTTTTTGAAAGATCCTTTTATTTGGCTGATAGCTCAGAACCTATAGTACTTAGAGTCCCAAGTGCTTCCTGTGATAATTCAGTCTCTACTAGCTAGGCTGGAGCCACAGCAAGGTCCTCAGGGCAGCTGAAGGGGCAGAATCAGGTAATAGGACAATACCTCTGCCCCTATTAGGTCCCTGTCTGATCCCCCATGGCTCCATCCAGCCCTGAATGGGTGAGCTGTGTCCTACTAACTCCTTGTGGCCACTCACCTGCTTCCATGCCAAGGAAGAACTGTGATGAAGGGGGCGTCTGCCTGCTACTGGTACCAGGCAATAGCCAAAGGGTAGGCCACCACACCCCTTAAGCAATATCAGAATGCATCTTCAATGGTAAATTGAAGCCTGTTTGCAGGCCTGTGAATGAGGCCTCAACTAGAACATTTCAGTCACTAGTGGTGTCCCTCAGGGGTCTGTGCAGGGGCCAGTTCTATTTAATATTTTTATTGACGACATGGATGAGGGTATTGAGCAAATTAGTAGATTTGCAGATGACACTAAACTGGGAGCATGTGTTAATCTGTTGGAAGGTAGAAGGGCTCTGCAGAGAGATCTGGAATGGTTGGATGGATGGGCAGAGTCTAACAAGATGAAGTTTAACAAGTCCAAGTGCCAAGTCCTGCATTTTGGCCACAACAGCCCCCTTCAGCGTTATAGGCTGGGGACGGTGTGGCTGGACAGTGCCCAGGCAGAAAGGGACCTGGGGGTGCTGGTCAACAGCCAGCTGAACATGAGCCAGCAGCATGACTGAACATGGCAGCCAAGAAAGCCAAGGGCACCTGGCCCGTATCAGGAATGGTGTGGCCAGCAGGAGCAGGGAGTCCATTCTTCCCCTGTACTCAGCACTGGTTGAGGCCACACCTTGGGTGCTGTGTCTGGTTCTGGGCCCCTCAGTTTGGGAAGGACATGGAGATGCTCAAGCGCATCCAGAGGAGGCAGCGAGGCTGGAGAGGGGCTGGGAACACAAACCCTGTGAGGAACAGCTGAGGGAGCTGGGGGTGCTCAGCCTGAAGAAAAGGAGACTCGGGGGTGACCTTATCACTCTCTACAACTCCCTGAAAGGTGGCTGTAGTCAGGTGAGGGGTGGTCTCTTTCTCCAGGCAGTAACTGACAGAACAAGAAGACATAGTCTTAAGCTGTGCCAAGGGAAATGTAGGTTGGATATTAGGAAAAGGTTTTTTACAAAAAGAGCGATAAAGTGCTGGAATGGTCTGCCCGGGGAGGTGGTGGAGTCACCATCCCTGGATGTATTTAAAAGAAGATTGGATATGGCACTCAGTGCCATGGTTTAGTTGAGGTGTTGGGGCTGGGTTGGACTTGATGACCTTAAAAGTCTCTTCCAACCTAGTGATTCTATGATCCTGTGACTTCTGGTCTTGCTCTGGGTGGCAGGGCTGTGCTGATGGGAGGACTCACCTCGACCTTGCCAGGCTCAGCCATGAGCATGCCCTGGAACACCTTTGAGAGGTCTCTCAGGTTGAAGGTGTAATGTGACTTTGCTGGTGTGGGCAGCAGCTGGGATGTGATGGTCATATACACGGAGATCGTGGCATCAACTAAGGGCTCGTTCAAGTCCTTCACGGCATCTGCTCCCGCTGCAGAGACAGTAGTAGTTGGAGAGGATGTCAAGATGGTAACTCTGGGCTGAGAAGGTCCTTGCAGTGCAGGAAGGGGGCACTGAGTGGCAGAGGTGCTGGCTAGCACTTGGGCAGGAAGACACTTTTTTCTGCTTTTTTCTGAGTGAGGGACCTGTCCAAGCACCTGCTCACTGCAGTGGACAGGTGCCAATGGGTTTGTTAACTAATGTGAACCAGATTTGGGGGTGGAAGAATGCTTTACAGTCATTCTGTGGTATGAAGACTTCATGCCTCCCCAGAAACAGAGGAGGCACTGCCAGACAGGTAATTGATGCCTACCTGAAATATTCCAGACAGGTTTTTCTTCTCCTTCCTTGCACTCCCGCAGTGAAATCTCAGCTACTTTTAAGCTAGAAGGTGTGAGTGCCCTCTTAGCTAGACCCTCTGCAATTCATTATACTCAGCAAATGCAAAGCCACTGAGGAATAATTTCTTATGCAATAGTCTGGCAAGATTTAAACACAGCTGCCAGTTTTAGAGCATAATTATTTTTTTCTCCCAATGAAGTTTACTACAAATACTCCTGGAGAAGTAGAGCCCTGTGACACCCCAGGATTTTGCACTTTTTTGCATGTGTTCAAAAATCCTTTAATTTCTTTCTAAATTACAGCTAGATGTTTCAGTGTGCCCCTGAGATCACAGTCAGGTAGTGGTGCTTCTGAATATTGCAAGCACTCAGAGAGCTCTGCTTTGCTTCTCCCATAGCTGACTATTCTCACTCCTTTCTACTGGCAGATTTGCAGATGAGGGCATATTTGCAAAGATGATCCTCAATTCCCACCCTGTCAAGTATAAGAGGACTCATTTCACTCCAAATGAACCCTTTTTTCATGGTGGCTGTAGCACCATGCTTAGATCCACCCTGCTCAGCTGTCCACAGGCTGCAGCAGATGGAGAGTAACAGAAGGCTCTGCTTCCACAGAAGGCTGTTGTCTGGACAAGTGTCTGTCTGCTGAAAGCACAGGTAAGCTGTGCCATGCTGTGGTCACCAGCATGTTCTGTTCACAGTCTCTCCCATCTTTCTGCTCTTACTTACGCACTGGATTTCTGTAACTTCTTTCTCCTAGGAATCCATCTAGAAAAAGACAAAACAATTAGTTCCAGCTTTACGTGCTGAGGTTAAGAATATCTGCATCACCCATCACAAACAAAATCCTCTTTGAAAGGCCCAGGCTATAGGATAACATATTGCAACTGTGAAAGCCAAAGCTGAAGTTTGCTGATTTGCATCAGCAGAGTTTGGCCCTGAGACTAAATAGGGTATGAGCTCTCTGTTTGCTAAGCCTCATAAAACACTTTCCCTAAAGCATCTTCAAATGACTACTGCAAGTTCCAGATTTCAACACTTGGATCAGATCATCAATATTAATTGCTCCCCTTCCAAACTCCATTGTCATCAAGGTGACATTCAACATGAGGAGAAGGTGGCAGTTTTCTGCAGGACTTACCCATCCAGCTGCCAAGGATGGTGGAGAAGATCTTCCTCTTGCTGTTCTCATCCATCTCGGTGAAGGAGAGGTAGTTGAAATGGCGAGTGAGGCGTGGAGTGACAGGATTCCTTCCCCCTCCAGGAGGTCCCATGGCACAAACAAAATTAATATCTACCAGCTTCTTAAAAGTACCTTTGAGAGTGCAAAATCAGGAATGAGTGCTGAGTTGTAGCTAAAAACCCTCACCACAAATCTCCATGGCAGGTACACATGTCCAACAGGCCAACTCTTGCCAAGAGCTCTGGGCACAGGATCTGGGTCATACCGATCTGTTTCCGGTCGTACCAGCCCTGGTGGTCCATCCACTGCCGCAGCAGCTCGATGGGTGGCTGAGCTCCATACTGCTCCAGCATGGGCATGTTCAAGTCATCGATAAAAAATATGTAATACCGACCAACTGGAGGCCCGAACACTCCCTTCCGCCTGCAAGGACAGAACAGGTGTCAGGACACAGGAAAGGTACTTCTAATTTGATTCAAATGTATGGGGGTTTTTTTTATCTGGATGCTTTCTGAGTCAACAGTTGCAGCTATTATTTACACTTGATACATTCCTTTGTAAGGGCCTTTGCACAGAAAAGATCTGGAGCAATGTTCGAGACACTGGCTTCTCTCCAAGTGAAATTTTGTCTGCTTATGCACAATGCAAAGGAGTAAATGGGTGCAAATCAAAACAAAGCTTGTTGGAAACTTCAAACCAGTGGCTGACCAGGGAGGTGAAATGGAAGCTGTTTACTGTGGGGAGTGGGATTGCAGGTAGGCAGCCACATTTCCTTCCTTCATCACTTTCTGTAGAGATCCCACACCAGGGTTTGCAAACACCTGTGCTGTGAAATGTAGTATTTCTGGAATAACTAGAACTGGAGCAACTTTTACTGACCTTCACTAATCCTTCTCACTTTCTTGCCATTATAAAAAGCCTTTATTGGCTCTCACAATCCCAGCTCAGATGTGCTGTGTGTCCTACATGTTATCCACAACTATACATGCTCAGGGCCCCTTTTGGGATGAAACTAAACAGCCAAGCTGATAGAAACACTGAGCTCAGGGATACTGCCTTTGCACACACAGAAAGGAATCTTGCCTCTTATCCAGTTTGCTGTCGATGAGATCCTGGGTTTGGTTAGAAGAGGTGCGTGCTGAAAACATCAGGAAGTGGGCGATGTATTTGTTAGGCAAGTTCTTCAAGAGCTTGTCCGCAATTGTGAGAGTCTTCCCTGTGCCAGTGGGACCAATGCAAAGAACCTAGAAGCACAATCAGAAATGCAGCATAATCATAGGCAAGTAGCCTGTGTTTCCCAGAACTCTGACATTGGCTGGAGGAAATGCAGGTTACTGCTCTTTTAGGCATTTGAATGTTGAGAGAGGACTCCTGGGCTTGCTTCTTCAATAAGGTCAGCTGCTCAACACCAAAATCTCTCGGTGTTGATGGAATCCAACCAGAGAAGTATGAAATGGAACTGTAGGAAACAGGTAAAGAGGGATGGTGATGGGCTATCTAGCAATTGCTGCATTTTGATTGAACAACTGAGTGTTGATATCCCTTTGGGGTGCTGGCATGGTGCCTGGGGACTGAATAGATAACTCTTAAGTGCTCAAGCACAGATTTGGAGCAGAGAAATACAAATCCATGGAAGTGAGAAATAATCTCAAAGTATTAGGTAGCTGTTAAGTTCTGACTGCACTGGGAGAAGAAGAGGTTGAACCAAAAATTCAAAACCAAGGCTGGGCACGTACTGGCTTATGGTTGGTGAGCAACAGCTCCAGCAGATAGGCCATTCGGACTGTGTTCATCGTGGGCACAATAACGTCACAGAAGTTGGTGTCTGGAACCATGGTGAACTTTGCTGTAGCATCCAGCCACACCTCCCAGTGCACCTGAAAGATTGGAGTCTGCTTAGAGGGGCCATCTATCCCTTCTAAGAAAAGGAAAACTATTTTAGCTATTTTCCCTGTCGCTGTTCCCTGTGTAATAGCTTGGATTCTGATGAGAAATTCAGGTTTCTAGCCCCTCTGTTGAGTCTTGCCACCCTTACCTTTCTGTATGGAAATGCTGGGAGTGTTTGACTCCTTACTTTTGGGAGGGACAGAGCCCGAGACTTAGAGGTCATTGTCCCAGCAGCAACACACCTGCCCTCCCTTCTGGGAATTGGGATCAAAGCAGGATGGAGCACTTGTGATATCTGCAAGAATAGGAATTCTGCCCATAGCAGAGGGCCAAAGGGGGCTTATCTGGGCTCCTGTCTTCCTGTTCCATGCCATCACCTACATTCCACTCAGAGGCATGTGAGGTTTTCTACTTGTACAAGATATGGATCTCTTGTGCTAGATTGAAGCTGCAGATGAGCCTCCCAGAGGCCACTATACAAATGAGACAGAGCTTCTGCCAGGGCTGTGCTGGAGAATACAGGAGAAAATCTACATTTCTGACCACCCCATGTGGCCTTCCCACAGAGACAACACTGGCATCTGCTGTTAAGCACCTGACACTCATGAAGGGTCCTTTGTTTCTTTTCAGGAAGGGGAAGCATTTCCCCTCCTTCTTAAATTCCTTTTAGTCCAGAGTCTGGTGACTGTCGGTCAAGATGACCCTGACATGCCTGCCGTACACTGTTGTCTCTTGTGAAAAAGATGGAATATTTATTTTCCTTGCTGCTACTCCAGACTCTGCTGCACATAGCTCTTCTGTGTTCAGTGCTTTCTAACACAGACAGATCTATCCATACGAGCTCCTCCCTATCCTCCAGCAGCCACACCTGTGCCACCTTTCACTTTTTTGAGCACTGACAGAGACACACAGGCCTCAACTGACCAGCTCTTGGCTCAGCTTTGAAAGATCTGGTTCACAACTCTGCCTCCTTGATTCAATGAAAAGCTTAATTTTGATTTAAACATTCCTGTTTGCTTCCTATAGGTCTTTCTTCTTTGCCCTTGATGAGAAAATCCTACCAAATCTTGGACTGTGTTGCTTCCTGGTCCCTCCTCCTAAATTACCCAGCTTGGAATTAAAAATTAAATATTTTACCTCTTTAGGGACTTCATCATCCATATCTTCTTCAGTACTGCTAAGCCCAGCATCATCCAGTTTATAGTCATAAACCAGTCCTTCTTCTGGGAAGAGTAACCTGACCTGTAAGAATAAAGCTGTGGTGAACCTGGCTGCCACTCAGCTGAATTCACAGGAGGATATGCACTACTTCAAGGAAGACTTTACTAATGGGATGCTACCCAGGCTAAGGGGCTCAGGTCTCTCCCAGAACTTCCAGCTCCAGGGGTCCCTTTGAGAGAGTGCCATACCAGATGCCAACAGGAATCCATCTAAAGCCTCCAGGCATTCAGCTCTGATCCCCATTCCTCACTACTAATTCCTCTATAATGAGAGAAGATCTGCTTTTCCTTTACTCACCTTTTCCTTTGCCATCTTCTTCCTGAGCCATGAGCTAAAGGCCTCACGACCTAGGGAATCTCCAGTAGCGCCCACACTCCAGATCAAGGCAAACATAAACCAAGGTTCAATCAGCTCTCCCATACGAGCAATCTTCTCCCGGGGAATTGTCTTAAGTCCCTTAGAACCAGAGACAAGCAGGAGAAAAATTCTCAGGTACAATTACAGCACACAAACCCCAGACTCTTCTTAATTTGCTCATAATTCTTTTCAGCTTCTATGTAGTTTTTTCTAGCCAGTTTTTCACAGGCCTTGTTAATATATTATGTGGATTAAAATTTGTTGTTTCATTGGTGTACTTGAGAGACTGCCTTTGCTGAACTAATGTCACTCAACAGGAGATGGGAGAAGAATTTAGTTTTAGGTTTTTAATTTGAAAATTGTCCAGCCTTCTTCAATACTAATTCTCAAAGGACCTGCAATCTGAAGTGCATCACTGCTCAGCTCTGATCTCTGCTTTCCCCTCATTCTACAATTCCCTCTGCTATAAATAAAAGTGAACCTCTGCCCTCCAGTCTGGTAGGCATGGAGCTTATCTTGTGTTCCTTCAGTGGACAGAGCATAATCCTTCCAGGTTTACCTGTGATTTGCTGGATGCTGTAGATGAGCTACATCATGACCTTTCTGAACCAACATCTTGTTCTCTGGTGACTAACCCCTTCCATAACCTAGCATCCTTAAGAGTTACAGACACAAGCAACAGTGATAGAGGTAGCAAAATCTACCTTAACGGGAATGAAAGGCTGATACAAACATTCCAAGAGCACGAGAAGACTCATTGTGAGGTTACCGTCTGTAGAAGTAATTATCTCCTTCACAGAGCTTCGTAAAAAGTCGATGGCCTCCTGGAAAGACAGGCAGGGACAGCTCAGTGTCACCATCCAGCACAGCTGTCTTTGGTTTAACCTTCTTATTCACCTCCATCATGTTATGTTTAGCAGAGAGACAGTGACTGAGAATGCTGCGATTTCCAACTGCGTCCCAATTACCACCATTTTTACTGGAGAAAAGCAAGACAAGCCCCTTGGTTCAGTCTTAACACCAAGAAACCTCTGGGCCTCCCTTTTGGTTCTGTGCAACACTTATGAGCATCTTGTGCTATCACTGCTGTTAAATGGTTTGCTCCCTTTAGAGCTTTCCTTTGTAGCTCCAGGTTCTTCATTAAAATAATGGCTTATCAGCAGAGTAAAAATAACAAGACTTGTTTGTACAACCTTCTCCCTGGAGGTACTCCACTCTAAGCTATGGAACTGCACTAGGGATGGTTTTGTCCAGAAGATAATTTTAAAATGAAATAAAACCAACTATAATGACCAATAAGACTTAGTCACATCTAGAGAGATCAGTGAGTAACCTCTATTAAAGACACAAAATTCACAGAGAAGTTTCCATGATAGATATTATGGTAGGAAATGTTCCCACAATGGCATTTAAATCCAGGCCTTGACAAATCTGGGCTGGTTGATGTTCAAGATGACATGGAAAGGCTGGAACAGAACAGTAGCTCACCTGGAGGAATCTCTTGAAGAGAGATGCCAGCTGCTGTGCGAAGCGCTGCATGACGTCTGGCATATTTTTCAGCCAGCATTCAGTGAAAGGGTCCAGCCCCAAAATGCTGGGTTCCAGGTAAACCATACCACAGCGGGAGACTGTGGCAGGGGAAGCAACAGCCAAATCCTGGACTTCAAACATCATGGTCATGCTCTGGAAATTAGAAAAGAAAACAAAGGATAAGGACCCACTCAATTTTGATACGTATTTCAGTGCAGAGAGGAAGGAGTACAGACAACAGGCAGCAAAAGTAGTAGGGATGAGTTACCTCTGTCATCTTGATGATTTCCCCTGAACTGAGGCACAGCTTCTTATTGTCATCAAGTACTGTGTTCATGTTCTCAATCCACAAAGCATCCACTGGTCCATCAAACATGTACCACTTCTTGTTGGAGTCAGCGGCCACGGTTCCCCGACGCATGAGTGTGGAAAAGATCCCATCTGTCCTGAAAGGCAGGAGAAAGGCAGGGCTTGGCCCACTCTGGTTTTGCTGAAATAAATGGCAAAATTCCCACCACAAAAGACAATCTTATCCTGCTTCATGTGTCTCCCTTATCCATGAGCTGCAGAAAGGTCCACCTCATTATTTTTTTTACTGAGACACATCTCAGTCTGAGTGATGCCACAAAACAATTTATTTGGGCATCAGGATCTGGAATTCATGTAATTTTAACTATAAGATGTCAAGCTTCCCTTTAACATCTCTGTCCTCAGTGAAGAGTAAAGAGGCCTTGCTAGCATCCAGTCACAGGCACTGCTCTCTGGAAGTGCCTCTTTTTCTCTTTTTTTCAAGGTTAAAAGAATAAATCCAAGCTAAAGAGCATGACCCTACCCTCTTTATAACTGAAGTTCCCCATCCTCAACTGCCTGTGAACCTGGGTGGTGCTGGAGCTGGTGACCAGGAGAGCAGACACAAGGAATGCTGGCTTTGACAGCAAGAATTTAATCTGTACATGGAAACCTTGAGCACAGTTTCCATTCAGACCCTGGACTCAACTCCTGCTATTAAACAATTATTTGTTATTTTTATAGTACTAGTGAATTCCAGGGTATTGTTACTGAGATCAAGGGAAAACAGTCTCTTCTAAAGCTCAGCTGATTAAAGCAGATGGATTTGTCTGTAAATATATTTTATTCAACTGCTGTATTTTTCTTTTTTGTCACATTGACATGCCCGTGTAGAGTCACATCATAAATAAACTGTTGAGCTTAACTGGAGCTCCTTCAGTAAATATGTACCAGATCCTAAGCTGGCAAGCTCTGGTCACAGCATCAGTAATGTTTAATTGCTTGCACTTTTCCTAGAGGTAGTTAGTTTTATATATGTTTAGTTTCCTTCATTTTACAGAACACAGTCATTAGCTTTGCCCTGAGACAAGTGCTGGCTGACAGGGCCAAAGGGAGATTCACACTGCTTCTCACAACATAGCTTATGGATAAAGTGAGCTGCAAAGTCAACCTCAGGTCACATATGGAAACATAAGCAGTAGGACCTGGCTATAAAGAGGGCAACTGGGCTATTGGTTCTTGTTTCCAAACCATGTAAGCAAGCAGGAGCCCTGGCAACAGGAATGGAATTCCTCTTTACGCCTCAAAGTCATTCCTCATCACTCAAGGATACCAGAGTATTTATGCAGCACAATTCAAGTATGCATACAGAGGTCACTTTTCTTCAGAAGCAAAGCAAGTGTTTTTAAGCAGCTGTATCTTAGGAGCAGGGGCATGTGCTCCAAAGCTATTGAATTATTGTTCTGCAGCTAATGCTGCGAGCTGAGCTGCAGGAACTGTCTGGGCATGTGCTGGCAGACGGGCCAAGTGCACAATGAGGGATGTCAGCTTAAATCGCTGTGACTGGCTATTGTAGCTTGGTGGGGATAAGGACTTGATCGCTTCTGGTTTTATGCCACCACCCCAAACGGTTCTCAGCCTTGGAGAGAAGACGCTCAAGACCAGAAAAGTGTTTTCTGTCTGGAAGAAAGGAAAGAAGGTTTTGTACTTTACCATTCATGCGTTAGCAAGTTGAACTCTCCATAAAGCTGGCCCATTGTGATGGATTTGGGATTCAGTACAAAGTAGCGGACTGCTTCGTAATTCCCACCACTGGCTGCAGGCTGACCTTTCAGTGATGTCATTGCAGCTGCCAGGACTTCATAACTCTGCAAAAGCAGGACAGCCAGAGAGCTAACTGCTATGGCTCCAGAACAACAAAGCCACTTGCTCTCACAGCAACTGCATTCAAATGCAGTGAGAAAAGAGACATAGTGAAGGGTAATATCATAGCATGGAAATGCCTGGCTGAAATAAAAGCACAGAAATTAAGCACTCTATATGCAGTGGAGGAGGAAGTTAGATCTTCTGTGCAAGAGGCTTGAAGCACCTAGAGAGGTCAAAGTATGTCTCAGCCTTAGAAATGTGCAGCAGAACTAATGAGCCCCAGTCTAATCTCACAGCTCAAAAGTGAACCAGTAATATACCTCCCCATGGCTGTAAATTATTACTAACAGGCAGCATCTTTGTGCCCTGATTTCTATCTGAGAGAGGCTTTAAATGCCAGTATGGGTCTTCTGTGAAACTTAACCCACTGCATCACGAGGTAGGTGATGGTTTGCTGGGGCTAGCACAGTGTCTCACCCCTACCTTTGTCTTCCCAGAACCTGTTGGTCCCACCAGCATCAGGCCGTGACGAACTACGGTGGTCTCGTACAGCTGGATGCATTTAGTCACAAAACCTGTACAGGAAAATGATGCAGAGTGGGGCTGGGAACACATCTCTTTCCTAGGGCAGCATGCTGGACTAAAGCCCAGATCCAGAGGGAGCTTGGGGAGAGCCTTTCCCCTCACCATCAACATCCTTCAGATTTGCCTGGATGCAGGATATGCGGATGGCTTCTTCCAGGATGCCATAATCAACAGGTGCTTCTTTGATATTTGGAAATAAATCTGAGACAATACCATTGAAGAGCTTGAGGTCATCCTGCAGGAATTTGGGTACGTTGGCATCCCTAATAGCTCGCAGGCAGATCAGCTCCTGCAAGGATTTGAGAACTCAGGACTGCAGAGATCTTTCCCCTTGTATGAGGCTGCAGAAAAGGCCCCATAAGTCTATGGCAGCGTTAAGTACAAGCACATTTACCTCATCCATATCAGGATTCTCTCTTTTGAGATTGCCAGCTGTTGAGATGACAGTCTTCACAGCTCTCATCCCAAAGTCATAGTGGTCCTGAAAAAGGCACAGAGGAAACAATATCAGATAGAGGACCACCACCAAAAAAAGTAAACTTAGGCATTCACTCAGTTAGCAGGCGGGAAAATAAATATGAGAGAGTTATGCCTTCAGAACAATTCCTCTTTCGTCCAACTCCATTCTCAGTATCCTTCAAAAAACTAATTAGTCCTCAGCTGTACAGTCTATGAACGAGGAAGATGAGAAAAAGTGCACGATGAAAAATTCTAGATGGAAGGAAAAGCAGGCAGGGCTGTTTGGCTCAACTGTCCTGCCACTGTAATCCTAAATAGGATTTAAGGTGAATCCAAGTCCAGCCACAGGAGCAGAAATGAGAATTAGAAAGAAAGAAGGAAGATGAAGAATGGGTGTAGTGACCTTTTTGAGATATGCTATCACAAGACACCAAGAAAACCATCCGGGTGCTTCATGCCTAGGCTGAGAAAGTCTCACATTTAAAAAACAGTCTTGGACATTAAGGCATCTACCTGGGAGCTGAGCTGTTCTGACAATAGTTTGAATGTTGTGGTGATTTTCTTTGCAAGGACTTTGGCTTCATTAAACCCAAAGGAGTAGAGTGAGATCTCAGCAATCATGGAGTAATCTGGGACCATCATAGCCACAGGACGAAAGAGAGCCTGGAACATACAGATCCAACACAATGTGCAAAACACTGTTGTTTCTTGCTTTTTTTTCCCAGCAAACTGAAAAGGCTGAGTATCCATTCCAGACTGTTTAGAGGACACAACATGAGTGTGCCTGGCAGCTGTCACTGCAGCATCCCTGCAGACTGCAGTCTGAACAGTGTCATTTCCTTACACATGTGGTTCAAATCTCAAAGTGATCCTGGAGACTCTCCAAAAGCATCACACCCTAACTCTTGTCATGGACACACTGGTGGGTCCAGGTAGCACCCAGCACCTTTATTGTCCCTCTTCTTTCTGTCTGTGCAGCCTGCCCTCCTTACCTTCAGGTTATCGGGCAGTTCAGTGCGCCCAGCGTACCCTGGGTTCATTGTGATGAAGACTGCACAGGATGGGACCAGTGGGATCTCTGTGCCTTCAAATATGAAGGTTTCCACCTGGAAAATTAAAAATATTGTCATCCTCAAAGAACAGAGCCTAACCTGCAAACTAAATAATGTAGCAGAATCTTCCAAGAGGAGAACAATTGCTTTTAGTTGTTAAAATATAAAGCACAAACACACACAGCTGCCCATAACAGTAGTGACTCAATCTGGTCCCACTGCAGGAACGTAGTATTACTAGCAATATTTTTCCCTGTATAAAAGACTGGCCTTGTGGAAGATTTACTGATACGTTAAATTTTCTTTTTTTTTCCTTTAAACTCTCAGACTTCTATCTCTTCAGCTGTAAACAAACGTCTTTCCATTTATTTTGCACTAGAGATCAGACCTGAATTAATTCATGGCAAAGAGGGCAAAGAGAAACCTAAATCCTTTTTAAAGCTGTGTAGGTAGTAATTTCAGATGGGGGATAAAGTAATGCAGAAGAATTTATGGAGAGTAAGTTTCTAATTCCAAGCCAAAGTCAAGGAGATTCAGGTCTTAACCCTTCTGGGCCTCCAGAGAACAAAGTAGAGGCTGGCTGCTAGACTGGCTGACAGCTGAATCTCCATTAAAGCCAACAGTTCACAACAATTCACTTTACAATGCAACTCTGTGCTCACCAATATGTGTTTTTTCTGCACATACTGGGTTTTGTGAATCCACCAAAGCTTGGTTAACGCATTTAGACAAATTTGGTGCTGAGCAACTCATGTCAGAACTGTCAGCTGCCTTTATCACAGCTCCAATTTTGATCAGCTCAGTGGATCTGCACCAGAGTGTCTCCCACACTAAAGTCTGCTGGCACTACAGCTCAAGCTGAGAGGCACTTCAGCCTGTGAGAGTGTGAGCAACTCTGGCAGCATAGACTAAGGTGAAGTTAAAAATTCCCCTGAGGATGTTGACTGTAATGGACTGATACGATGTGCTATAGTTAGGACATTGTTCAAACCTCTCCTCAAGGATGTCTGTGAGAGTTGCCTCTGAGAAGTGAAACTTGAAGTTGTGTGCAGAGACAAGGACTTGCCTGAACTAGCTCAAGTGGAGATTTTTTTGCCTGCCATTGCATCCCCATGTTCCTTACATACCCTCTGCTGCTGTGCTTTCTGGATGGTTGTGATCTGCTGGGCCACCACAGACAGCACCTCAATATCGATGCGGTTGAACTCATCAAAGCAAGCCCAGGCACCAGAGCTGGGCAAGGAAGGAAGAACGAAGGGAGTCAGGAAAACCACACAGGAGCAAACTTGCAGTCAAAAGTTCAGCTAGATGTAGAAGTTATATATCCACATACTGGGTAGGCATAACAGAGACTAGAAGTGAATGCAAAAGGGCCCCGACGTCCCATGGCAAACAGTGACACAGCCACTGTGTCCCGGTTCAGTGGACACCCCGACTGTGCATCCCAGGCCACGTGATGAGTGCCCATGGCAGTATCTGATCCTAGAGCTTGGGACAAATTCTCCATGTTACACATTTGAACTTTAAAGGGATGTCATATTGAATTCCTGGTTTGTACCTGAGCTGAAAGTGTAGCAGATACAGTTTAGACAACACTTAGGTCCATTTTTTCAGAGTTTGGAAAACTATATATAAAGCTGGAAGCATGCATATGAGGAAGGTGATCTTCCCACAAGGCATGGCTTAAGAAAGAAGTTAAATTATTTACAAAGAAAACATCTGAGAAAAGAATATCACTTTTGTTGGAGTAACTAATTCAGATTCACCAGTGTGCAACAGACTAATTGGACCAGCTCTGTTTGAAATGTAGAGAAGAGAGAAGCCTCTCTGAGAGGATCCCTCAGGGCTTAGAGCAGTCTCTCTTGGCTGCTTAATTTTGAATACTCTCAGCAGATTCTCTTCTTAAGATTAAGCAGCTTGTGGGCTGAATCTCAGTCCAACATGGATGATATTAAAATAAAGGCCAAAGCTGCAAACATTTGCACAGGTGGATTAGTGAATTGTGGATTAGTGCAAAGCATTTCAATTTTGCCTTAAATGAACAAGGATCTCCTTTTATCTTTTTTTTTATAATTGGATCAACTGTTCCTCCTTTCTGGCTGGAGTTTTGTAACCTTGCTTGTTCTGGAACTCAGTAACCCCCCTACTAGGGCTTTTCTTGTTCTTTTGGGCTGCTACAAAAAATACCCACCAATTCCCAGTGTGCAGCATCCCTCAATAATGACACTCAGCATTTCACTGTACCTGGCTAGTCCCTTAAAAAACTTGCCCATTGCCATAAAGTCAAGTTGGTCAGAGCAGTTGAACACTACAGTTTGGATTGCCAGTGCTTTGCCCAGGTCTTTTGTTGTTTCTGTTTTGCCTGTTCCTGCTGGTCCTGCAGGTGCTCCTCCAAATTTCAGGTGCAGAGCTCCTGTAAGTGTCAGATAACACCTACAACAAAGAAGAGACCAGATGATGAAGATAAGCATTTGTACTACTGATTTCAGCATGGAGACATATGATCTATGCAGCTGGAGACAAGGAGGAATCCATCATTCATTATTCTACAAAAGTGCTTAGATATGCAGCATTCTGCAAAGGAGTTAGAGCTATGTGGCCTTGATTGGTATTCATGGGGGCCTGCATGGATAAATCCTTCTGCCACTGGCTACAAATTCCTTCTGCAGAAAAAGGACAGTTACAAAAGGGTAAAATTATTATTTCTGCTGCATATTCTAGAGTACTAGCTGGTTTCTAGAAGAGCTCCTTAGCTATCAGGTGGGCATTTTATATGAGAGCACTACATTAAGAATTAGGAGAGTGAAAGCAATCAGTCTGAGCACTGATCACTTGGAATACAGTAGCAACCAATGCAAGGGTGCTCCTGTGCTCTTGTCTCAAGTAGTCCTTTACTGTACAAATGGATTCTATTTACATACATTA
Organism: Urocynchramus pylzowi; assembly: GCA_013397555.1. Taxonomy (NCBI): domain Eukaryota; kingdom Metazoa; phylum Chordata; class Aves; order Passeriformes; family Fringillidae; genus Urocynchramus; species Urocynchramus pylzowi. Next base: position 218,670 of record VZRH01008301.1, read on the forward strand.
AGATGTAGGACCTGCATGGTCAGATCCTTGATTTAATCCTCTTCATCCAGAACAAAAAAAAAAAAAAAAGAAAAGAGAAAAAAGCATCTGTTACCCAGAAAACAATGTCTTTACCTGTCAGTGAGGGGTGTGATAACCAGACGGCCAGTGTTTCCCAGATACTCATAGCCATAGATAAACTCAGCATTGACTGCTCTGATGTACAGGTCTCCCCTTGTCCAGTAGTATCTAATGGTGAGTGAACATGGCATCAGAAAGATAAACACTGCCTGGCAGACAAAACAGCAGCTCACGAGATTACAGCCTCCAGGTTTGGAGACCTGTATGTCAAGGGATTTCCCTCTCGGGAGCAGAAAGGATAAAGTAGTACAACAGGGTGGACAGGAGCTGTCACAGGACCTGGGATCAAGCATTGCACCCCTTGGGCAGGAGCATGGCCTTTCACAGTGAAACATACATGGGTTAGTTTATATTGCCAAAGAGGATGCCATCAAAACTAGATCTGTCTCATACTCCTGTTTCCATTTGCCATGGACACAGCTGATGGGTAAGGAGAATGGAGACTGACCAGGGAGGCCAGGTGAGGTTCAACAGCTGTGGTCTCTAACCTGAGCTGGGAGATCCACTCAAAATCATTCATGCTCGTTACATTCTCCTCAACCAGCTTTGCTGCAACGTCCTTGGCATGGACCTCAATCACAATAAGGGCTGACAGCACTGCTCGCTGCATCTTGGACAGCCTCCCACGGACCAGGGCCACCAAATCTGCCAGCTGGGGAACAAAAGGAAAGTACCCTGAAGCAAGCCACTCTGTACCAACACAATGCAATCAAACTCAGGGCAAGCTAAGTCTCAGATCATATGATGTGCTCAGGCAACTTCTGCCTCTTCTCTTTTCAGAAGTATAAATGGTTGCTCAGGAAGCAAATACTACTCAGGGCTGACTCAGAGCTGATTTTTGCCTACACCATTACCATGTTCAGGTGAAAAGAAAGAGTTAGAGCCACTATGAAATCCAGAGGTAATAACTCTCAGGTATTAGGTGTTGCACAGAACTGATATGAAGGATGCAGTTTCCTCCACTATGCATCACTGCAGTTCTTCACCTTTGGCTTCTTGGGTAACCCTGAAGAAGTTATCTTTCACCTTGTTATAGTGTTCAGGTAGTGATCATATTCTCAATTCTGTATATTATTTGAGGTTTATTATGACAAATACCTATGTATTATTATTAATTATTATGTATTATGAAAAATACATAATAATTAAGAAGACAACCTGTTTTATCACTTGTTTTGAACAGTGCTATGCAAAACCATGTCTCTGTTTCCCCAACAGTATTGTCCTGGCTATATTTATAACTTGTCCGAAGTCTGATTACTGAAAAGCCTCCATCTGAAAAATCTCACCCTTGCATTCATTTTCATACCTGAGCACTCAACTGTGGGTAAAGCCTGCTGGACAAATCTCCAGCCTCCAGAGCTTCAGAGACTTCTTTTGTCCAGAAAATCTGGCAGCCAGCAATGACCACTTGGCCAGGCCATTGCAAGACCCATGTGGTACGTGGAGTCTTAAAACAGAAAAAACCAGGTGTGATAAAGGGGAAAAAAGGTGGTAAGACAGTTATTTATTTATGTATGTATGTATTTATTTATTTATTTATATATCCTCTTGCTCTGAGAGGCATGATTTACAAATAAGCACTGAATTCTTGTGTAAGAGGCTTTCCTTTTCTTTCCCCTCCACTTGCTGTGAAGAAATCATCTTCAGGCACCGGCTACAGCAGGTAGCTGTAGCCACTTCTCTCCACTATGCCACTTACAGTAACCAGTTACAAGCAGCCATTAGCAGGTGAAGAGCAGGAATCTGTGAGACCCAAAAGAATGTTTCTCCTCCTCTGGCCTATTCTAACATTCCTACTTTCAAATTTTCAGTCTGAATAAGAAAAAGTAACAGAAATATCTGAGGCCTCTTTATTTTTCAGCCTTTCTCCCTACCTATATTAGAAATTTCAATTTTACACCATCATAGCTTTTATACAGAAACCAGATGCATCCCCTATGCACTGACTGAAACCAACAGTTCATGTGCCTTGATTACTTTTACCAGCCCCTAGCACACTGCATGAGACATGAGAGCTGAAGCAGAAGATCCTTACAAAGAGGAAGTAGTCTGGAGAGATGAATAGGTATGGATTCATATAGGGTTGTTCCATGCTGTAGGAAAGCTGTGAGGGAATGAGCAGGGTTTGCATTCTGCTGGACCATTAGCTTTTTGCCCAGCTGCCCATTCTGCACTTACAGGCACACCACTATATTAAAGGCTGTGTTTTGAAAGTGGAATAGAATAGAATAGAATAGAATAGAATAGAATATCTCATAGAATACATCTCAAGTTCATCAGCTCCACCTCTGGTGACCTCTGTGGCAAGCCAGGAACCAACACATCAGAGACCTGGCAGTCTGTGATAAAACTCTTACCTCTGGATAAACACCAGCTGATTTTTCTATGTTGTCCCGAACACTGGCCTTCATGGATTTCTCCACTTCCACCAGCCAGTCCTCCACATTCTCACTGGGAGTGATGGCAGAAAACAGCTTCACCTCTTCTCCTTCACCTGAGTACATGTGTGTGATCTGTAGGTCTTCCTGGAATTTCAGCTAATGGAAGAAGCACAACAGGAGATATGAGTGGACAATTTCTTTTCTATCCCTGCCTTCCTGCCCCTGGGGAACAGCCAGCCTACACCAGTGTTTGCTCATTATAAACCTGGTGCCAAACTTGGTTGCCAGTAGTGATAATAAAGTGTGCGACAGACGGGCAAAATGACCTCTCCAAATAATGGAAAACGATTGTATGAAAACAAGAGAATCACATTGCTGGTGTGACTTGAGTGAAGCAAATCAAATTATAGGTAGGATGAACATTTCTCATTGCCTGTCTAGGATTCAGACCCTTGACTCCTGCTCAATTCTGTAGATTCAAATAATTTCCCTTGATGTCACAGAGCCTGGTTTTAAGAGTAAAATTTTAACAGCTTCTCTGGTGCCCCAGCATATCACTGAAAGTCCCCTTATTTATTCCAATGGCTTTGCACCATGTTTCCAGTTCAATTTCCTTTCTATTTTTCCAAACTAATGACTAGGAGATTGGTTTTACTGTCTGAGTATTGTGGTGGTTTGAGCTGTGACTAGCTATGGAGTCTGAAGTCTATTAGGAATAACAAAGAGGAAAAATAGCCAGGTTAACTCAGCTCCCAAGTAGGGATGAAGGCAGAAACTTAATTCAGGTCAGGCTTGTTCAGGCCTTGTCCCTTCTGGGGCTTGTCAGCAGGAGTGGGATTACATCCTAACAAGGTGCCTGTGAGTAGAAAGCTAAGTCAGAGCAATTTCTCCTGGCCTTCATGGTGAGATGGACACAAATCTCCAGAGTGAGTTTCTCCCCTCCTAGGATGGCTATATAAGTAAATTTCTCTAAGTCATCCTTTGCAGAAGCCTATTTCACCCCCATTGTTTGAAGGGCAACTAAGGGTACCCAGATCATGGGCAGATGTCTGGCTTTGAAATGTTTAAAGTGAGGTTGCTGGAACCCCACTTCAGGACAGGCAGCACTTCCAATGCTTATGTTACAGTTTCAGGTTCCTGGGAGACACATTTCCACACAGCAGAATGTGAACATTCTTCCAGACCTCAGAACACCTCCAAGTTCCCATGACACAGCTTCTCAAAGGTGGGCCAAGCCACTCATGTGCTTGCTTTGCCTACCCGTGCAATGTTCTCAAAGCACTTGTGGAGGTGAGGTTGTACAGCAGTGGGGTCTTTTGTCTGGGACAGTATTTCCAGCAGCTCATCATCTGAAAGGAAGTAGAACCTACAAACACAAAGACAAGTATGAGGAGAGGCTCTCATTTTACTCTCATTTTACTCTCAGTTTACTGCAGCAGCAAGAGCTAAGTCCTGGCATGATGGCGAACAAGCCTTTTGACTGCTCACTGATCTCTTTGTATTTGCGTAGATGAGCAGCCACCATCCAGTCCCCTCCCTTTCTGTAGAGACAGACTTCTCCCTCTGCATAAGTCAGTTATTTCCAAGCAAAGAGGGTTTATATGAGTATCAAAGAATAGAAGTTTTACTTCAGGGAGTAAGAGACAAAGTTACTTGGAGGTTTTAATTTTACCCCACCCTTTCTACATAAATCCTGAGGCACACATATGCAATGATGCTACCAGATTGCCCTTAACTCACCACATTTGTGTGTGCCTGTTTTCTCCCCATGAGATGGCAGCATTGAAAGGCACAGCTTTGCTTATGTTTGCAGGCCATGAATAAATCCTAAGCTTAGGTGGTTTTGCTCTTTCTTGGCAGAATGAAATACAGTGAGCCTCTCCTTTCATATTTTCTGAAAGAGGGAGTGCAATCTAGCCCAGTGAAATTTGGGGTTACCTGGGAAAAGCGGCTCTCTTTGTCTCCAGATATTCACTCAGCCCTTTCTGCACAAGTTCAAGTAGTTTGTTACAATTTTGCAGCTTCTCCAGTAGCTCTGGATCAGGGCACAAAGAAATCACCTACAACAGAATGTTTAACAGAGAAAGCATCAGTATTCTGAGCATGTGGGAGATAATTGGGTTGCCCAGTGATGTTACTGATGGGATTTAAATGACTCACTTGCAGGAATTCTCAGGAATCTGGAGAGGTCTAAGCTTTGTGGGTAAGGAGGGTAAACAGCCCTTATGGAGACAAGCATTTATGGGTTCCCCTAAATACTAACATTTGTAATACGGAATACAAGCAGCGAAGGAGTCCTGGGAAGTGGAGACTGTAGAACAGAAGAGAGCAGAGCACTGCCACCAGGATACAAAAATAGGTGAAAATAATGTTTCTAAAAAACTTAGAGAATCAGTCTTGAGGAGGAATTGAAGGAGTTATCTTATACATTACAACCACTGCAAGTTACAAGAGTCATTTAAAGGCAGGGAGTCTTTGTGTTGAGGAGGAGGAACCTGGTGGGGTGAAGACTTTGGTGAAAGGCATTACAGGGAATTGCTCTGTCCATTCAGGAACCAGAAAAAAAGGCCAAGTTCCAGGAGAAGAGACCCAGCACAATGCCCTGGGCAAAGCTACACAGTTAACACAGTGCTGCTCATGTCTACACCATTATGAAAACAATGACTCAAAGACACAATCCTTGTGTGAGCACAGCTCCAAGGTGTTTGAGATACCTGCACTGGCTTTCATCAAGGTACATACCTCAGGGTTTGCATTAGCATTCTTCATGACATGCCTCCAATCCTTATCCACAATGTTGTAGCGCTGGCTTTCTACTGGGAGCTGTCTTTTGATGTCCTCTGAGCTAAAAATTGGCTCCAAGTAGAGCCAAGAGCGCTGACAGTTCAGCCACTCCTCTAGGACATCCTAGTGGGAAACAAGAAAAGCATATCAGGACACCATGCTATGAACCTGTTCAACAAAACCATTCAAACTGTGCACCAGAACATGTTTAAAAAAAAAACAAGAAAGAAAGAAAGAAAAAAAGAGGTGATGCAGCACTTAAACCTTCCATACTTCTAAAATCTACCTACAGGGTCAGGAGCTGGAATTTCCTTCACAAATAATTAACAACTTCCTGGCACTCCCCTTTCCAAAAGTTTTGGAACTTTTCTCCTGCAGCACTGCTATTTTGCTGTCAGAGTCCTGTTGTGTGCTCCTGGTTTGATGAGCAAGTGATGGCACAGTCTGGCAGATGCTGCTTAAACAGCAGTCTCCCATGTGCTTTCCTACACTGAGATGTGGATGATTAGCATGGATTTCACAGGGTCTGTAAGAATCTGCAAGGTCCACTTAGTACAGTATGCTTAGAGAGACCAGCAACACTACTCACAGCAATAGGCGAGTTCTGGCCCCAAGAAAACGTTGCAATAGGCAGCAAAAGGGCTGCGTTATCTTCCTAGAGTCAGAGGGTTTTCACAGGCCCTATTCCTTCCTAAAGACTGACACTCTCTTGATAACTGCCCTCCCAGTTCCCAGCAGCAACTGCACAGTGTCCATGTCCAAGCACGGCAGCACAGCCCAGCTGCCTGCCTCCACCACACGTGTGTGGGTAAAAACCAGTACCTGTGTCATCTTCAGCTTAGTTTCCCACAAATTCATCCTTTCCTCAAAAGGTTTCTTGAAGGGTGAGAAAGACATGCTCTGAACCAGGACAATATGATCATCTAGGAGCTGAGAAATGTCATCGGTGCTTTTCAGAATATAAGTATTGGTGTTTTTGTAAAGCATCACAATGAATGAAACAGATTTCCATTCAGCCTCTATCTTGTTGAGTGCCTGGAACAGAGGGATAAGCAATTTAATTTTCAGATAGAACCTCTGCAAATGGTTATCCCAGCTTCCACAACTTTCTAAATGCCACTCTCTAGAAAATGACAGTTTTGCTCTTGGATTCCACTAGAAACTGCAGTTGTGTATTTTATGCATAACACAGTCAGCAACAGCACATTTCCTCTGCATTGCCCACAGGTTCAACACCTCTACACCAGTGCTGAAACAAATACCTTGAGGGGAAAAAATGGCAGTTTCACCTCCAGGCCTGTTTATGCTCTAGATGCACAGAGGCTGCCAGCAAAGGGCTTATTAATGACTATGATTAATGACAGCTTTGACAAAAGGGAAACTATCCATTGGGAACTTGCCTGAGATTTCAGAGAACAAGAGCTGCCAGAAGGTCAAGACCATCTTAGATCACATCTGAACTGATGAACTTAAGCTGAAAGACTATTTAATCTATGAATCTCCAGAGCTAGAAAGGTTTCCCTGCACATTTACTGGTTTAAAGGATTTACCATCTCTGTTTCTAGTCACAGCTAATCCTCCTGACATAACATTTGAATGGTAGAGTGCAGACAATCAATTTATTTTAACTTAACCAGTCACTAATCCCACAGTGAGGAGTGAGACTCAAGCGGTGGCTCAACATAACCATAAGGCAGTGCTGTTAATGCCACAACTGAAATTCTGCACAAGACAGAGTAAGTTCTTCTTTCTGTAAGGACAGCAACCTTTTTACTTGTGCTGCAGAATGTGTCTAACACTCTAGGACAACAGCAACATCACCCAAGGCAATGACTGCCTGCTCAACAGAAACCTATTTGAGAAGCAAGCAGAGACACAACCAGCCCTCTCTTCTCACATTTTCGATGGCGTATTCCTTGCTGGCTGTCTCAGCTACTTTGAGAACACTCTCCATGTGGTCCTGCAGGTTCAGTTCCAAGCAGCGACCGAATGTCATGCTGGGTTCCAGCTCGACATCGGCCTTAACCTGGTTTGACAGCATCTCCCAGTGGCGACTCCTCATGCCAGGATTGCGCAGCCCCTGGATTAAGGGCACGTATTGTTTGAAATCATCCATCTTGTCTCGAAACTCCATGGCGACATTCTGGCAGTCTTTCAGGGAGAAAAACAGAACAACAGGGAGAAAATCAGCAACAACAGTGGGTGAGGAAGTTGCCTTAAGGAACTTCTAGAGGCTGTCTAAAGCCTGATGTGCATGTAGGCACATGGTATGAGGTAGGTAAGCAGCAGGTGAGAGCACTGGAAAATGCAAGTTGAAGTAAGGAGGATATGAAGGCTCTCTCTACATGGCCACTAAACCAGGATTCAAGCCTGCTCCCAAGAAGCAGATCTGCCTATTACCAAAAGCCTGTTACAGGCAAGCCCATGCTAAGCTGAAGTGTGCCTTAGGCTAGAGCTCACCAGAAGAAGAGAGGCAAATAAATTTAACTTCTTGATATGGACTGAAGCATGATCTTCTGCCAGTAGATATTTTGGAAGTTCCAGTCATCATTTCAAGACATTCACTTGTTAACAAACCTGCATTTTAAGTTATCTCACAGCACAGCTCAGGTCACCCTCAACAGAAGATGGACACTAAGGAGCTAGAAGTAGGCTGGGATTCCAGCCTGGAAATGGAAAGTGTGCAGGAGAGGCCCTGCCAGCCTATAGCCATGCTAGAGACAAATGTACTTCTGCCTCATAGGAAGGACAAAGTGATGGAAAGAGCTTTTCTCTCTGGGGACATCCTAGAAAGTCTCTGCACTGTTCAAATCCTGCCTTTTTTTTTTTTTTTTTGGCTTGTGCTACTGTGAGTAAAACAATGGGTAGGTAAAGAACATGGGACTTGCTTCCTTTCCAGAATCTGGCTGTAGTATGTGCCTCCTTTTATTGCACCCTGCATGGTTACACTGCATGCTCGCAGCAAAGATGTGATCACCTCGTGCTCCCTGCTGGGGATATGCAAAGGACAAAACAAATATCCAGGTACCACAGAATATTGCAACGAACATAAGCAGGTATTCTAAGTATTTCTGTTTATCATAATGATTCATAGTTACTCATGCATCCACTCATCACCTCCTCCATTGGGGCTGATTCATGGCATTGTTTAAGAGCAAGTTCAAGTTAAAAAGGATGAATCAAAAATCACCCACAGCAAAATATATTTCAATCTAAGCCATCTGGCAGGAGATTTTAGAATTAGCTCTAAAGAATGACCAATACATCTCTGAGAATCAGGGAATGGCAAGTTAAGCTACAACAGAAGTCTCAATTTCAGCTTTATTAGAAGAAATGGTCAGAAGACCTTCATGTGAATTGCAAGGGCTGAGTGCAATCATCTAAACTTCATATACATTCAGGCAAGAAGGAAAATTGTTATTATGCTGCAGAGATAATTTCCAGATTTTGCAATTTCACTTTATTCATAACAAAATCAAGACCTCTTCTGGCTTTCCATTAAATGCATTGGCCAATAAAGAAAATAAGATTGGCCAAGAAAACAGCACCTGCAAGACTCAAGTTCCCTTGCTGCCTGACTTGCATGAGGGCTTAAACCCACATGTCTAGCCAGTGGGCTATATAGTAACTCTCTGTGACTAGCCTGGATTATTACACTTTAAATATATGTATAAATATATGTATATATACTTAGTAAATACTAAATGCAACATCAGAGGGTGGCTGGTACTTCAAGCATCTAACTAATATCTAGATGTGAATCATCATAGTTTCAGGAAAAAAAGTGGAAAATAACTTTGCTAGCATTTTTCCAGCTGTCTCTAATACACATATGACATCCTGATAATCCCTGTTTAGAGCACTCTGTGACATGCCTCACATCAAAAAGCTGATATGCAACAGCTTCCTTTCCCCAGACTGTGCATCTACCTGGTGAATCCTTGAATTGCTTCACACATCTCTGCATGGTCTTAACAGAGTCATTGACATTCTTTTCTAGCTCCTCTGCCTCAATTTTAAGGAGAGAATCATTTATCCAGCTCTCATTCCACTTTATCCAGTCTGACACTGTAGTCCAGAGATCATAGTATGGCTGGAAGTCCTTAAGCATCTTGTTCAGCCCACTGTACTTTAGAAAGAAATTAAAAACAACGTAAACAACAAGTGTATTCACCTTCAAACAACAGCTTACATGTCAAAAGGCAAAAAAATCCCTACCTCTTTTGAATCTGAAGGCAGCAATGAGAAAACATGTATTCCAAGAGGATATATCAGACTACCTTCTCCTGGGTCAACAATATGTATTCCAAGGGAGAGCAACCAGCAGAGCTGGGCTTGACACATTCAGGCCAACATACATTCAGTGGAGCTGTGCCTGCACCATGTGTGTGGCATGGAAAGCACCCTTTCCACTTGCCTCTACAAAGCTCTCCTGCAGAATGAGGAGATTTTGATGGACAGGCCACACACCATCAGTGAAAGCACACACCATCATCATATTAAAACTTGGCTCCTTACAGGGAAGGAGAAGTAACCACAGACTGAAGGGTAGGAAAGGATCATCATGTGAACTCCACTTCTGGTCTGCAGCCAGACTTGGCTGGATGTGGATGACAATGACTCATTGGCAGCTGAGCAGCTACAAGCAAAATGAGTGTTTACAACTATATAAACTGTTGCCTTAGGAGAACACCACACTCCCAGCCCAGCCAGCTGCCAGCACCCACTCTGCAACCACTCGCATTCACACCTATAGACCTCCAGCAACAGCCTTACAGAAATGGATGCATCCTAACTGCTGTTTCAAGACCTTCCCCAGCCAATTTCGCCTCATGAACATCCCTCAGATCTCACTGTGGGCATCCAAAGTCTCTCACAGAAATAGTGGAAATATCAGACCCTGAGTAGCCTTCCATGTTTGCCTGGGGTCAGCTCTTCTGCAGAATGAAGCAGTGTAGCCAATCTACAGGACTGAGGAGCAGTTCCCCAGATAAACCAAAACAGCATGAAGGATTCCTTCCTGAGGAACTATATCTAATTATTTGCTCTACCTACCACCAAGAAATCCCAACAAAGATCAGAGTCCTGTGCATACAGGACCTGACACTTACATCGGTAACTTTGATGCCAAAGAGTCTTTCCCGGTTGTTGTAGAGAACTGCCATTTCTTGGAGCTCCTTCAGCTGCTTCCGGACATCCCTTGCATCTTCAGCCAGCTCATGGGCTTGTTCAACGTCTGACTGGACAGAAAATCCACCTACAGTCAGCTGGAAGAGAAAAAGCAGGCACAAGTTGGGACTCCAAAGCTGAGTGCTGCTTCTAGAGATAACAGCTTCCTGGTGTGCTCTCTGTTACATTCAAAGGCGAGATTTTTATGCTCATGATTTCACCTCCCCCAAACCAACTTCACTTCTGTTTAGACCATGATGAAAGTGCTGAGGAGAAGCAATAACCACTGGTCAGGTGGAGGAAACTGCAAATGTGATGACCAGCTGCTTGTCCTCTTTGTGACAATACTTAATCCCCAAGGAATAAGAATAATAAGTCTGTGCCCAAATTTGGTGCTGAATTTATACTGATATTTGCTACAGAACCAGTAAAGTGCAAATGACAGCCCTACTAGTCACTCAGTTTGTTTCCAAGAATTGTTTAACAACACATATCTAGAGCTGCTCTAATAAATTTCATGTTTTGTTTCGGTGGCTTGGGTTTGTTTGGTGTGGATTTTGTTTTGGTATTTTGTGTAGGTTTGTTTTTTATTTGTTTGGGTTTTTTGATCCAGTGTTGAGGTATTATCATTTTGGGAACCTGTTTCCAAGAAAATCTAGGTCAGTGATTCCACCTTTCTAAAATGGCTTCCCTCTCCCTGAATGTATGAGTTTCTGAGGAAAAAATAAAATTCAGACTGTTTTAGCAGATACCAGAGGTATCTCAGCTCCAAAACTCTGCAATTATTTCAGGGTCTTTTCCCACAAGATGAGTTCCATGGTTGAATACTGTATTTTCCCCCTTGATGGCAGCGCATCACAGGAGATGCTCTGCAGGGAACTGAGCACACAGAAAAGAAAAAGGAGGTGCCCATGTTGCCTGAGCACCAAGAATTGGAACACTGTATAAACACCGTCTCAATGAAAAATGAGTATTTCTGCAGAGTCTTGTCTTTCACACAAAAAGGAAACTCTTAATCAAAAGCCAACAAAAAAAAAACAAGGGAGGGTGTGTTAATATTTGGTCTAACAACACATTCACCTCAAAACTCATCTGAGCAAAATCTCATCTGAAAGTTTCCCTCTTGGCTGACCACAAGAACCTCAGGATGCCCTTCCATGGACAGTTCATTGTCAGGGGCTTAATACCTGCATTTCCTCCAGTTTGTCTTGAAATGCCTTCTGATCTGAAATCTGCGTTTTGCGAAATCTTTCTTCATCATCTATGTGCTGGAGCCGAACGGACTCTGAGTCCATAGACATTTTCACTGGCCAGTAACTGGCAGTCCACCTGCACTCACATGATACAAAGAGACAAGTTTTTTGAGCATATGTTTGAAATGCTGAAAATAACAAAATGAGAAAGCCAAATCCCACCAAACAAGGAGGCTTTACAACAACAGAAACACATGTGGTTTCAACAAAACATTTTTTTCCAGCTTGTCTTGTTGATATTCAGTCCTTGTGACTAGGCTATTCAGCTGGAGAGAGCTGGGGAGAAGTGGAGGGCCTTTTTAAAAGGAACAAATCCACTACGCTGCTGAAAAGCTAGGAGACAGCAAAATAACAGTTGGCATCCAAAGGGAATGTCTGTCTTTGAATGTATTTGCAAGGAACTGAAAAAAATGGGGTTAGAGTCTTGGCTTATGCCTTTTCAGGGCTACTGAAAAAGCCAGTCTCCTGTTAAGCAGGGCAATGAGCAGCCAGTGTAACCCAGATATAGGGAAGCCCTGAATTCTGCAGAGTGCTCTGGGGAGAGCGTTGTAGATCCAGGAAAGGCTGCTCAAATTGGCTGCTCACGCCAAGACAGGTTTCTTCTTGCCCAGCCATAGCCCACCCATTACTGCCTCCACTTGGACCCTCAGCCTGTGTGCAATGCCAGTACAAGGTTTGCACACTACACTCACAGGAGGTCACACCCTACCCAGCACCTGGGGATGCAGCCATCTCCTACCAGTCCTGCCTGTGGCAGGTCTGGGCAGTGGGAATACAGCCATGCCCATTCCAAGCTGGCCTGGGGCTGAGCTGCTTTCCTGCAGCTTTTGTGGGGTTTTTGCACCTTGCACCCCATGTTTCCAGTTTCAGGAGCACTCTGCACAGACTCACTCAGGTTACAGACATACTGGACCAAGTACATGTTATGAGAGAAGTGCTTCCTGGGCTGAGAAAGCTTTAGAAGCCTTGTAGCTGTGTTTGTGAGCTGACTCTGCTATTGGGGCATAGTCAGACCACAAGTGGAATAATAAAACGAAGAGGAAGATGCTTGGAGAAGAACTGCAGCAATAATAAGGGTTCAAATTTCTCCCTAGTCTTAAGAAAACCCTGGGAGTGTTTCTATCTTGGAAGTGTTCATTTCATTTCAGGCACAGACTCAACTGTGCACTTGGAGACCTTGAAAGTATCTCAAAAAAACCCAAAGACCAAAAAAACCCACCCAGAGAATAGGGCTTTACTATGTTAAACAGGTTAATAGCTACCAGTTTGCCTTGCCCCAGGCCAGAAGGCAGCATGAACTCACACTTCTTGTCTACAAACTTCATTTCAAGAATTCAGTGCTCATATAGCCTGAGAGACACTTAAAAGTTCTGCAGGAGCCCTTGATAGACACATGGCCCCTGAAGCACTGAGAATGGTAATTGCTGAAGAGTCCCACTTTGACAGTGGGAGAAATGCCTTGTGCTCACTTGTCAGTGAAATCTTCTTCGGTAAGATTGTAAAGGAAGTCGTCCATGACCTTGTAATCTTCCATGACTTCCTCAATCAGTTGCTGCACAGGGTGAGAGAAAGAGAAAAAAAGTAGACACCTTTAGACCATCCTGATTCCAAGTCTCTGGTGTACACCTCATTTTCATGAGGTGCCTTTGAAGAGCGTTAGTCACACAAGCTTAAAGTGATGTGGGCTGCTTCTGTGCCGTGTGAACAGTGGGAATGGATTTACAACCCCTTGTTCTGTGAATGATCATGCCACCATCACCCTCTGTTCTATGGGAATGAAAAGAAGTGTGACCTAGTGGATAAAGTGCTGGACAGAAATTGAAAGTGTTTTAGGTTATCCTCCAGGTTCCCTCATTGGCATGGACAAGTCAGCTTACAGCTTGATGCCTTTGTTCCCCATTTGTTCAGCTGGGAAAAGACTTACACTTCAAATAACTTTGAAATAACTCGGTGCTAAAATGTCCTATTAGAAAAAATATATTAACAGCAATTTGAGTACTGGGTAGCAGAAAGATTTTCTTGAAAAGAGGATTCATTTTTAGAAGACAGCCATTCAGTACACAAATGCAGAATGGATCATGAAGGCAGCAAAATGCATACGTAAGTATTTTAGGCAAGATTTTTAACTGCAATTTTGTTTTGCAAAGAGATTTAAATTTATGATATGTATATTTAAAAACACAAATCTTAGGAATTATAAAAATACAAAGCCAGGAATCTTGTGGCATTGCACGCAAAGACATGCAAGTAAAAAAACTGGAGTTTTGCCTCTGAGACACCACACATTGCATTGACAAATTTCCTCCTCACTTCCCCTGATGTCCTGTCCAAAGGAGAACCTGCCCTACCTCCTGCACTGCCAGCTGCTCGGGCACTCCCTTCAGCCAGTCCCGCAGCTCAACCAGCTCCTCGATGTTCTTTGGTCTCTCATGCATTTTTATGCTGATTGTTTCATATGCCTCACAGATCTGCAGCAGGACACAGCAAAGGCCATCAAAGAGTCACCAACTGCTAATAGACAAACTGGGAAACCTGCCCCAATCCACCCACTTCCCATTCTGAAGGTGTCTAAGTGATGACTACACCATCCTGTTCTGTTTTTTTCTTCTCCCATCCATCTCATTGGAGCTCAAACAGAATGAGACTGCCAAAAACAGAGGAAGAAGAACTGCAGGTATTGTAGTGAAAATGATGATAATAACAGATTTAGACAATCAGCTGGCAGAGGCAGTTGCCTATATTCCAGTTATCCTCAGAGGAAGCAGAAGGACTTTTCAGTTGTCTACTAGACAGATCTTTTCAATCCACCAACATACTTTTGTAAAATGGCAAGGTCTTGAAGAATTTAATCTCAAGAGCTACAGCTTTCAGGCATGTCATTTATTAAATACATTTAATTCTTCATTTGGTTGAGTTTGCATATGTCCTCGATAATTTCAATTTTAAACAATCAGCCCAGTGTGATCTTTAAAATATCCTTATTAATGTAGCATTCTAGTCATTTCACAAAAATACAGCAACTTCAAGAGCAGAAGGACAAGACAAGACAGAGACAGATAAAACATTGAACCAGTTAACTTACTTTCTGCACCTGTGAATGGAGGGTTTTAGCCAGCATGTCCAACATGGCAATGGCAAGGGCTTTGTGTTTATCAGACAGACTATGCCTAATATGTTCTATCTTGACTTGAAAGGGGCCAATGATAATAGAACTAGGCAGAAGGTGGTCCAGGGTCTCCTTTTCAGACAAGTATGTGTCTACTATCTTCATCACTTCTTGGGTAGGGGGAAATTGCTCTTCATAGTCTCTGTAAATTAAAACACCAACAAAAAAAAGGTTGTGTAGACCTTAAGAATATTTGAGCATCCAGGCTATTTGTGCCCACTCAAAGGATCAAGACATGAAATTCATAAGGCATACATGTACACAATAGGTGCAGAGTGGAATAAGAGCACAAATATTTTATCTGCAGAAAAGAAGTAGAAAAAAGGGATGAAAGAGGAAATATGGCAAGAAGAGAGGGAGAGACAAAATAAAAGCATTAGTGTAAACAGGGCAAGATCAGGAGGCACTTCAAGGGAGGGTAGGCACTTCAGTGTATTCTGGGGAGAGACAGGAACTTGTCAGATAGGATTTGTAAATTGATTAAGCTGGAATAAGAAAAAAGAAAAGGGCTTCATTCCCACTGTTTGGAGAAAACATAAGTCCATTAAAGTAACAGAGGCTGCAGGACAGAATAGGTGGAAAGAGTTTCGGCAATGAAAACAATGAGGTTGAAACAAAAGAAAGCATTACTTTCTAAAGAATGCTATCAGCCTGAGCAGAAGGAGGTCAGAGTCAAGTATGCTAACTGGATTCTCAAACAGGATGATTCATTTTTAGGGCCATTAATATCTCCAATTACACTGACGAGCATGACAGGAATGTGACTGCTGTCAGAGACAGGAAGAAATTCCCAGTGCCACCACCAATGTCCTCTAAAAGCATGGACTGTCACCCATGACTGAAGGCAGCCTCTGACAGGGGCCTCATCTCACATCTGAGGCACGTGGTCTCAGAACAGCCCCACACTCTCACATCAGCACATCCACACAACAGCTTCCACAAAGGCTTGTCATTGGGGTCACAGGGGTTTTGTCAGAAGCCACTTACTTTACAAAGTACTTGATGTCATTGTTATTTATCTCTAAGAACTTCTCGTATCTCCTGCCGTAGGCTTGGAGAGGGATCCGAGCCTTTTGAATGGCAGAGCGCAGAGCCTCACGTAGCTTTTCTACTTCTGGCTCTTGCAAACCTACTGATTCCAGCATGGGGGTGCCTGTGATATCCATGTTCTCCAACACATACTGGAAGAGGAAGGAGAGAGGTCTTTCACGACAAACAGAGCTAACTGTGGCTCCTCAGGAGAGGAGCAAGGCAATCCCTGGTGGCACCTTTGAGAAGTCTTGCAGCCCACACTTCTACATTGTGTCAGGAATTATTTGATCAGTTTTATGTGCCCTCCCCCCCAAAGAATGAGGATCTAGGAAGACAGGACTTTCACAGTAGCAGACAGAAGGATGCATATGCAGAAGAGATTTGCATCATATAGAACTAGAAACAGTGCTATTTCTTTTATGAGTCTGCTTTTACCAGCCACCATGCACTCAGGTCAACCAGAGTGTCAATGTGTCCACAGAACCTGCAGCACCAAAGCAGAAACAACCACCAGACAAAAGAGCTACAAGGCTGGGGAGATTGAAGAAGTCCTATCAGAATAGAACTGCATTAGCACAGTGCTGTGGCCAGAGTAATTTAACTGAATTCCCGAGTACCCACTTCTGCACCTCCCAGCCTCAGCACAAGCTCAGAGGTGTCTGTGCTGAGCTGCAGTGCACTGACACGTGCACAGCTGTATCACTGTTGATGAAGAAATGTCACCTGCTCCAGCTGTGGGATACTGTGGGTCGCCAGGATTCCATTGTCGAACAGAGAAATGAGAGATGTCTCAAAGCTCTCCACAGAGGGGCTGAAGAGGACGCCACTGATGTCTATCTCAATGTCTGTCACAAAGAGTGGATTCCTTTGAGGCCTGTGGTGGGAAGAGATAAGAAAGAACAGGGATGCTTTTTGAGAATATGATACACAACTGTATTGCTCTGGTGCTGATACTGAAATGCCTCCTGGACAGGGAAGGAAAGCAGAGAAGAGGACTGTCTCATGCAGATGAAGATAGAAAACACTGTGTTCTCAATTTAACAGTAAAGACACTGAGAACTCTTTTTTTATCAAGGGTGAAGGAACCATCAATCATGACATATCAGGAACCCTAAAAGTCATAACCTTATCTTGAGAATTGGAGCTGCTTTACAGAAAAACTTCAGGTGTTTTTCAAACTAGGCATTCAGTATCCTCAATATACTCCTAAAATGCACCTTCTGGAAGTTATATTAGTATTTCTAATCTTGCATGTGACCAGCCAGGCTCAGGATTAGCTGAAGTCAGTATCAAGACTTCCACTGATTTAAATGTAAGAGGCCTCATGCGAGTGGCAGGGTTTGTTTTTTAGTTTTTTTTTTTCCTTTTGGCTTTCCATTTCTAAATGTTCCTTCTTTGTTACCACAAAAAGCAAAAATCCTTAAATCAATACCCAATGGAATAAAATTTTAGGCACTGTGATAATCTAAATTTGGTATTCTTTAGAGATCCCAGGCCAGATTCTAATTCTGAGGTTTCATCTAAGAATGGAATTAAGCAGCCATGCTCCTGGTATTCTTCCTGGCATCCAGAAAAAAAATCTAAAAGTAACAATTTTCTCCCCCAAGAACCCTGGAGATGGCTGATCTTCAGAACAGTACATCAAAACAGCAGACCTTGGTTCTGATGGGCTGCTCCATATCACTGACTGCAGCTGGAAAGCTGTGCTAACAAAGCAGCCAGCTCTGTGTCCTTCTTCCATACTCCAATGAACATGTCAGGGGGAGGATTAGGGAAAACTGCCCAGCTTAAAGGCCCCACACAGAGCAAAGCTTGCTTGCAGAACAGTAGTTAAAAAGATAACAACACTACACTTTTCTGCTCTTTCCATCCCCTATTTTTCTTTCTTTCTTTCTTACACGTAGGGACTGTTGGTGATGTCATCTCCCCATTCCATGTCCTTTGAGCAAATCAGGACACTCTGGCAAGCATCCAGCACAAACTGGGTAAAGCTGATGAGCGAGTTGTGGACCAGGTACCGCAGAGAGTCCTGAAGCATGAATCGGATGCGCTCCATCAGCTTACACAGCTTGGACCTCTGGTAGGCATCCCAGTCACTCTCCTCCAGGTTGAACCATTTGCCTGCATCTTCAAGGCTGCTCTTAATTGCAGTCTTTATGGTATCGATCCAAATATCCTTAAGAAACTCCTGAACCTAGGGCAAAGAAAAAAGCAAGCTGAGTAACCCTCTGAGGGCTGATGGGAAAACAGTATGGCAACGGGAGCTACTAGCTGGGGCTGTTGGAGCTTTCTCTGCTGTGAAAGGAAACTGTTCTCTCAAAGCTGTAGTAGCTAAAAGCAGCTCTCAACCCTGCCCCCCCCCCCATCCCCCCACATGTGGCATCTGAACCTGGTCATATATCTCCTGCACTGACAAAAAGACCCACAAAAAGACAGCCTGATATTAAAAAGTGGGAGTGCTCTATTCTCTGTTTTACTCACAGTGTTTCCTTTTTGTCCTCTTTTCTACAGAGTGGTATCCCTGGAGCTGCCTGTGTCAGGGTCCCTCACAAAAAGTTGTGCAGACAGTATGATGAGCACGTAAAGGACAGAATGTTGTCTTCTCTTGACAAGTGAGAAGAAAGAGCAGAAGAAGCCAAGGGCAGCAGCAGTTTGCAGTATTTTAATTTATTAAAATACCACCAAGTATCACTTCTGCTCCACAGGCAGCTTGCTGTTTGTGTGTACTAAAAGAACCTTAGTCACTGAGTGGATGACAACACTGCCTAGCTGAAACACCTAGGGACTGGGAGGGACCAGTACATTCTCTGCCACAGATTTAGTGTGCAACCCTGTGCAAGTTACTCCATGTGGCCACATCCAGGGTGCAATGCGCTACCCTCAATCAGAGGACATGAAGATCCTCGGGTGGGAATTACCACAGAGCTGCAAATTTTTGTCCTACTCTCTCTATTGGCATTGCAAACAGAGTAATTTAATTAAGTATATAAAAAACATAGAGTGTAGAAAAGCATTATCCCTATGAGTGTTTCAGAAGGAATCAAGGATCTTGTGCCTTGCAGCTGGATGAATGGGGAAATGAAGAAAAAGAAATAAAAGGAAAAAAAAGAAGAAACTTTTGAGAGCCAACCAGGACCCCTATCTGTGTATAAACCAGGTGGAAGAAAGAGGGGCTGCAGCCCTATATGGCCACTTGTTTAATACATGACTAAGAGCATGGTCAGCATTGGCTGATCCTAACTATCAGGATAGGATAGTTATCCTATGACTCTTTCAGCCCATTCTCCCCATATCCCAGTAAATTTGACAGGCACATGCAAATTCCTTTCTGCCCCAAACATGATGGTCTCCTTTGACAGCTCATCAGTTTCCAGAAGATCAATCTGCAGCTGCTGCATCTGTCTAATACACACTGACAGCACTGCTGCCTGCTCCATGTGTTCATCTCTCACACCTCCTCTGCTCACCTGAGTGAAGGCCTGAGTCTGGATCTCTTCAAATTCCTCCAGAGAGACAACTTTGGTTATGGTTGTGTTAAACAGAGACAGGACAGCTGCCTTGCTGCACTCATCTTGTACCTGTGCAAGGAGATGGATGACTTCTGGCCTGGTCAGGAGTGAGAGAAAGTTGAATTCTCTCTGTCGTTTATGGAAAGGATAGTCTGGGACAGAGACGATCCCTAGCACCAAAAAAAGAAATAACGTCATTGCCTGCAACAGCCATTTCAGCTTCTGTTTTTAGAGTACAGGTCCCTTTGGGAAGCACTTGTGAAAAGGACTCTGCTCTAATGCACAGGCCTTATCATACAGCAGCTTCAGCAGAGGGCTGGCTGAAAGAGAGAGTCTCTGCTCTGTTGCAGAGACCTTCTGCAGCCTCAATAGGGGCTGAGGTGCTGTCTTGGTGTCTGACCTTCCCAAGGCTTTGGCTCATGAAGTCTCCATGGGATAGAACATTGGAACTCAAGAAACTTCCCACTGAGGCTCTAAGGCACAGCTGAGTCATCTCATCTGCAAGAGGCCACTTGTGAAGCACCTCAAGGCCTTCCTGCTTTTGGAAGATGAAAGTGCACAAAGTATACTCTCCTTCCCCCCCATCTTTTATTGGGGCCATTTTCCTCCTGTTTGGGACTCTAAAGGAGCCTGAGCCCTCTTCCACACCTGAGGCATTTCCCAGCTGGGCACAGCAAAGGCAAGGCAGTCAGCCCCAGCACAGTGGTAAGCCAATCACACTGCCAAACATTTGGTGCCATTAAAGGTACACTTGCAGAGTTACTGCAGCTTAGCTGACAAGTTCTAATGTATTACACTGAGGTAACATGAACATGCAAATATACCCTAAAAAAGAGGAGACAAACTCAAAAGTCTCATATAATCTCCTTTTGCTGCCCCTTGTGAGATCTAATCATTACTATGAACCTGAGAGTTCCTACTGCAAACCATGAATCCTATCAAAGACAAGAATGCAAACTGCTTCACTGTGTCCCCTACCTTTCTCTGGTGCTTCCTTCTCCTCTTTGTCTGGAAGGGTAACAAAAGAAAACATCTCGGGTTTGGAAGCGACGACTCTGTCAAAGCTGATCATGTTCATGGTGTGTTTATAGTCTAATTTCACTTCTTTCTCCAGGCTGCCTATTTGGTCTAACATGCTGTTACAAGACACAGAAACACTGAGAACCCATGGTGTTTGAGCATGTGTATGTCTGTAGCTTTACTGCAAACTCCACCCCTCTCTCTCTCCCTCCCAAATTTGCTAACCCAGAAGCCCACCTACCACCCAACACATCAGGAGAATTGTGCAGACAATTCTGAAGCAGCCAGAAAAGGTATCAACTGGACTTTTAATGACAGAGGCAAGCAGGGAGTGAGGACTAAGACCGTAGCCTTTGTGTCTTTTCAGTCCAAAGCAACATCTCCACTGGGTAGAAACATTACAGAGGGAAGGAGAAATAACCACCAGCTAAAGAAAGTAGCTGGCAGTTCTGGAAAACTTGGGCTATCCAAGCTGGCCTCACATTTGCCTCCTGCTGAATGCCTCTTGTTGTCCATTTCCTCAGCCAGAACACACACATAAGTGCTGAAACCCTGCTCCATTTGCCTTAGGAAATCATCCTCCTTTACCTCGAGCAGGCAGAGTACTTTTCTTTATCCCTATACTTCTGCTCACAGAGACTAATTACTCTCCTGCTTTCCAGTTCAGGCCGGCAGACCATGCAGCTCCTCACACCTTCCTATTTCTGAGCAAGGCAATCAGTCACGGCTGATTCCCAGCAACACCATCAGTGGCTCATGATTCATCAGCCCAGGGACATTAAAATGCCTCCCCAATATGAACTGCATCACAAAGAGATACTCCATTATATTCAGGTGAAGATCTCATGTTCTGTTTGCCTTTCCCTCTGCAGATCTTTTGATTTGTTTTAGCAGCTGTTAATAGGTAGAAGGGTCACCAGTAGACAACAGCCAGGTCTCTGGAGACAACGTGTGGTCTGCAGATCAGTACAGCAATGACTGATCAGTTCCTCAAAAGCACAGGGGGACAGCAAGGTCAGCCATGCCATTTTTGTCAACCTTCTTGTTGTTGAAGGCCTCTTAACTGCAGGTGTAAGCATGGCTTGGTGGGTCTGCATATGGAAACTGCTTCGGCTGGGAACACTGACAGACCACCCATCCTGTACATGTGTCCCTGGGGCTGCCATCTGCCTCCTTCTGATGCCACTCTGGGCAACAGAGTGATGTGCTTCTGCACAGAA
Organism: Urocynchramus pylzowi; assembly: GCA_013397555.1. Classification (NCBI taxonomy): domain Eukaryota; kingdom Metazoa; phylum Chordata; class Aves; order Passeriformes; family Fringillidae; genus Urocynchramus; species Urocynchramus pylzowi. The sequence goes on from VZRH01008301.1 coordinate 240,327, forward strand.
TGGAAGGCAGGTGAGATTCGTGGTCTGTGAGTTGGCTGCTCAAGACCTGCCTCCACTGACACTTGTTTTGTAGCCCTATGAAGTCCCACAATAGACGTCCCCCGTTTATGGACGGCAGGCTGAGCCCCCAGACATGTACATGACGCTTTACCTCTTCTCATCCTTCAGTTTGGGAGTGTGTATAGCCAAGCGCTTCATCCTCTGCAGGCTTTTCTCATTGATGGTGTCCAGCCCCTCTGTGGACATGCAGTCCACGTACAGGTGGTACATGAGCAGCCCCTGCGTCTTCTTGCGCAGGCTGTCGGCGCAGGCCACGCGCTCCGCAAACACCTGGGGATCCTCGGCCAGGAACTGCAGGCAAACTCGTGGCACCCAGTACTGACACGGCAACAGCGGAGCTCTTCCTGGGAAATCAAAAGTACAGCTTACAAGAGGCTGCAAGGAAAACAAAACTCAGAATGGCTTGCAGTGCTGACAGCAGCTTTTTGATAGACAGGATAATTGGGCTGCTTGCAAGAGATCAAAATGAGGGACCAAAGCTGAGGACAGCAAGAGATAAGGAGCACCTCTAAACCTTTCAGGAGAAGGGTACTTCATTTTAATCTGTCCACATTCCCTTTCAAAATGGCATTGACCCAGAAAGCCCAACATTTTACTTTCCTTGGAGGCAGGAAGGATGGGAGAAGGAATAATAAGAAAGGTGTCTACAAAGGGAAAACCTCAAACAGGATCAAATTAAGATGTAGAGTTCTCTTCCCTGGAGGTTTTTTCAGACAACTTAAACAGACACATATCAAGAGAGATAACAGTGAAAGGGATTAAATGACTTCTTGGTGTCCTTCCCATCTCCAGCTAGGACAAGCATGTACCCATGAAAACTGGCTCTTGGACTATATGACAGGCCCCAAAAGACCTCATTTGAAACACACCTTCTGGAGTTATTCCTCCATTGAGGATGGGTCTCCCCTCTTCATCACGCACCAGACCTTTCTCGTCTGTTTTATGGACCAAGTAGAGGTCTGTCTCCTTGTCATAATCCAGAACACCAACAACAATCCACTTGTAGATCAACTCCTGGCTTTTGGGGTCCTCTGAGGGAGCCAAGGATTAAAACAGGGTTAGTCCATTCTCCTGGAGGCTACAGAAAATGGACTTTCCTGATCCAAGTGGTGATGGCACAGTCACATCCATTTGCTCGTTTGAATCTCAGTCAACCTCACAGAGATTCTGCTGTGACCAATTAAATAACGAATTTAGGTCTTACAGCTTAGAATTTTCAATGTTTTGCACACACCAGACAGATATGTATTTATATTGATATCAATATGGATACAGGTCAGGACAGCATTATGCTGTCCATTCAACCTGAGGAGTGATCAGTTGTGGTATTCCCGAAGACAGATGCAGGCAGAACTCAGCCATCTTGTGCTGGCTGCCCAAGGATACACAGAGCTTATGTTTTATGCTTCAGTTTTGCAGACAGTCTGGAGGCTGCTCCAGAGCTGCAGATGCCAGTTCCCATGCTTTAAAGCTACTGCAAATGTGTTAATGTGAGCTGCAGCCACAGCTGGACATCAGTACAACTGTACCTAGTAATACCTTCTCATTGAGAAGGCTCCAAATGATTGGAAAACAATGTCCACGTCACTTAATTTGGCCCAGGTTTACTACTTGTAAGTTCACTGTAGTCTGAACTTGTCTTCTGATCCTGCACTTGCAGAGAAATACAGGCAGAACATACTGTGTGCAAGTTACTTAACTCCACGAAGACAGCTATGCACCAATAAAGAGAAATTTTGTCTGTGCTGATGGAAATCCAAAAGGCAAAGGCAACTTCTGAAAACGTGGAAATGGTCCAGGGCAGGACTGCCAGTCAATGAGAACTCTGGTCTCTTGCTCTGACTGTCTGAGCCTGGCCAAAATGAGATAAGGCTTTTCAGAGCTACACCCATCAGAATCTACACGTTCCCTTCTGCTGAAAGGGCCTGTAACTGTTAGTGTTGCCCTGCTTGAGCAGGAACTGATTCAAGTTTTACCGTGTCCAAGTACATCATCTGTAGGTAAAAGTGCTTTTCCAGGCACTGGCTTTCTATCAGAAGATCCTGGCTCCAGTCCTAGTGAGATCCACTCTTCTGGAGTTCGACAGTCAAATTCATCATTGTCAAATACCTAAAAAGCAAGGACATGAGTAAAATTAATATTTACTTCAGAAACAAGAAAACACCCAATAAAAACATTCATGAGAGGAAAACATTAACATGCAGTTCCTAAATGGGCTACAAAATATGGAAATCAGTCCAGGTGCAAAAGCTGTGCTGATATTTGGTCAACAATTTTTTCCCAAACAGCAGTATCTGTACCTCCAGCCCTTTCCTAGGGAGAACAGACCAACACCTGGAGAGGTTTCCTGCATAAATACTGCTGACCACTGCACTCAGAAGGAAACATGAGACATCTTTCCTTTGGACACAAAGGCCAGTCAGGAGCACTCTCAAGGACTATTAGTTTTGACAGAAGTTGTGGGCACCCTGCAGAAGATGCTCAGCATCTTGTAGAGACCCTTCAGTGCCCAAGCCAGCTCCAAAGCATTTCCTTGTTTTGTTGCTTATTGAGTCAATACTGGCTAAGTGTCCTCAGAAAACTCCTGTGGTATAAGCAATGACACAGATCACAAGTACCAAACATGCTCTCTTACCTTTAATGGGAGGTAGATGGGAAACACAGAATCTTTTGTCTCCTCAATAGGTGGCATATTATCAGGGTCATAGTGCCTTGGCATCAGCTGATTGGAGTCTATGCCCTTGCTGGCCAGGAGCTCAGCAATATCAAAGCTGAGATACAGCCGTCTCCTCCTGGTTTACATCAGAAGAGGAAATAACCACTTAATGTGCCTATAAGCATTCCCATGCCTACAACTCCACTTTTCCACTGTATACCCCTATCAGTAAAAACATTTTTAGTGCACATTGCATCCACGTCTAGGTCTTCATTTATAGCACAAAATAATTCAGTGGAAGTGACCTAGAAAGATCAGTTACTCCAATCTAGAAATTATATACTGTACTACGCTACTAATACTTTGTAGAGCATACACAAAACCAGAAATTAAAAAATAAGAATGACAAAAAGGTGACACAAACACTATTAAAAACCAATGTTTTCTTCCCGCATCCCAGTGAATTGTCTTTTGCACCCTCTGCAATTAATGCATGCCCCACTTTGGAGACTACCGTCTTACAAGATAAGGTTTTCTTAAGGATTTTTGACATGTTATGTCTTGAAAGCAAAGGTCAACACCCTAATCTGCTGCGTCCATTCCACAATGATGCCTCTAGCCACCTTCTGGTTACTTACCTCTCTACTTCAACCTTCCGAGGGTTTTGCCCTGGAACACGTTTGAAAGGCATCTGCACTTTGGGCTTAAATGATTGTTCAGGGAAATCTGACTCAGCAAGGATCTCAGTGGATGGTCCAATCGTTTGCTTCTCCATGAGACTTTTAAAGTCTCCAGGCATCTTGAATTTTGTGACTAAGAAACAAAGAGGAACACATCTGAAACCACCAGGCATCACTCTGCTTTACATTCACACACAGAGGAGGACTCTGCTGTCTGCTGGGCTGTCTGTAGAAGTCACTTCACTAGATTTGTAAGAGAAATCAAGCAGACATCAAACTAGAAACAGAAAGACCTTTTTCTCCTGCTACAATATGTGATTATGGTTTTCCAGTATCAAAATAATGGCATAGAAGAAAACTCCACTGAGAATTACTTCTCATGCAGATTTTTGGGAGCTAATGCACTGACCTGGCTCTAAGGAGCTCTGTTTTGTTCCCAGCTTTGCTGCAGACTCTCTACATGATAGTGGGCAATTACTGTCTCTAATGCACAGCTTCCATCACCCTCAGAAAGGGATGGGATCCTCCTGCCTCTCTGAGGGGGCCCTGAGACCAAGAGTCAGTCATAGCTGGGAGTCAAGGTGGTGATAAAAGGTTTATGAATATTAGGAGGGGAAAGAAGCTGCACAGGGCATCTTTGTCTCCTGAAGTGCCTATTCACACCTTGGGACAAACCTCTCCCTTCTCAGCTTTTGCTCAATCAAACCACCCACTCACATCAGCAATGGTGTGAGAAAAAAATGAGTTAAACAGCCAACAATCTCACCATTTGACCAAACATCTTCAACAGAAATTTGGACTAAGCAAAAAGTATACATTTCCAAGAACTGGCAGAAACTAAACCATGTCATTTACCCCATAAATAAACCAAACTGTTTATATTGCTAAACAAGTTGCAAATAATAGAACAGCAGCAAACTGGGAATTTGAAGCTTAACCTAAATTAAGTAATTGCATGCAAGCTTTAAAAAGCACTATTCCCTAGACAGAGCTAAGCATTGAACTAAAAATAGATTTTGGTGGAGTGAGAGATTTTCCTTTGATGAACTTTCACACTCTATCAAGGAGAATCTTAAGGTTCTGGTTTGGAATTGGGTATTTTGAATGTCAAGCTTTGAACCCAATTGTTCACTGTGTTGCATGTGCTTCTGGAGTTATGGATGTGACCCTTGATTTCAAAGCAATCGTGCAGAGCAGCCAATAATGCTAAAGCCAGACATGTTTCAGGATGGTTAGGTACAGGAAGGGTCCTCTAAGAGGTCATTCCCTTGTCCTTCTAAAATGGCCCGACTCAACCCTTGTAGCTGTACGTTGTCTGCTTAGAGACTAAAGGAAATAGCCACTAACTGGCTCCTCTCTCTCTCTACTTCCCTCCCTCAGGAAGGGCAGCTAGCCTGGCATGAATGTGCTCTTAAACACTTGCATGGTCCATAACGTAATTTTGAGGAATCCCTAAAATGCAGCTCTTTAGCCTCGTGTACATCTCTTGCTTGGGGTCTTTACAGAATGGCCCTGATTTGTATTTGTTGTCAAGGAGCACAGCTGTTCCAATTTAGTCACTTTATTTGTTGCCAAATCCGTGGCACCATCCATTATGGCACTTTGTGCACTATCAACTATTTATGTCGATACTCAGTGTTTCATTTGCATTTACATTTCCAACCTGGTGGCTTCTTCCCCCTTGAAGAAACAGCAGATCATAAATAGAGTTCTGTCTCCACTTGTTAAAGATGAGTCTAGCTTGTCAAGATTCACTTGAGGAAGCAGTCATTTGTCCTCACTCATGAAAATAAATGTCACATCTAAGCACAGGAGGGAGGTATATACAGTTCCCATCTTTCTCTAAAATCCTCTCACACACACACTTTCTTCCCACCCACTGGCAGTCTATGATCCATATCCCCAGGAGTGCTCTAAGGGCCAGGAGAGTGCTGGCAAACCTTCAACCATTCTCTGTTCCTATATTTGAGCATCCATGACACAAGTTTTTGTAAGCAGGTGGCACCAGCAGCTCTGTACACACAGAGAGCCCTTGCAACTAGGGAGAACAATCTGCTCTGAAATGCAGCTGGGTGCAGAATAAATAAATGAGGGAAGGCCATGATTTTGGCTATACCTAAATCCCAAATACTTTCATAGGCAGGTCCCATTTTTGGGTTTGTCATGTGCAGGGCCAGCAGTTTAACTTGATGATCCTTGTGGGCCCCTTGTAACTCAGGATATTCTATGATTTTCACAGGAAAGGGACTCTGCTGGCTCCATGTACAGTAAGAACACATGCAAATTCAGTGTTCTCCTGGCAGCAGGACCAGAACTTCCACAGGCATCAGCATAGTCCATCCTGAACCCTGGAGGAAGTGGATATATCCAGGAGAAGAGGAAGCATGGTTTTACCACCCACTCAGATCACTTTGCCACACCTCTAAATGAAATTCAGTTTTCATGGGATATTCAAGCAGCTCAGCACCATTCCTGAGCACTGAAAATGAAAGCAGAGCACGAACCCAGAGGCAGCAGCCTAATTCCCAGCATGCCCACTATAGGTAACCTTAACAGTTATGGCCCAGTTTCCTGCCCCACCTTGTTCCCTCTCACTGTATTTACCTTTAGGGGTGTGTTGCTCCTGGTCTGCCTGGTTCACCAAAGACTGGGACACGTGGGGGCCAGCAGAAGCACCCTGGAATGTGAGGGAAGTGTCAGAGTACAGTTGTGGCATAGTGTGAGTGGGGATCATAGAGGTACAGAGAGAAAGTGTAACTGTAAGACTGACTTGACCAGATCTTTAGGGACAACTGAGACTGTGAGTAATGGTCAGAAAAGGCTCAGAGACACAAATACCTGAAAAGTTCAGCCCAATGCACAGGGGCAGGGGATCTCCCAGCAGCGTGTGGCCTGATGTCAGCTTAGGATGTTGACTGGGGGATGATTAGGCAGCCAGTCATTAGGGTTTTACTACCACATATCACCACAACCACAAGCCTGCCCTGCCATACTGGCGTCCCAAACCCAGGCAATTGTGACAGTGCTGTCACTGGCTACAGAAGAAGGCAGCACAACTCTAGCCAGGATGAGCCTCATGGCTTCACTTTGTAAAGATCAAGGTCTTGCACAAAGGCCTCTGAGGAGGAGGGAAGGGCTAAGACCTGGGGTGAAGCCTGTATGTGTCCACACCAGCTGTACCATCAGTCTTTTCCTTTCAGGACAGTGCTGGAGGAAGGACTGCTCTTTGCACTTACCCCCGCGCTACTGGAGGTTCCTGGAGTAGGGACATCAGCAGAAGCCCCACTGCTGGTGCTAGGACGGCTCTTACTCAGAAAATTCCTCAATTCCTTCCTTGCTTTCTCCATCTTCTCAGGAGAACAATGCTGTGACGTAACCCTGGGCTTCCTGTGAGTGGAAAGACATTGAGCCTGTCACACACTGTATCTTTAGCATTCCTCCACACCCTCCCACTGTGCTGGATATCCTTGACTTGCTACAATGAGTGGGTAACACGGAAGGTTCCATTCCCTGATTTGATACCAACTGCTGCCTTCATGACCTGGGGGCCATCAGACTCATGTGGCTGCCTCAATGGCTCACTAACCCTGGAGAAAGAGATTGCTTTATTATTCCAGATGGGTTTTGGAGTGGGAAAATCAGCAGTATACACAAGAAAATCTGCTTTCCTTAAGCAGCAGGGGCTTCCTGGATCTGTGGCAGCATTCAAAAGGCTGCCAGGAGAATTTGAGTAAACTGGGATTACAAGAGAAGTACTACTTTTTCTGAACCCAAATCCCTTAAAAACCTAGTCACATTTGACTCCAGTGAGAGTAGGCTACAGCCTAGGATACCAACACAGCTACTCCCAGATGTAAGTCTGCCTCTTTCATTTAAATAATTCATGACAGATGTTTAAACATCACCTAACACATACTAAAATATTGCCAGAAGGTCCCCTATTTCTTCTTCTGCAGGGGATATTTTTGCTCAGCTCACAAATAATTTCTGCTCTTCCACCTTGGGAGACTCAAGTCCAGGCAAATATCACAGCTGTACAGCTTTATTTTATAAAAACCTTTGTGCACTAAGAGACACCAATTAAGAACAGCTCTCAAACTTCTGGCAGGAGGATAATGCAGCCCTTGGTTTTAGGCTTGTCTAAACACAGAGATGACTACTGTAACTAATTAGAACAGCTAAGTGACACAAACCCCTCCAGCCTGCACATGCATGCATTGATACAATGATGTACACATACCTGTGTAGCTTATTCCTATAAATTACGAGTCAAAGCTTTCCATAGCATCTCTCAAAGGTCAACTCCAAGGCCAATACAGCTACTGATCAATTCCTGCTCAGGGCTAGACCCAGACTCCTCATCCAGCCCTAGCTGACTAGTGGTTTGTCTCCTGCATCCTTGCTAGGACCTTTCTTACTCTGGTAGCCAAGCCTCTGCAGTAGGAGCCTTCCAGCTTTCCACAGCTAAGTTCTGGAAAGACCTTGCCTGGTCTTGAAGGCCACAGCTGGCACAGTATTGTCTGGAGTCTCATCCTGACCTGGAGACAATGCCACCGGATCTCTTCTTGCCATGCCCTCTCTGCTCTGCTCTTGAATGGAGTGAAAACTCTGCCCCCCCTATACTCCTGATGAGAGAGGGCAATCTTTTCAAAATTTCACCTTGCTGCCTGTCTGTGAGAATGAACCAGGTACAGCAAAGAAAGCATTACATGCATGCCGGAGATAAGAGGGAATAACTGTGCTGGCTTATTACTGCAGGCTCAAGCCAGTGCACAATTTTGAGAGGTTGAATCAAAAAAGAAATCAGATAATAAATCAAGGTTACCATGATGCGAATCTTTTAAGTGAAATGGAGTAAATGAACAGATTGGAAAGACCTGGGAGATGAGATCAATAATACCCCCTCCCCTCCTTCAAGCTAGAAAATCTCCAATCTCTCTCCTCTCAGCTTTGCTTTGGCATGGCAACTGGAACCTCACACCCTGAAGAATGAATTTTCCATGGAGGATTTTGTTTTTATTAGCTATTTTATGCTCTGGCCATATCTATTTTAGCAGCCCAGCAGGACTGATTGGAATCAGCCAAGATCCAAGGATTCCTGATGAATCACTGCTGGACTCTTTCGTGCCTGCTGCACTGGCTCAGAGAACAGCAGCAAGGCGGAACGACCCTGCAGAGCCTCTCCTGATGTGTCACCTGAGCATCCTCTCCTTGGGAGCAGGGCCAACGTGCCAACACAACTTGCTGTACTTTTGCCTCTTACCACCAGAATCCTAAACCCATCCAATTAAAGAAGCCAGCTTCAGGACACAAGGTTCATCTGAACCTTTAGTAGAGTGAGGGACTGAACCCATTCCCAATTTAGCAGGACTGGCAATCTCTGCCTAGAACCAAAATAAAGCATCTGCCGACCATGATGGACAAGTTTCCATGGCTGGGGAAAGTGTACCAGGACAGCCTACAGCAAGCCTAATTCTTTGCTACTTTGCTCGCTGTGTACTCACTCACTCACTTACCTCAGTAAAGTCCGTCCTGAGTGCTTATGTCAAAATAAAACAAACCCCTACTCAGTGTCCAGATCAGAAACATTTGTCATGCTCTCCCAGCTGCACAGAGGGAAGGTCCCTGTGTTTGCAATTGCAAAAAGACCTGACACACACCACTTAAAATAAAGAACAAAACCAGGCATCCAAAGTTTTCCCAGCAATTCCCCAAACAAATCATTAAAACAGCTTGTCTGAGAGCACTAAAGCTGATGTGGATATGGGAGAACTGCTAAGCACAAAGGCAATCCTACTCTCCTGCCACCCCAGCCACTGGGATGTGTCTGGGTTTTCCAACAAGGAGGTTCCCAGAGCATGGGGGAGAGCTCGCTTCAGTGCTAGCCTCCAGCTAGGTGGTTTGGCTGGTCCCATCCACCTCTCAGGAATGGTCTCCAGGCTGGTTTCAAAGATGAGAAAAGACCCTCTCTCTTTTACTCAGCCTAACTGCTGAGCCAAGAAGTTTACTGCAGAGCAGTTCCCTTTCCAAGCTTCCAACACCAACTGCCTTGAAAGAATGTGCAGCATGCAGAGCTAGGACTGTCCTCCCCTCTCTCCATCCAGGGGTGACCCCAAACCCTCATCCCTGGGCAGCAGAGCTTGGATTGCCAGGGTGAGAATACTTTCCATCCTGCAGCGAGCACACAATGGCAGCTCAAGCTTTCAGCCAGCTCTGCTGAAAATTGCTGATGGTACCACATAGCTTGTGCTCAAGGATTCCTTGGCTGTCCGAGGGATCCTGAAGAAGAGCAGTGAAACTGCCCAGTGCCCCCTCACACTCCAGGTGGGGGCAGGAGGCTGGATACCTGCCACATTCACAGCCTGCAGTCCTTTCCTACTTGGAGCACTTTCCTCAGGGCTGAGGCTCTCCTTTGACAAGGAGGGGCACAAAGGTGGAGGAAATAGGAGTCCAGCTCATTGCAAGTAGGGGAGATGTCTTCCTGAAAGCAGCTTCTCTGCCCTCCTCAGTAACCCTTCTCCCCTTCTTGCACACCTGGGAGCATCTCCCTGTTCTTTGCTGACAAACATCAGGCTGGCACCAAGCCAGCTGTCAAGTCAGGAAAAACCTTTTCCTGACTGCTGAGACACCTATCTCTGCACTAGTTTAGTCATGCTCCCTCACACCTGAAAAGCATGTTTCCTAGATATACCAGGTACGATGTATTATGCTAAATTGAACTATTCAAAGTGATAGCATATTCTTAAGGCACTGCTGACACAACATTAGTTACAGCGTCTGTGTGTCATTGTGGCAAAACTATAATTACAATTTCTCGGTAAATCCAGCCTTTACACATCCAAGAGTCAAACTCCCACATGTCTTGCTCAACGTCTGGTATGAGCTTTTTGATCTGTTGCCTCTACTTCAATTCTTTGATCCAAAGCTTTGACAAAATGGGACTCTTTTCTTTCAAATAATGTTTAAAATGGCTAAAAATTGCAACAGAACTGGAGAATAGTACTTTAAATATCATCTAACCCCTAAGCAAAACCACAGATTGAAATCTAGTATTTATCTAAAATCTATCTATCTGTGCATAGCCAGAATCCCAGCTACTAGACCATCTGGACACCAACATGCAGAAATTCCCTCTTCCTATAATTTAAGCCTACAATATAAGCTCAGACAAGGTGATGCGCTCTCAACAAACTGCTTTAAACATTATCCGTACTTCAAAACCCTTCTATTTCAAAAAGAGAGTTGAAAGTAATTTCGAATTTTATAGCAACCCATTCCGTCCAACAATTTGCAGAGTTTTAAAATTGATTTTCCTCTGGGTTTTGAAATGCATTCTTTTCTCCACGGGAAGCACCACGCAAGCACCACCCGCACCGGGGGGGAGCAGCACAGGCGGGTGGCGGCCGGTGCTGCTCGTTACACCCCGGGCTCAGCGGCACGGCCTGGGGCCACAGCCGCGGTGGGTGCCGCAGGACACCCCGTGACTCCACGGAGTGTCCATTTACGCAGTGACTCCAAAAATGTTTGTCTCCTTGACGAACCACAACACGGGTGAAACAAACGCTGCTGTAGGTTTCACTTCAGAAAGCCCGCGGGGTGCGGGAGGACCAGGGGCTGTTAACGTGCGACGTGTGGAGATGGGGCAGCGCCAGGAGCCGCTCCCAGCGCCCACCCTGGGCA
>VZRH01008301.1:251524-282632 GCA_013397555.1 Urocynchramus pylzowi
GACGCCGCACGCGTTGCCACGGGAGCAGGGGCGGGCAGAAGGCTCCGGCCCGAGACTGCCTCTCCCCCCCGCGCGGGCCGTTGGGCTGGTCCGGAGGAGGCGCAGGGCAGCGCCGCGGGCCATGCCACGCCCGAGCCGGGGGGAAGCGCTCTCCTGGGGAAGCGGGGTCTGCCCCAAGCTGCAGCTGCCAGCGCGGGGCTGTGCAGAGCCCCCGGTGCCACCACCGAGCCACTGCAGGGACACCGCAAAGCTCCCGGTGCCACTTCAGCTGCCGCCGCACGGACATCGCAGAGCCCCTGGAGCAACCTGAGAGTCACCACTACGGCGTTGCCGCTGGCGTCTCTGAGTTGCCACCACGGGGACACCATAGAGTCGCCGCTGCCACTTTAGGGTCACCACTGAGTCACCGCACTCGGGCCAGCGCGGAGCTGCCACCAGATGCTACGGCTGTGGACCAGTGCCACCACCAAACCGTGCCTTCTAGGGCTGCCAGGGTGCTCGGCGTCCCAGAAGGAGCCACCGAGTGCCGCTGGGGACAGCCCTCATCCCCCATGCGGGGAAGGCGAGGGGCTGGGTGACTGCTGTCCCAGTGCCACCTCCCACAGCAGCTGGCTGCCAACCCTGCCGGCCACTGACCAGGAAGGTCCAGCAGATCCTTCCTCCGTGACATCCCCAAAATGAGTGGAGGCAGGCAGGGTGCTGATGTAGAGCTGCAGCTTGGCTTGTCTCAATCAACCTTGTGTACCCATGAAAGTCTTGAGCTAAAAGATCATGTTGGGTGGGGATGGGGGACTACTGGCCCTGGAGAACATGTCATCCCTACAGAAGGAAAAGTGGCATTGAGTCCTGTTGAACAGGCCCCAACAAGCTGGTCCCCCACAGAGAGAATGGTGGGGAAGGGACAAGCAGTGCCAGCCCTGTGGGGGAGTGAGGAAGAACAGGTTTGGATTATTTTGGGGGAGAGAAAGGAGGTGGAAAAGCAGAGAGGAAAAGATTTAAAGAGAAAAAAAACAAGCCGTAAGAGATCTACTGTGAAGGAGTGCAAAGGGCAGAGGAGGAGGAGGAAAGGATGAAACAGGAGATGAGTGGAGGCTTCTGCAGGAGGAGAATTGTGGCAGGCGGGTGGGCAGGGGCTGCTTCGTAGCTCCTTTGAGACCCCCAATGCCTGCTGGTCTGGTCCAGGCTGACAGTAAATCCTGCTGCTTCCCAGCTGTGCATTTGGGAGAGGTGCAAGTCCTAGAAAGAAGGGCCAGAGGAGCAGGACACCACAGCTGGCAGGCTGACCCAAGGGATGCCTGATAGGCTTTGTGTGGGGACAGAAATCAGGCAAAGAGGCACCAGGATGGGGGGCATGCCATGGGAGGCAGCAGACCCAGGCCAAGAGCACTGGCTCCTCTCCCTGCCTGGTACCTGCCGGGAGTAAAGGGCCTGGTAGTCGAGGGTGGCGAGGCATTTGTGCCATATGAAAATTTGCAAGTGAGGGGATGTGAGGTTTGGACCGAGAAAGGTGGGGCAGGCAGAGCCTCAGGCAAGAAACACAAGCTTCTCCAGATAAGCAAGCTCCCTCACAGCAATGCTCAGCTGCTGCCAAGGTGTTCACAGGACCAGCCCCATGCAGCAAGGAGGTCTCTGGGTGGGTTTGCACTCCATGCTGAACAGCTCCCACCTCACTGAAAGCCGTGGATGCTGGAGAAACTCCCAGGTGTATGTCCTCTGTCATATTGCTGGCCTCATAGCTTTACTTAAGTAAGGAGCACTGCTGGCTTGCCTCAATTATGTTTGATATAATTACAGCTCTTGCTGGAGCTCCCTGGAGTCACAGCCCAGATGGCTTCTCTGATTGAGAGGAAACAATGGTGGAGCCCTGTTGTCCTTTGCATGGGAGGAAGAATAAAATAGCAAAAATCCTGACTTCTGTGGACCTTGGAGATGATGTGCTGGTTGTTTTGTTCCATCACTTGCACCTACCCCCTACTGTGGGTGGCAGGCCCCATCAGATTTAGCAGTGTTTCCATACCCACCCCACACACATTTTGCTGAAGGTGTAAATGATCCTTAAAGCACAAGGCCACTAGAGAATAAGGCCCTAGATTTCTCTGTCTCCACACCTACATGTGTTCCCACACACAAGATACAGCATTAATCTAGAGTAAAGCACCACATGTTGACAATGCTAACAGTACATTTGACAAAAAGTTCCTCAGATCGAACCCCAAGACACAAACCCCTGAGAAAGTCATGAAGCAGGGAGAGTCAGGACAAGGTCTGCTTCTTGTTGCCTCGGCATTTCTCCTGAAGGGTCAGGTTGATTTTGGGAGGTGACATCAAGCCAGATTCTCTTTATATTCCTGCTGCTTTCTTGACACAAGGCTGTTACCTTGAATTCAGTCAGGCTGGGACCGGTGAACAGTTTGTAGCTGCAAGTTCTGTACTTTCCAGCCAGTTTTTGCTTCAGAAAGCGAATGATACTTTGGCTCCAATAGTGACATTCTTGTTAGCTAACTTTATCCTTCACCTCCACCACTGTGCCACAGTACATCATCTCCCCAGTGTGTGTTCTCTCACATTGGGGATCACACCATTAACCCAGCCAGAAGGCTTCCCCAGGGAATTGGCAGGCAGAGGTTACTGCCCCAGGAAAGACACACAAAAAGTGTGGGGCTGTCCAGAAGGAGAAAAATGACAGTGAAGATCACCAGGGCCAAGCCTGAGCAGGCAGGGAGCAGTGGGGATGGAGAAGATAAACAAGCCTCAGTGATGGGATCTCAGCAGTGGTGGGCAATGGAGCTTGCAGTGGCCATTTTCACACAATTGGTTCAGCTGATTTGGCCAGAAGTGCGTCAAATGCAATGCTCTTGCTCTCCATGGGGCTGCCGACAGAAAGAGCTTGTCAGCCAGCAAGCTCCCAGTAAGTTGGGAGATTTTTCCAAGAAGAGCCCATATGTACTTTATAGGCACCTTGATTCCAGAGAGGGTTAGTGGCAGAGGTGCTCCAAAGTATCCCACCCTCTGGCTCCAAACCCCCTGGAGCTAGACCCTTACATTCCTCAGAAGTCCCAACAGATCAATGGCCAGATTTCATGCAGATGACAGGTCATCTGTCAGAACATACACAGGAGGTTTGGAGTTCTGTAGCTCCACAGCAAATACTACAAATGGGTGCAGCTACTTCCCCATTACTTGCCTCCTTATAAAAAGGCTGGAAAATTTCCCTGAAGCTTCCAGAGGAACTTCAAGCTTTTCATGAGACAGAGGCATCTTGGCTCCCTACCACAAGAGAACTTGCTGGGGGCTGTGGAGAATTTTGGTTAAAGTCTGCGGTCTGAACCAGACCTGTCAGGCTCAATGTTAATCTCCTCTCCGCAGGTAAATGTTGAAATGATCTGGCTTTGAGCAAAAATTCCAGCCTTTGCTGACAAACAGCAACAGACTCCTGTGAAAAGCCTTTCTTTCAACCAACTGGCATCTGATCAAGGAATCCCCAACCTGTTCAGATTTTTTCCACTAGAAAGCATGTGCGAAAAGCTGGAATAGATCCTCATGTGAACACTGCTGTTTCACATGCTGTACAGAACAGGGCCTGAGCCAGCAGCCTGAACAGAGCAGCAAAAACAATGCATGTCTTTGCGCCATGAGAGGACAACATTTTTTGATTTAAAATGGCTTCAAAACAGAGTGTCTTGAACTTGTTCATCAACTGATTTATTGCACCAGGTGCCAGCCTGACACAGTGCTGTCAGTAGTTGAGCATTCATACAATTTGTCTGGCTGGTCCATCTACCTTGAAGTACCTCTCACTTGGCAGGGAATATTCTCCATAAATAGGTCTTTTAAGTACTAGAAACTATATTAAACCATTGGTGGAAAACAAACAAAAAAACAGAAACAAACAAACCCCAAACAAACAAACAAACCCCCCGAAACCAGAACAAAAACCCCAAGAGAGCTTTTTTGCTATTTTCCATAATATTTTTATATTCAACTGGTAATTGTAGGAATGTAAATACGAATGAAGATACGAAACCCGGAGGAGAATGGGAGCAGAGTTTGGGTGTGATCTTTCGTTGCCTCTCAGCCTGTCTGCCCCACACCCAGTGTCCATCCTGCAGAGCAGGTGACATTTCTGGGGATCTCAGTGGGAAGGAGATTCCTGAAACTTAAGGTTAAGCTTCTTCTGCACAAAGAAATTGTCACCTCCTTAGTGAGTGGCAGTCTTCTGCCTCGGTACAGGGAGCAGAGCTCAGAGAAGGCAAAATCTGAAGAAAGCTGTGGTTGTGTTGCATTGCTGTGAGGAAGTGGGCAACCAAGTGAGAGGAATTATAGCTTCCAAATGTGTACCGACATCCTGCTAATTCCCAGATCTCCCCCTACTCCCTCCTCTGCTGACGTTCCAGTCCCCACTTCAATACCTGCCAGGTCCTTTTAGAGAGCTGACATTTCCATTCCTGACATTTTCTGCAGCTCCATCTGGGAATTAATGTCCGGATATTAGCAGCGATGGGGCCGTTTATCATAATTAGTCTCATGAAGCTACTAAGCATCCAACTATTTTTCATCAGTGCCGAGGAAATAAACTGCAGAATCCAGTAGACGAGACGGACGATTTATTTATTGATTGATTTATTTTGGTCTGTCAGGATGCAGCTTTAAAGTTTGTTGAGATGAGCAACGCTCCTCAGAGGCAGTGACGACAGTAGGGCTGGCTCACCTTGGGTGTGCAAGCTGTAGAGAATAGGTCCCTAAACCCCCTGAGACAGCGAGGAGGCATTTGTTATCCTATTATTATCCTGTTATCCTAGGCTCTAGCCTCCTGCACTTGTAAAATGACAAGTTGTGACAGGTTGAACCTTGTCTGGACAAGCTCAGGAAGAACCAGCTGCTAGCCCCATGATGGCACTATGAATGTAAGCCATCTCCAGGCATGGATTTTCTTCTCTGTCAGGAACAAAGCAAGGGTGCTGTGTGCCCTACAGGGGGTGGCACAGGGCCCAGCAGCTCCAGAACTCTCATTTGGCTGGGTGTGCACGGTTGTGCTTGGACCTTAATGCTGAACAGAGGATGCTGCAGGCAGCACATGTGTCTGTCACCTTCCAGAGGTGCCTGGGAGCAGATGAAGCAGTTTTCTCACTTGCCGTACCAATTGGAGCAGGGCAAAGTACAAGCTTGTTGTTTTCCTTCCCCAAAGGATTGGGATTGAAGGGCAGGGAAGCAAAGTGCCATACACAAGAGATCTCACAGTGTGTCCACTACAAGCAGGGGAAGTGTCTTTGGAAGGGTACTACAGGTTAGATCTTATCTCTGCCAGAGAAGGTGGCTAATGCTTGCTGTGGTCTCAATCTTAATTTTGGGGTGCCAGTGCAATAGATTGTCCATGTTTCTATGAGTTTGGCTCCAGCTCCCTGCTCTCCAGGCATAGCTGGTGCCTGAGTTGCTGAAACCTAACAAGGGTTGCTATCCATCTTGATGGCTACTACTCAGGGCAAGGAGCCTGTATTGATTTCAGGAGCTCTTCTACCATTTTGCAGGCTTCAGTGACCTCCTTACATGTTCTGAGTGGGATGAGATGGGAGATCCCCAGGGTCATCTGCCCTGCACCACATTGCTTGGCACAGCTCATAGCCCAAAGGCCTAAGAATGAGGATTGCAATGCTGTGTGGAGCTTCTGCCCAGAGAGTGGCATGAAGGACTTCTGAATTCAGTGTTGCTCTTCTCTCTATCCCCATAAAACCACACAAACTCTTGCTACATCCCACACACCTCAGTGCTCACCTGCAGCAAGCCCACCTCCTCCCTGCAGGCTGATTATCAAGAGCTTTCCATCCTGAGGTTTGCTATGCAAACATCAAACATTTGTGTTTAAATATTACACTCTTCTGCTGATGTGAAGCTAGTAATTACAGCCAGATGGGACCTGGCTCACAGGCAGACACAGGGCCCACACGCTGCTCAGTGGTGGCTTTTTTTTTGCGAAACCATGTGGCCGACCACCGGCAGAAATATCAAAAAAAAAAAAAGCTGAATGCAATTAAAAACAATGGAGAAAAAAAAAGCTTTCTAAATATATCATGCAATGTATTCCAGGTGAGCACTAAATGTTCTGGCTGCAGTGCCTGGCAGCCCTAGTACCATACATGGGACATGATCCAAGCCAGTGTGCTCAAGCCATACATCCCTACAGGCACGGCCTGGCGATGACATGCACTGATTTGGTGTCAGCACCTCCTGCAGCACCAGCAGGGTCTGATCCTGCAAAGCCTCCCTCAGCTGAGGAAGAGCTCTTTTTGCACAAGGGCCTGATTTAGCCCGTGCTCTAGTCCATCAAAGTGGCCCCTACAAGGGTGTCACAATCCCAGGGCCACCATGCTGCTGGCGTGAGCTTCTAGCTGCTGCTGCCTCCTCAGCTGTTGAGTGGAGGGATCACCTTCACTGCACAAGCCTGCACACATTTCTGCCTTGCGCAAGCTGCCCAGGGTAGGAAATACTTCATTTCTACCACCTGCAAGATTTCAGATCTGCTTCTACTCAAGGCAAAACAAAAGCATTGCAGTGAGTGGTGGATTTTTTTCCCCCTGGATCATAGCCCACAGTCCATATTCACATTCCACATCTGATTGTGTTTTTAATAGATAATCCTCTCCCCTACACATCAACCAAAAGGTGAGCAGGAATGTACCAGTTTAAGCAAAATGTCCTCACCATTTGTCCTACCCACCTGTGTTGTATATACACACCACTAAGTGCCCAGGAAACAATCCCCTCCTTGCCCCACACACCTGATTGAGTTCCAGCAGTAACAGTGATGCAGGTAACAGCCACCACCGTTGCCTGAAAGAAGGGCTAGTTAGCCCATCATACACATTTAAGTAGCCCCAGAAACCAGTGCAGATGATGCATTACAAGCTATAAAGGCTACAGCCCTTCCTCTGCAAATCAATCCAGCCCTGTGGCTCACCCTCCTTTTTACTTTCAGGATACTTCCAAGCCAAGCAGGGCACAGCCCAGTTTCCTGTCCAAACAGCCAGGGATGTTTAATTCCTCAGGACAGCTGCTGGGATATGTCCTCCATGTTGTAACAGTCAGCATGACACAGGTACCTGCTCACCCATCCATCTGCAAATGGTGTCCTACAGCCAGCCTTCCAGACAGGAGCCAGCAGCTCTGGTTGCAAGGAGAAGAAAGAAAAAGCAGCAAACAGGGAAAAAAAAAATAAAAATCATTGCTTTGTGGGAAACCACAGAGCCATAGCTAACACGTGCTGTCATTTGAGACAAGTACCAAGCCCTGATAGTTTTCCCTGTTGAGGAAGTCAGGATCAGTCAGTCACTCCATGGTGGGAGGCAGAGAACCTTGATCTCACTTGTCTGCCATCTCTCTGGGGTCTGCTTCTCCCTCCTGCTGTGCTCTACAGGTTTCTAACTTCCCAAATCTTCCTCAAAGGACCATGAGTAGAGCTTTCCAAGGAAGCTTGTTTCTGATGTCATATGCCCCAGGAGAGTGTTATCTGCTGGGAAAGGAAGGGAAGGGAAAGGAAGGGAAAGAAAGGGAAAAGAAGGGGAAAGAAAGGAAAAGGAAGAACTCAATGCCTCTCTGCTTTCTACAACCAAACAGCAGAGCTTTGGCATACCATTACTAACCCTTGTTTCTGCAGTAACCTTATCCAGCTCTGCATGGGTCTGTGCAAGCTCTGTTGTACTACTGCTGCCTTCATGAATAATGGATCCCCCTCCACCTTCCCTCTCCTCTTCCCTGTTGGATCTCATTTCATTTTGTATGAAATGGTATCTTTGCTACTTCCCTGTTTTGGTCTGAACATTCTGATTCCCAGCTCCAGTTCCCCTTCTTCCCACGATGTGAGTGAAACCCCTGACTGGTAAGGGCAGAGCCTGTACTGGGGTCACCTTTGACTCCTGGTTTGCCTTCTGCTAGGAAACAGTTGATCCCTGATATTCCTAGAAAACTGTAACTTCTACTTCTCTTCTGGAATTTACCATTTTAAAGACTAAAAGTAAAATTCCAGGAAAAATATTCTGATTCTAAAAAGTCAAGTCTCTATGCCTAAAAGAATTATATCTACAATTCTACACAGGTTTGGGCCACAGAACATTGTGGGTTACTTCTACAGTGCAGTCTGGAGAATTTAATTTCCTTTGTTCTTGGAAATACTCAGCTTTATTGAGCTTTATCTGGTAAAGACCAGTGTTTTTATTCTCCTTCAGGAGCCGCAGGCTCAGCAGTGAGGTAGCCCCAGTTTTAGCAGGGAATATGCCATGGCATTTAGCAGCTTCATGGGTGCCTCTTGCCTTAGGTCCCACTGCAGTAGCACCATGATCCAAGGTGCGGACTTGGTTAAGTTCAGATAAAGCTGTTTTGGGTGGTTTGTAGCATTTTTAGGTTTATAGACATGAAGGTCTGTCAAAGTTGTGTGCTGATCCCAGTTTCCCAGTCTTTCTCCTTTAGTCTTATCACTCCAGATTACAAGAAGCACCAAGTTCACATGCCCTTCTCTGTGGCTGTACCTTACTGCTGTCTCTTCTGCCACCCTCACCAGCCCAGTTTTTAATCTCTGCCACACTCACTTGGTGTTGCTGCCCCTGCAGATCCACCCCTTTGGGGGTTTCCACAAGGAGAGCCTGTGTTTAAAAAAGAACCGTGAGGATCTGAAAATTGAAGGCAAGGATGTCAAAAAACCTGCAACCAGGAGAGTGGAGTGCAATTTAGGTGAAAGTGTAATACTTACAAAGGGAAGGGAAGAAAACAGGGTCCTCAGTGAGAAACCCCACTGCCAGAGGCCTTTGGAAAGACACCAAATCAGTTGCCTGGAAACTAATACTGCCCCTCGTTATTGTCACCAACAGGAAAAACCCACAAGTGCCATAATTCAGGCCACTACTGCTGTCTTTTTCTCTTGGCTGAATGGAAGAAGCAAAGTGAAGAGGCTTTTCATGCTCTGTGGGTAGCAGGGTGTCTCCTTGCCCTCAGTTCAAGGGGTTGCAGGCTGTGTGCTTTTGCATCTGGATGGTCAGTTCCCATGGCAAACCTTGTGTCCTGAAATGTAGAGGCTAAATAATCCTTCTACAGCTTTTTAAAAATTTAGGAACAGTTGAAGTTGGCAAGAGCCTCTGGAGACCTCATCCGACCACCTGGCTCAAAGAAGAGCCAGCTCAAGCAGGTTGATTAGTACCACATCTCATCAGGTTTTGAGTATCTCCAAGGATGGAGACCTCTCAGCCTCCCTGGGCAGACAGTTCCAGTGTTGGATTACCCTTCTGGTGAGGTTTTTTTGTTTAAAGTTTAACTCAAAAACTCTTCGACAAAAAGGACAGTATAAGTGACTGTTATAGAACAAGACATGCATATACACATGAAATTGCCCAAAACAATCTTGTTGCAGCAAGTTTAGTGTTAATTCCACAGCTGAGCTATTTTCCAGAGGACCCTCGTCCATCCCATGCACAGGACAGACTTTGCACTGTTAGCAAAAAGTCTCACAAGGCTTTTCCATACTGTTGTTCGTTCATGAAGCCTGAGGCAGGATTTACTGCACATTATTCAATCTCTGCTAGGGAGGTAGGATTATTAGTCTCCTAAAAAGCTTTTCAGTCGAGTTCACTAAAATAGCTGAATGTTTCAAAACTGGTAGTGATTTTAGCTTTGCAAGTTCCCTATCAGAGGATGGGTCTTCAGAGGACAAAGCTTGAGCCCAGAAGAGCTAAAGGGATGGGGCGCTGCATGGACACACCAACAAGTAGGTGTTACAGAGCACTTAAAAGGTGTAGCAACCTCCCTTCAGGTCAAGAGGCTTTAATAAAGCCAATGTCCCATGGCAGACCAAGCTGCTGCACAAGGAGCAGCTCAGTGCCTGGGTGGCAGTGGCAGAGTCTGTGCTTCCCCTGTACCCAGCATTGCTCTGCCTTAGTGTCCTCAGCACACCAAGGCATTCCTATAGCCCACAGCCAAAGAGGACTTGGTCTGTAGGAAAGAGGGAATTGGTCAATTCAAATTAAAAGAGGCTGAGATTGTCCAAACCTGGGTCTAGGCAAGTCTGGCTCATCCTAGCCTAAGCACTTTGCATTTGAGAGGGGCAAGTTGAGAAAAAAGAAAGTACCTTGAGAGTCAAGCTCAGGCAGACAGGTAGCACAAAGCATCTGCCATGGGTCCTGCTGGCCCCGGGATTGGGGACCTGTAGCCTTTGTCACACAGGTGGTGGCTAATCCTTCTTCCACAGCTGTTTCTATTATCCATGGTGGCACTAACCCGCTTGTCTATAGTCCAAGGAACCTTTTGTCTTCAAACCAGAGACCACTGCAGGGACCCCTTTTCCTGATTGCCCCTAGGAGGGAGATTTGGCTTTTGTTTGAGTGAATGCTTTCCTGATTCAGCATGGGAGCGGGGAACAGGACACACGTTTCAGGAATTAAATCCATTGCAGGAACTGAAAAGATCCTAGTCCCCCAAAAGCTGATCCACAATGTCAAGCAGGGGGGGAAAAAAGGAAGGAAGGTGGACAAAAAAGACTTTGCAAGGAGCAGACCAAAGGCAGGTCTGAGTTGTACTGTCTGTGGAGGAGAGCAGAGCCACCCCCCTGCCTCCCTCCATTTCCCAGTCCTTCCCTCTTACAAGCTGCAAGTCCCTGGGAGGCCCCTAATCTGCCTTGCTGTACAAAAGCCCCAGTCTGCTGGCTTTTCTTTTCTTTTTGCCTATTTAGAGTTGAAGTGGGGATCAGTTTCCAGGCATGAAGGCGAGGAGGGGGAAGGAGCGGCGTGCAAAGGGTCTCTCTGCAAAAGAGATCCTGTGGAGGGCAAGAGCTCAGGTGGTTTCAAGTGGGTGGGACACACAGGGACATGGGGTGTCTGGGGTTGTCAGCATCCTTGCTTTCTAATTACTGAGGTTTTCTGGTGTGCTTGGATATCACTAGCAAACCGATGGAGAAGATAACTCCTTCCATCTTTTGTTTTATTTGTGAAACAGGATCTCCAGTCTCTTGATCATATTCAGAGAATTTTTCTACACTGCTTCTGGCAGCATTTCAGCCTACCTGTCCAGGACTCCCACCCAATGCTAGATGAGGTCTTGTCAGTACTTCGCAAATGCTATTAATAATTTCCTGCTTCTACTGGCAATATCCCAAACCCCTCGAGTCTCATTCGCCTTTTTGTGCCTTTAGCTCATTGGTGGTTCATAATCACCCATGACTGCTACAATGAAGTTCACCTCCTCCTCAGTCATGTCCAACTGACACACTCCCTGTCTAGCACAAAAAACCCCAGCCCTGTGATTAGTCTTGCATTTCGTGCTCTTGAATTTCAACTCGTTCCTCTGTCTCCGTGCTCAAGGTTGTCTGCTGCTTTCTGTTTGATCTCCTGTCTCCTCTGCATTCACAATGCCTCCCCCTTCTGCGTCATCAGCTGGCTTAACCTAAGCGCTTCCACTTCTTATGACAACATCATTCATGGAGAGAATAAACAAGATCAATCCCAGGATCGATTCCAGAGAAACTCCAGTGGTGAACTCTGTCCAGTCTGCTACTGCCTCTGTCCAGAGGTACAGCTTCTGTGCCTGACTTCTATTTCTTCCCACTAATCCCATCATCTTCAGTTTAATTAGTAATTTCCCTGTCACTCCATTGAGCACAGCTTGGCACATTTGTCTAGAAATTTGTCTAGATGAATTGAGATGAGCAGGCTGTCTCGGCCGAATGCTTTCCATGGCCTGCTGAGCTGGTTCTGCTCCAGCCATTTAACCGAGCTGGCCTGCAAGTTTTGTTCCATGTCTTTGCAAGCTACTGACCCATCCTACACACTCTCCAAGCCCCACAGTAAAAACATCAAACAAACCAAGAATGGCTACTACATTCACAACATTCAGTGTGGTTCTTTCTCTTCTGCAAGAGGTTCTGCCTCTGGAAACCTTGCCATCACACCTGCATTTTGGCCTTTTGGTTTGTTTGGAAACCAAACAAATACCTGCTTGTCCTGGCTGTAACACATCAACGTGTCTGACTTTTGTATCTTATTTTGTTATACCATTCAGGCTTTGTACTGTCATTATCTTGCACGTTGACCCTACACCCAGCATTATCATCCTCTTTAGACTGACTGGGAGCCACATCATGAACACCTTTGCTACCCAATAGAGCCGCTGTACTAAGAGGATGCCTGAATGATATTTTCCCTAGTGTCAGAACACCCTTTGTTAAGATTTAGGTCAGCCAGTTTGCTTTGTTGTCCATACTGCTTCCTGGTCTCTAGAGTACTCTGTTTCTTGGGTGTTCTGTTTCAAAACTGGTAGGGGAGGACATTAATCCAGTTGGAATTTAATTTCTCAGAACTGAACTCATCCTTTTCAATGTGAGGGCAACACATCCCATATCCAGTCCTCATATGTTCTGGGAGCTTTAAGGTTTTGCATTGGCTTTGCTAAATGCTGTGCCAGGGGACCTTGCAGTCCTGCTTCTTCTGACCCTCAGGCACTGGGTTCCAGATGTTCCCACTGCAATCCAGACCTGTCAGAGGCAACTTTGATGCTCTCTGAGCGTGGACCAGATCCTCTCTTGTGCAGACAGCACTAGGACTAGAAATAAGGCATCTTTTCCATGCCTTCATCTGGAAGGAAAATAGCAAAGCCTCTCTGAATTAATCTGTAAAACCCTCTCTGTCAATCTACTAAAAAAACTGTTTTCCCCAATTTAACCCAGCCTGCCAGGGTACTGGGATTCCCAAGCAGGAAGAAGTCCATCCTCAGTCAAGGGAGATGAATGGACTCTGAACAGAGGGATGAGCAGACTCCCCGTGTTGTAGAGGAGGCTGGGACAGAGCCCACACTCTGTAAGGGGCAGACTGGACAGACCCCCTGGAGGTCACCACTCTGTGTTAACCTTTGCAGGACACTCCCTGGGCATCGCTGTGCTCGCTGTGCCTCCTGGGATGCTGCTGGCTGTCAGGGTACCCGGCTTCCCTGGAGACTGCCCTGGCTGCTCCCACCTCACCTGCCCTGCTGCGAGCACCAAAAGCGAAGCCAGAGCCTCACTACGCTGCCCTCTAAAGCCTCTGTCTTGTGGTGGAAATAAATTGCCTCATATTCCCGTAACTCAGGCAGAAAACCCAGGCCCCTTGCTGATAAAACCAGGCAGCCTGGACAGCGTTGCCCTGGCAACCTGCACTTTCTTCCCCATCCTTTTGTTCGGCCTCGGACCCAGACTTTTGTACCCAGCCATAATGGGGCCAGACTCTTGGGATGTTTACGGGGTGAGGTGAGAGGAATTTCATTCAGCCGTGTCTTGCTTGGCCCGTCTCCTTCCGCAGGGTGAGGGAGGAATGTTATTGACCAAGGCCCCATGCAGCGACCGAGGCACTAAAGAAAGGCACTTTAGACTTTCCGACAAAGAAAAGAAATTCCTGCCCTCCCCCATGCAAACATACCCCCCCTGCCCCAACTCGCCTTTTGTTCCCTTATTTCTCTTTTGGTAACTTCTCTGCTCACCCACTCCTGCCCACAGCTGCTCTCACCAGGCACAAACAAAACCCTTCAGCGTGCCCCGTGTGCCTGCCAACTCCAAGTTGCAAGGCATTCAGTAATCCTCCTGGATCCCTGTCCTCCGAGGCACCTTGACAATAAAACAAAGCTGGACGTGCACTGAGTTTGCAGGAGCAGGAGTGCTGTGCAGCTGAGGCCAGGGCATGGAGCAGCCAAGCACAGCAGGGAGCTGGAGCAGGACCCCAGCCCACTCTGAGGCCCTGCCATGCTCAGTCCCTTGCCCTCCGGTCTGGGCTGGAAAGGGTTAAGCACATCAGGTCCAACTGCCTGCTGAGAAGACAAAAGTCTGCCTTGACATCCAATATTGAAGCTCCCAGGGACACCACTGAGGAATTCCCATTAGCTGGTGTTTGTGGAAAGCCTTATATCAAATGCCAAGGACAGCCAGTTTGCTTTCCTCATGCCAGTGACTGGGAGAGCAGCAGCACCTTCCTGGCACCGCATTTCAGGGAAGAAGCAATGCAGACCAAGTGATGCCTTTATGGAGGAAAGGCAAGCCTTTGTCCCCCTGCACAGCTGGCAGCTCCAGCAGTGGCCAAACCACCTGGAGAAACTCTAGCCTGACTTGACCAGACGTGTGCCTGGGTTCAGGTAACTCATTTCAGAGAAGAACCCCATAGCACCACTCACTTCCTGGCCTTCAGACTTCATAGTGTCTTGGGAGCAGTCAAATAAACCCACAATTTGGGCAGAAGACTCTGAGGACCTGTTCCTGGCAATGCAGTTGTGTTTCTCACTCACCCTGCCCCACACAGCTCTGCTTTCAGGGCACCTGAGTGAAGCCAAAGGCATGGGCAGAGATGGGATGCTGGGAAAGATGGGCACTGGGTTTTGTTCAGTTCTGCTGGGGGCATAAACAGAATATAAAGCCCAAGTTGGCATTGTTTGAGGGGATAAGGACCCCTTGAGAAGTGAGTGGCTCCTGCTATGGGCAGTGTCCAAGTGCTTGGCCATCCTGGGGGACTCTGCCCAGCAGAGAAGAGCCTGCAGCTCGTAGCAGAGACAATGAATGTCTTATGGATGGTGAGAGAGACTGCCAGAAGCTTTTCTTTAATCCTGAATGGATTGTTATGGTATTGCTCTCTCCCAGCTGGATTACCTGATTAAAAGTGAGCTCATATATCATAGCCTTTCACTTCAGCTGGCGCTGCAAGAAGATGGAGGAAAAAGGTCTGGACTCCAGTTTTCCTAGCACTTGTCTTTGAGACCCCTACTCTTCCATCATGTCTACTTTAAAAAAAAAAAACAAAAAAACAAACCAGCTAACAGATTTAAAAATTGATTAGTGAGCTGGACAGCAGAGAGGAGAGGCGACACATGTGATGGAGGACCACAAGACACCTTCTCCTGGGACTGTCGCCAGCAGAAACTAAAGCCCAGGGTATGCCCAGTTGGCTCTTGACAAAGGACTGGCACCATTTCAGAGCTGCTTGCCTCAAAGGCATGAAAACCCAGTGAAAAAGTAGGCTGGGAACCAAGAGGAAGCAAAATGCAGACCAGCCATGAATAATGGGGCAAATGTGTCAATGCTAACAGAAACCCACAGCAGCCCTTCCCATTGTGCAGCCTTGGCACAGTCTTTCCAAAAGCTGCTGCTGAAGTGAGCCTTCCTGGATCAAACAGAGTGTGCCTGCAGGCGTGATCCCCAAGCTGGGTTTGATTTATGTGTTTAGGGTTAGTGATTCAGCCACAATGAGGGATCACACATTGGAGGCACTCTCCCATTGCTCCTCCATCACCTGCACCACCCCCACACCAGCCTACTGACCCCTCATTTTTGGGCAATTTGCCTCAGTGTTGATTTTCCTTTTCAAAAGCACTTCAACTTGAGGTGCTGAAAATGGCTCCTGAGCAACCCTGGGATGTGAAGCCACACTGAAAAGGTCCCTTTTCTTGCATTTGCAGGAGTGTTAGTGTTCATGTTTTTTATGTTTCTGTGCTGTGGGACAGAGAAGAGGTCAGGGCAGGTAGAGGGAAGCAGGCTTAGGTGCACTTACAAACAGATCTCTGTTGGGAGGTGCAGCAGAAGAAAGCTGCTTGTGGACCACAAACAGAAACAAGGACTGCAGTTCTCACTAATGAGGATAGAGGAACTTGGGCAACAAGAAGCCAAATGCCTGAAGCAGCTGAACAGGGAGAAAATCTCTGCTTAGGTGTCCCTACTCCCCCACTCTGCCTTCATCACTCACTGCACCAGCCCTGAAGAAACCAGTTTTGTTTCTACATAGTTCACAGCAATCATCAGAGGGGTTACAGGCTCCCTTCGAGGTCTCAGTGAGATGATGTGGTGCAACATCTTCAAATGGTGCCTTCAAGAGCAGCTAATCGGGGACATCGGAACTGTGGGAGTGGGAATTGTGTCAGGCTGGCACAGGAAAAGTTCTGCCACTGTCTCATCAAGCCAACGCGGGCTTAACCTGTCAGGCAAAACAAGAAGTGGTAGAGACAGAGTACCAGTTAATAGGCTTTAGGACATACAAAGCAGCAGGGAACCCATTTTTCTCCAACCACCCACATTCCATACGGATGTAGCTTTGAGGGTTTTTTTCGGCTTTGTGTTGGTGGAAACAAAAGCAAGTCCCTTCTGCAACCCATTTGAGCAAGAAAAATGAGTTAGAGGCTCCTGGGGAGGCTTGTTTTATCAGAGATGCTGGTGTTGAGGGGGTAGTATAGAGACCAGTGAAGTATGAATGGTGCTCTAAATTTGGGGCTCTCAGGGATGTCTCAGATGGGACAGTGACAGTATTGCATTTCCTCTTGCCTTGATCCAGATGGGTTTGTCCTGTCAGTGCCACCAAGTATTGACAAAAGGTTAGCTGTAATGCTGCCTCCCTCTTTTTAGAGGGCAAATTAGGGCCAGTTTGTCACAGCAGTGAACTTTCTGCATCCAGCCTTGCCCAAAAGTTCCCAGGAGAGGTATGAGAGAGTTCCTCTCCACAGGGCCTGCAGCAGATGTTCAATGCAGCCAAAGCTAACTTGTTTGTAAATCTGATAAAGTCAAGTTGGGTTTTTCTCCTGTTTCAAATATTATGTACTTTGATGAGCCTAAACACCTTGAATGATCTGTAAGTCAGAGAGTTTTGCCTGGAAATACTTCCCTGGGATCACTTCTAGAAGAGAGAGGGAGAGGGGGAGGAAGAGAGAGAATTTTTTTTCTGAAGTTCCCTTTTAAAAAACAATCCATAACTTCAATTTTCAGATCAATGAAGAAAAAAAAAAAACAAAAAAACAAAAAAACAAAAAAAATCAAAACCAGCAANAGGGAGAGGGGGAGGAAGAGAGAGAATTTTTTTTCTGAAGTTCCCTTTTAAAAAACAATCCATAACTTCAATTTTCAGATCAATGAAGAAAAAAAAAAAAACAAAAAAAACCAAACCCACCAAACTAAAAAAATCTATCAAATTATTCTCTTCCTACATTCTTCTGAGACTGCTTTTCTCAGCCCTCTCCTCCTCCCAGCCTGTTAGCTGTAGGAGCATTACAGGGTGCTCAAGGTGACAGGAGACAATTTGATTACAGCAGCTGAGCTCTGAGTGCCATCAGTTCCTTCCTTACCCACTGTTTGGGGGGAGCACAGCAGCTGTGTTTCCCCTCCAAAGGTGGGGTACCATTGCATTGGTAGGTGACAGGAGACGGAGTTTGCTTTAAAAGGCAAACTATCGGTGTCATTATTACTGAACTTGAGTTGTGTTAGCAAAGCAACAGAAAAAAAATGGGATGCAAAGAGAGAGCAGCTGAAGAAATTCCTAGATTTGCTTTTTCTGTCTGAAGAACAGAGACAAAAATGTAAAGGGGATCAAACAAATGAAAAACGCATCAAGACAAAGTAGAAAGGGTGTCAGCTTTCCAGCAAATTATGCACTCAGCGTTGAGAGACCACAACTCTGATTTCCAGTCCTCTGGGATATTCCAGCGCATTGTCTTCAGTCTGGATCCTCATTCAGCTGCAGTTGGGTCTGATGGCTGGTGTGGGCTCTAAAATGGAGAGAGATTAGTGTTAATAAAGGCAACAGCCCCCCCCACCCCCCTTGCTGTATTTTAGGAATGGCCTTGTGCTGGAGATGGCACATTGTTTCCCTTCTCCAACCATCCATCAAGGACAGTTCATCTCAGACTCCGATAAATCCTATTATTTCAGCTGCACATTCCCACTGCCTCCAAATCAGCAGCTGATGATATGCAGAGTGTTGCAATAAATGTTTATGGCTCTGCTTCTCCTCAGCCTTTAATTTCAATGGTTTGATGTTGATCAGCCCCTTGAACAGCCGCTCGTTCACATCATTACTGGTGTGTGCAAACAGCCCGCGCCGGGGACCAGCGCCAGCTCCGCTGCTGCGCTGATCTTGGCTTGCTAGAGTTGTTTCCAGATATGATCTTATAACTCATGGAAACGAATGGTTTCCTCCAGCCCTGAGTTAGCATCCTCTGCTGTAGCACAAGCATATGCTATGGAAGGTATTTATGCATGGCTGAATGCCCTGGGTGTACACATAGCTGGGGATTTTATTAAAGCCTATACCCACCTCGGTGTTTCTGGGCAAATTCACAGCCGAGGCTCCTAAACCATCAGCTTAGGAGCGATACACTGGCTGTGAAAGCCAGCAATTAAACATTCCCCCAAACCAGCGAGCGGCCGTTTCCCTGCCAGCCTCCTGCCTTTGCCCACGGAGCAGACAGATGCAGGGGAGGATGCTGCTGCTCTCCCCTGCCTGAAGTGTTGCAAAGGCCAGAGGATGCTGCCCAGGAGGTCAGGACCTGCTGGTGTGAGCTGCTGCGCAAACATCTAGTTTTTGCCACATTTTGGACTCAGCAAGTCCAGCTATGAAGTCTTGGTGCAGATTTGGGGCAAATAGCCTGTGCAGTAAGTCCAAGGCAGAGCTGAACCTGCATCCCTCAGGTCCTTATCCAAGGTGACCATCCTTGTACAGATCCCAGTGTGGACTGAGATCCCAGCACTGACCACATCTTGTGCCCCACTATGGACAAGGTCAGGCTTTCTCAGACAAACAAGTCAAAGTTCTAGGCCACCATGGTAGCCAAGTTGACAGCATTCAATACCTCCATGGAGACAACAGCTTAGAAGCCCAGAGCAACAGCAAAACGTGTGGGACCTGAAGTGGAGGCACGTCTAGGCTGCTCAGGACCAAGACAGTGGTTATGGGGAGGAGGAGACAAAAGGTACATCATCAAGTCTGCAGATGACACCAAAGTGGGATGTGCTTGGAGTGGGGGGTGCTGGAGCCAGCTCCTAGCAGGGTGGCCCTGTGTGACTGGGGGTTAGAGTTTCTTGGAAGATGCTCCAATTCTGGCACAACCAGGGGTGTCATTGTGCAGGTGTCATGACTGAAGGTCTTGCTCAGAGATGGTGCATACTGCAGGAGGTGAGTAGAGATGGACCTGTGCTCTATACCAGGCTCAAGGCTGTGGGTGACAGACAAGGGAGACAAGAGAGGAAACAGTGGTTTCTTCACACTGTAGCTCTTTACAGGTGTCACTCCAGGAGAAGACACAAGTCCACGAAGCTCAGTTGTGCTGGGATTCTATGGACACGAGCCCAACAGACCTCAGTGCTTGTAGGGACACAGTGATATCAGGTGACTGCGGCTGGGGGATCACCTATGTCCCACATCTCCACCACAGGATACTGACTTGCACCTGCAGCTGTAGCAAAGCTGATGCTGGGAGGCTCAGGCACAGCAGGAGGATGCAAGGGAGAACCAGGACCTGGGGATGGGTGACACCTGCAGATGGTGCTACCCAGCTGGTGACTCCACCATGAGTGAGGAGTGATGCCCTTGAGGAGCAAGAGGAAGGCTCAGGACAGGTACACCTGCTGACCCAAGCCTGGGGAAGGGGAGCAGGGAAGATGAGCTGGGGCTCTGGTCGCCAGAAAAATTGAAGTTCACAGCTCACTTGTCAATATGGAAAAGGGAAGGGGGGGCTTCCTGGGAGCAGGATGGAGCCGAGGAGCGCGGGTCGTTAGCCTTCTGCTCACATCGGCGGGGGAAAGCAGTTTCATTTGCTGGCCTGATTGGACTGATGAGATTTCCATATTCTTCATTAAGGGGCTGCCAGCAAGCGCGGCTGGGCTGCCATTTCCCATTACTCACAGCCTATCCATTATGCAAAAGGCGAAAGGGAGAGGGATGAGCCCGTGAGCCCAGATAGCGGCTGTAATGATCCTGTCAGCCTCCCCGGCACCGGGGAGACGGGAGCCGAGGGTGCTGCAGAGCCACCGCGGAGCGGAGCGCTGCCTGCCTGCTTCCCTACCTCCTTCCCTGCCTGGGCACGTGCTCTCTACTGCAGGTGCCAAGTTGGTGACATCAGGCTCCATGTCTTATCCTGGCCTCTCCATGCCCAACATTCAGCTCTCCTGCCCTGCCCCACTCTCAGCACTGCAGCAGGGGGACAGGTGAGCCAAGTCTCACTGCAGCGAGGGCAGTGCAGAGGGAATGCGGGATGAGTTACCAGCCCAAGGATTTTCCTACTGGCCTCCCAGCCATCTGAGGGGGCTGCAGGAGCCCCCCACCCCAGCTCCTTTTCCATGGCAGATGAAGTGGGGTTGCCTGGTGCTCCAGGCATCCCTAGTGGATCAGGACGGGGTGGCAAGGAGCACGGAGAGGAAGGTGAAAAAGCCTCCTTTGGTCATGGGAGGATAGAGGGAAGAGGCAGATCCATCTGCACCCCAGATGGGCAGATGGGCACTGCTCCTGCCTGGGTGATCTCATCACACCCCACGGAAGCTCCAAGCTTTCAGGCTTGGTACCCGACTACTCCCTATCCCTCCCCCAAGACCACAGGCCTTGTGTGGAGCTGTTTGATGGGGTCCTGTGCCCTTTGAAGGCAAGGATAATGGAAAGATCATTGCCTGAACCTGGATCCACCCAGAGACAGCCTGTGCTAGGGAAGATTAGGAAAATTACCTCTCAACCCCAGTATTGAACTAGGCTGCTGCAGGGAGGTCTCGGAGCCGGCAGCTCTTCCCAAGATATCTGTCATGCCTGACCTCAGCTGTCACCAGCAGACAATTATCTCAGTGCTGAGAGATCACAGTGGGGATGCAAGCACCCAGCTCTCTTCCTGCCGCCCCTCCAGCTCCCTTTTCACCATCTCGCTTGCCACAGTGGTGCAGGCAGCAGGAACTTTCCATTGGATAGAGGCCACAGGAAAGGCAGCCCCCCAGAATGCTGGCTGTGCTCCCCAGCCTCCATCCCGGGTTATAGATGGCGCTCTCTGCCTTGCTCCTGCCTCCTGGAGGTGGATTAATGGTGTGGAGAGAGGGATGGGGTGCCTGCTCAGCCTCTCCATCCCCTCAACACCTTTCAGCTGTATTTCACAGAATTGTTATGTGTCTCGCCTCCCTGGAGGGAGTGTGGGTCAGCTCCAAGTGAGGCTGCTACCGGCAAGGCTGCACTTGAAGGAGGATGCAAAATGCCCAGACGCTGGAAGGAACAGGAACACGTGTCAAGGGAGACTTTCCATTTATTAGTGACAGTAACCTCAGCAAAAAATAGCCTGGTCTTTGTCACATCTTCATCCCTTCAGTGTCTCTGCGGGGCACAGGCAGAGTAGCTCTAATTGCTCCCAGGTGCGGGAAGCAGAGATCAGAGCCCAGCATCTCTCTCCTCACCCTCTCATGCTTCCTTCTTGCCTTTTTCTCTTTCTCTTCGCCATCCCTCTTTCATCTTTCAGCACCAATATGACCAGCATATGTGGCCATCTTTGCTGCTCCATCCCTGCCTATCACCTTCACACACCTTCAGAGGTCTTGGTCTCGATGCTGAGTCCCTGGGAGGCTGTCCCCTGCCTTCCTGGCTGCTTTTGAGGACTGCTATGGCACAGGCTCTTGTCCATCCCCTGCATGCAGGCAGGAGGAGCACACCAAGAGGGACAGGCAGGGGCAGCAGGTGCTACCACACAGTCAGGCCCTGGCTTTGGGGTGGGAGAGCCACTCGGGGGGCATGGGGACAGAAGGGTTAACTGTCCCTGGTGCGGTGCCATCGCTGGGTGCCCATCAGCTGCCCCATGTTGCACCAACACCGGGCACTGAATCCCTTCCTTGTTGGCAGCTCTCCAGCCTGGCGGAGGAAGCTGCTGAGAAAATGCAATTACAGCAAACAACAGCCACACGCGCAAGCGCTGCAATCCACACCTGGCACTAATTAACTTAATTAGCCCTTAATGAGCTACACTGGTCGGAAGGCCTATTTTTACTTAATTATCCCCTAATGTGCTTAGCAGAA
This sequence comes from Urocynchramus pylzowi, assembly GCA_013397555.1. Classification (NCBI taxonomy): domain Eukaryota; kingdom Metazoa; phylum Chordata; class Aves; order Passeriformes; family Fringillidae; genus Urocynchramus; species Urocynchramus pylzowi. The sequence continues at coordinate 273,301 of VZRH01008301.1, forward strand.
AGTGGGGGCCCTGATGGATGGAGAGGTTTACCTGGCTTCCTCTACTCCGGCAGGATACTCCATCATCCCGGCATTCCTATAAGGAGCTGAGCTGCCTGTGAGTGAAGCAGGGATGAGCCTGGGGTGGCTGGCAGCTTGGCACACAGTGGCCCCTGCTTGGCTGATGGCAGGGTTTGGCTACATTGTGTGGCTTGTCACACTGTGTCCCAGCTCCTGCAGGTCTGGGTGACATTTAGGAGAGCACTGGTGCTCTGGTTGAGTGTGATGTGATGGTGCACTGGTTGAGTGAAGTTGTGGTGCTGGTGCAAAAGGCTTTCCTGGGCTGTGGTGGGCTGAAGCTGCCAGGCTGTGCCATGCAGTTCCTGTGGGGATGGCTGGATCTGGTCCCCAGGTGTCTGGAGGAGAGGTGGTGGCCCAGGTCCAAAGCATTGTGTTCCACCCCAGGGAGCCCCATGCAATGAAACACCCTGTGCACAATATACACAGGGTCACAGGGGGTAAGCCCATTGATCCCTGGGGAAAATGGGACTGGAGCAGATTGGGGCTGGGAACAGCCCAATGCCACTAGAACAGCTCTCCTGCATCCTATGCTCTCCAGCTGCAAACTAGGTGAGAGGAGCTGGTCCCAGGTGCAGGGAAAATGCTGCGGTCCCTGGATCTGGCCCTGCAGTTTCCACAGCAACCAGCATCATCCAGCCCGCCCTGGTAGCTGCAGCATCTCTGGGGGCTTCCTAAGAAAGCCTGTCCTGAGCATCTGAGTTAAAGGTGTGGGAGTCAATACCTCCAAACTGTGTCCTGGGGAGGCTGAAAGGACCTGCTGTGGCAAGCCAAGGAGGCAATGACAGGGTAGGGAGGGGATGGTGCCTGCCACTGGCCCTTATTCATACCATGCCTCGATGTAAAGAATTTTTAAATTAAAAGAAGAGCAGGAGCCAGGAGGGCAGTGCTGCTCTCCCAAGCCTGTCAAGCCACTCCCCAGATGGATATCCCTGTAACTTATGGATCAAGTCTGCCATGCTTTCCAGCAGCGGTGGAGCATGGAGCTGGTGACATGCTTGTCTCCCACAGTATGGCATGGCAGGACACTCTGCAGCTGGTGCTCTTCTCTCACCTGCCCTTCTGCCACAACCAACGCCACACAGACAAGCTTGCCTTGCCAGCAAGTGGCACTGGGCTGTGCTGAGGCAGTCAGGCAGTTCTTCCTCCTTCCCCTCCTCCTCATCACCTTAGCAGATTCAATGAACAGTGCCATGTCCTGATATTCCCTTCCCTTGGGTTTGGTTCCTCCACCTTCCTTTGCTCTTCATCCCATCCCTTTGGTGAGATGATTTCCTAAAGCTATTTTAGTAAAGTTTCTCTTTTGAATTTCTTCCTTGTTAAGTTTAGCAGCTCAGACCTCAACAAAACACTGGCCTGTTGCTTTCCCAGGGCAAGCTGTGGTGGAGAGACATGGTGAGTCCCTGGCTGCTGGGGTCACTGTCCCTCTGTCTCCCTCAAGACTTTCTGGGCTGATGGATCCTTTTGTCTCTGACTTCTTTGTTTAACAGATTTGGAAACGGTGAATTGGCCTTTATTGCCTTTTGTGGGTCGTAAAGGACCTTGCTGGGTGCAGGAAAGGTGTGCAGGCTTTTGGGAGAATTCTTCTCCTCTGGAATTGGGTTAACTCACTCAATTTTTCCTGGTGACTCTAATCAGAAGTATGAGACCCTTTATTCCTACACTGAAGTGTGTTGAGTATTTAAAGGAGGGTTTAGAAGCAGATGTTGAGGGGTATCTGAGGGTCCTGGCTGCTGCCCTGGCAGCAAAGGGCCTGGCCTGTCCTCTGAGGGCATCCTGTCTGTCCTTAAGGGGATTTCTGTCCCAAAGAGACATCCTGCTCTGGATGGGAGTCTTGTCCCAGAGAGGCATTCTTATCCTGGAACAGGGGATCCTGTTCCCAAGGGATGTCCTGTCATGGACAGGGGTCCTATTCCCAAAGAACACCCGTCCTAAATTGAGGTCCCGTGCCTAAGGAGCATCCTGTCCCCAAGGGTTATCCTGACCTGGATACGTGTCCTCTCCAAAAGTGTTTCTGTTTCCATGGAACATCTTGTCTCCATGGGGTGCTCTTTCTCCATGAGGTGTGTTGTCCCTACAGATGTCCTGTGTGAGGAGGAGCTCCTGGCTGCCCAGCCCAACTCCATGGGATGTTTTCTACCTTGCTCACACCATGGCACAGCTGGGTATCTATGAACAACCCTGGCCACCCAGCTTTCTGTAGGACCACTGCTCACCCAGCCTTGCTCTCACTGCACCCCCCTTCCTCACAGGCAGGGCTCCAGGTGCAGCTCACAGCAGGATTATAGCAAGGCTTTGATGCAGTAAAAAGGGGTCTTGGGTCACTCAGGGGAGCCCTGCTGGGGGACTGGCAGGCATTCCCAAAACTGGGGGTGTTAATTTGTTGTTGTGCAGAGAAAATAGGGCACTGAAGTGCATTTGAAGGTGAGCTGATACAGGTTTATTGGTGGTTGGACCTCTTTGGGAGGGGCATTTAAGTACTGCTAAAAGAATGCTGGGAGAGAGTTTCCAGCAATGAGATCTGTCATTTGTCCCTAAAGCAGAGTGGGGGGCTCCAGCCATGCAGCCCATCTGGAAGGCACCTGCCACTGCAGCAGCATTGCTGTTTTAACCACAGCCTGAAGCCCCCAGCCACGTCCCCATCCCCTCCCAGCTAGGTCCAGCATCCCTGCCTTTGACCCCTGTGTCTGCCACCAAGCAGCTTTTTAGCATCCAAACTCAACAGAAAGAAGCTTTTTCCGGAAGACACCTTGCTCCTGGTGACCCAAGGGTGCTCCCTAGGGACAACATCCACCTCACCTGAGCACCACTGCCTGCCTCCCCAGAGAGGAAAACCCCATGGCAGGTTCAGCTATCGCACCCGCTTGGGCTCTATGTTTGTCATTATATTAATCTCTCATTTGAAATGGATACAAGGAGGGGGGAGAGATAAATTAGTCCCATTCTTCTGGGAAGAATGAAGTGACCCTGCGAGGCGAGGGACGACCATGCCAGCCCCACCGGCCCAGGCAGAAATGCTAATTTCTCCTTTCCTCCACCAAAGCCGGAGTAAAAAATGCTAATGGGGCTGACGGCGGGCTGCAGATAAAAGTCTGTGTCTGCTCGCTCGCACACAGATGGGTTTGAGCGCCGCGATAAGCTGGCAAACAAGGTAATTAAAATAATTAAAATGCTAAACAAAGGGGAGGATGGAGACAAGCGGTACAAAGGGCTGGGAGAGACGAGCAGCTCCTGGGAAATGGTAACTGGGTGCGGGCAAGGAGGAGGGCAGAGGGATGGAGGTGGGTGGGCTAGGAAGGAGAAGGGCTGTGGGGTGCACCAGGTAACTATCCCACAGGGGAGCCCCATCCCTGGGTTGCAGCTGGCCCCGGCCATGGGGACATCTGCCTCTTCCATCCCCTGCCTGCCCCAGTGTCCCCTGCACAGGTGACTGGGGGAACCCAGGAGCCCAGGCAAATTCCCACTGCCTTGGCAAATTTTTTTCCAGTTTAAAACAAACTGCCCCCAAAACAGGCATGTTCTGCTGCTGGAAATTGCTATCTCAAAGTCTCCCTTTTATTAACAGCGTCCATTAAAATACCAAAAAAAAAAAAAAAGAGCAAGCTTGAAATTAAAATTATTTTTTGTTTCAGTCCAAGAGAAACATTGGATTTGAGTGAAGCAAACTTTTATTTAAAGCAAAGTCCTCAGGTGGCAGACAGCTTTCACCTGCAAGGAGAGCTGGGGCCTGGAGCCAATCTAGAGACCTCTGTGCCATGCTGAGGCCAAATCCCAGCATCGCCAGCTGCAAATCCACACTGGTGCAGCACTTGGCAGGGATGTCCCTGGTGGGCTGCCACCACCTCACAAGGTGCAGCATGGAATTAGGATGCCCCTGCCAGGCTGTGTTGCCCCATGCCCAGGTTCAGAATGCCCCAGAGAACTGCACTTCTCCCTCCCCGTGGCTGTGCATCCATCCCTGCTGCTTTCCCGGTGGCCGTGGCCCCTGGAGCTGGAGCAAGGAGCCTGCCAGACAGTTTTTTTCCGTCCAGAAGTCACGGAGGGTGGGGAACAAGCAGATGCCCTGTGAGATGCAGTGGGGGGTCAGGGCTGAGATCCCCCCTCTGAGCTTCCTGCTGTGAAGGAGCTGTAGCCAAAAGCAGGCCGGGGGCTGGCAGCCTGCCCGCGGAGCGCTGAATCTCAGGCTGCAGTTTGAAGCTCGCAGACAGCTATTTAACACAAACAGCCAAGCTGTTATCTTTTCCCTTAGGGCCACCATCCCTTTCGCTTCTCAAATGCCAAATTACAGCCTACATTTAATTTCAATGCCACGGGGAGATGCATGTCAAGGGAGGGCAGCTTCGTTTAAAATTAGCCACATTAGATTAGTGGTGATACAGCCAGTGAGGAGGGTTCAGAGAGAGGAGAAGCGTCCCCATGAACTTTGGGGGAATTCCTCTAAGAATGTTGAGAATTTGGGGTCCAGCAGAGCCAAGTCTGCCCATCTGCTGCATCGCTGGCTCCACGTGGATGCTAGTTCTAGCTGGGGATCTCCCATGTTTCATGGGGTCAGGGAAGGGATTTATGGTGTGGCAGGAACAGTGAGGAGCTGGCACAGACAGATACAGGGCACCAAGTGTGTTTCCACCCATCAGCCACGAATTATTTGACCAAGGGAAATTTATAAGGATCTTCAGTGAAAATAGTACTTTTTTTTTTTCTGCACAGCACACTTATGGGAGCAGGGTGTCAGGTGGAGTTGGCTTCCTGACCACAGCACGGGCATTGGTAGGATTCCTGTGAGCTTTTTGCCTGGATATGGGTTGAACAAGCAAAGGGGTAAAGACCAAAGAGCCTCTGCTAGTGCACAGCTACATTCTGCTCTGGTCTGAGCCTCCAAAATGATGTTTTTTGGTGGGGGGACAATCAGAGGGGTTTGAAACCAGCTGTGCGCACATGGAAAGTGTCAGCCCAAATCCCAATTTCTTTTTCTTTACATTGAAATGCAGAGATGCTAAAATTGTGGGCATTGCTTTCATGGGGAATAGTGACAGCCAGGAAAAGAAGAGAGAGCCCGTAATTGCAGGCTTTCACTGACAGCAAAACAACCCTTTAATAATAACTAAATACAAGGAGCGCGCAGAGAGCAATCTTCTCAGAAAGAAACAAACACTGATTTTTCTTTTTTTTTCTCCTCACCAGAAACATCTCTGCTACAGAAGGGCTGGCTAGCATCACTCACATCTTCAGGCCCAGGGATTCAGTTTCCCCCATCAAGGATTTCCAGACATGCTGGTGTGTGGCAGGGCAGGATGAACCCTGGCAATGCCCCTGTTCCTTCCACGCCAGTACCCAGCCACTCATGGGGGTATATGACGGGCTCATGGCAGGGTCCAGCATCCCTGTGCTCTGGGAACCAACCTGTTAGTTTTAGTAAAACTATTAAAGCCTCAAAATCCCCTGGGGTAGAACTACAAGGGGTGTTCATGGGCAGGCATTGGGGAGTGAAGCAGAAGAAATATGGGGGAGGTCCCTGATGGAGTGGGGAGAGTGGTGCTATGGAGCAATGCCACTCCAGCTCCATACCCAGGGGTAATTGGGCAGTTCCATGGCACAGGGGTACTGCTGCACCTCCCCATTCCAGAGCTCCTTCTGCCTGTCCCCATCTCAGGGGTGCTCCCACAGCGCTGGTGCTGACTGGCTGTGTCCCTCTGGGCGTTCACCTCACCCCACCCCAGGTGACACAGTGTAGCTTCAGCAGGAGCAGAGGAGATGTTGGTGGGTCTGTGGCTGGTGCCATGTGGAATTCAGCATCTGCCTCTCACATCAAGCCAGTCCTGCAGCACTCCCAGTTTCAATAGACTGCTCTGTCCTGCTCTGCCTCACCAGACTCCCTGCCCTGTACAGCAAATCCAGCACCCTTGTTGTGGGCAGCTCTTCCCCACCCAAAGACCACCCAAAATCCAGTTTGCCTTTCCATGCAACTAGCCAGCTATTTTTACAGCAGGTGAGGAAGCGGCGGCGGAGGAAGGGGGGGAGCATGGCCAGGCAGAGCCGAGCCGCAGGGATGCTCCATCAACATGCAGAGCCACGTGCCAGTTCGACGGTGGCCGGACAGCGTCTGGCTCATCCAGACAAACTGCTGTGGGGAAAGGTGGAAATTCAGCCCCAGAAATAACGGTGGAGAAGGCAGCGCCTCACCTAGAGCCCAGGACAATGAGCTGAATCCCACCTATAGGACCTGCCAGCGGGAGCCCTTTGTGGCCCTTAATTAGGCTGTAATTTAGGTGGTCGCTCCGTTTAGAGGAGTGAGGACAAATCTTCAGTACAAATCAGTGGAGTACAGCCGGTGCCACCCCCTGCCTGTCTCCTCCTGCTCTCTCACGGGTGGCGTTCAGGGTGGGAAGCTGCTGTGCCAGGTCTGGGCTGGCCAAGCCGCCGGGGCCAGCCCTGGTACTCAGGAATCTACTGCCTCGTGGGGCTTCAACTAATGTGACTTGCATCTGTAATTTACTTTTAAAAGGGGATTCTTGCTTTCTCTCTCTCCACACTGCCTGCTGGCTGCTCCTGGATTTTCCAAGCAAAGGGAAGGGGAAGAGGGGTATGAATAAAATATCATCATGACAGCTTTTATATATATATACATGAACCCGCTCTGTCAGGCTGCGAGCTTCATTTTTAAATAAGAAGCTCAGCTCCGTTCCCAAGAGGCCAGGAGAACGCAGCGGGCTTTTAAGGGAAGGGACCAAAACAGAAGAGCATTTTCCTCTTCCATCACATCAGACTGGAGCTGGGTTAATTACGCTTCTCTGTCCTGATTTAAGCACGGGAGCTTATTCAGTACAACTGTTCCTTTATTAATGAATTGCAACCCAATTTTAACTGGAGGAAGCTGCCGAGGAGGAAAAAAAAATTGGAAACCCTTTTGCCAGCATGCTCTGTTTGCTGCTGCCTTTCATTTACATAACTTCAAAGTGATGCATTTTTTAAACCAACCTATTTTCAGGTCTGGCTGGACTGCATGGGTGCATGGACATCCATGTGGATGTGGCATTTCTCTGTGTACGCCCACTGCTGCTGCAGGGTGCAACAGCTCCTGGGCAGGGCTGGGATCCACCATCCTCCTGGGCTGGGACAAGGCTCTCCACACTCTGCTGCTGCCCGAGATGCTGCTGGCTCTGGGTGAATGTCACCATGAGCTTGTGACCTGGTGCCAGCCAGACCCTGCAACATATCCTGGGGTTCTGATCCTGCCCTGGCCCATCATTCCTAGGATGGACCAAGAGGTTCATGGAGGATGCCCCAGGGAACAGGGATACTGCTGCTGCAGTCCTGTGCCGGTCCTGCAGGGCATCACTGGCACCTCGGGGTCCCTCTGTGCCTCCCCGCAGCATCGGGGGAGTCGCGGGCATCGGCGGCGCCGCCACGCGCCAGGGATCCAGGGACATATGCTGCTTTTTCACGCCGCAGAAACACCACCTGCTCGGCTTCCTGCTCAGCCCCAGGCAGGAAGGGAGGGGAGCCCATCACCCCAGTGCCCCCCAGCATGTCCCCACAGCCTCTTGCACCCAGCAGGGCTTGGCCTCTCCCTCCCAGTGGTGGGCACTCACGAGTGGCTTGAGCTCTGGAGTGCCATGGGATGGCACAGCTGATCCCCAGTGCTCTGCAAGCAGAGAGAGCTGAGAGCAGCTTTCCAGCCCTGTGGTGTGCCAGGACCCAGCTCGGTGCCAGCACCCACCACTGGCACCCTCCATGGGCTCGCTCCACACACAGGAGATGTGCTGGGGTAGGGGGGAGCCTCATGGATATTCATGAGCAGAGGGTTTGCTGATCAAAAGGCGCAATCCTGTTTTCCTTTATAATATATCTGGTTAATACAGACTTAATGAACAAATGAATAATAAATTAGACCAATTTTGTTTTCTTTCTTCTTGGAAAGGCGGGCGCGAAGGGGGACTCTGTGCGGGTTTGATTGATAGCAGGGGCTTGCTGGGAGATCTGCTCCTCAAACCCTTATTAAATATGGAACAAATAACGGTGCAATTGGTTTAATCTTGTTGCAGCGGTGGACGCTGGCTGGGCAGGGAGAAGAGGAGGATGATGGGGAGGAAGAGGGATTTTCAACTGCCTTCACCCCACACCAAGGCAAGGTTTAGGTCTCTGGGCAGGGTACTAGGCACCTCGGTGGTGGCTGCACCATTAACCAGAGCACAGTGTGGGCACAAGCTACAGGAAGCAGCCAGCACTGCATGGCACCATCATGGCACATGGCCCAGGGTGATGCACAGGCATCGTGAGGGAATGGAGCAACAACATCATTGCACCAGCTGGATCAACACATGGACTTCTGGGCTCAGGAGGCTGATGTCTGAGGAGCTGCCACCAGAAGAAGGATCAGATGACGAGCTCCATCAGGGAGATGAGTTGTGGCCACTCTGTCATGGCCACGAGCCTGGGATGGCAAGGGGCTGTGGGTCCCTGCATGGCAGCACAGCTCGCTGAGCTGGTGCTGCCTTCGCCTGTACGGCTCATTGCAGCCTCCGGGGTCGTGTCACATCCCACCTGCTGATGTGAAGCACTGGGAGGAGGTGATGAGTCACAGACCACTGGAGCATCCTCCACCTGGCAGGACTGGTAGGAAAGTGGCTGCCCAGGGCAGCCAGGGGTGTTTCCCTTGGGAGCACTGGGGCTGGCATGCAGGTCTCCAGAAACACAAATCTCTTCAGAAACACCCTCCTGGCCTTCAACAGGCTCCAGGGACTGGGCTTCATCCTGGTCTGTCTCCACAATGTCCCACTGAGATGCCTGAACCTGGATTCCCTGCAGAGCCAGTGATGGGAGCATCCTCCTGCCCTAGGATGGATGTGGGTGTCATGGGTGGCTTTCCCATGCCCAGCACCCCTGTGCCCTGCCAGGAGGGCCAGGCAGCGAGGGACTCCAGGTGGGTGCCAGCACCCCAAACTACCCAGTGACACCTCAGCGCACACAGCTCTAGCAGTGCAGCAGGCACTTGTTGTGGAAGCTGCTCCTCTCCAGGTAGCTTCCCACTGCCATCATTTCAATGGAAAAAAGAGCAGGAATTCCCAGCTGCTGTGAGCTTAGCGCCGCTCCAGCTGCCTTGGCCCAGCCTTGCCGCTTTTCTTTGAGGCTCAGAGCCCCTCACTGGAGTCCCGGCCGTGGTGGGAAGCTGGGCTGGGGATAAAAGCGCCGCTTACCTGCTTACTTCTGCTCCAGCGCCCAACGAGCAGCAACACATGGATTACCAAAAATAATTCCCCCTAGAAAAGGAGGAGGAA
>VZRH01008301.1:284234-311030 GCA_013397555.1 Urocynchramus pylzowi
GGGAGCGGCGCCGGGTCCTGCCCGGCCGGTACCGGCCCGGGGATGGGAGCGGCGGAGCCCGGCGCGGGGGTATTCCCGCTGCTGCCGCTGGCCGGGGGCGCTGGGCCGGAGCCGGGGTTGGATCCTGCCGGGAGGGAGGCGGCTGCCTGGCCGGCCGGGGCGGAAAGGCTCCGGAATGGAGGATCGGTGGTCCTGGGGACGCTCGGGGTGATGGAGCTTCTCGGGTGCCCTCGGAGAGCGAGGCCGGGGGATGCCGGGGGATGCCAGGGGCTGGCGTGGGCGTGGGTCGGGCGCCGGCTGCCTGGCGGCAGGTGGATCCGGGGGGGGGACACCTCGGGGGGACCCCTCGGCCGCTCGCTGTGGCCACTCATTTCCCCAGCGGTCACTGCTCTGGCCACCTTGGTGGGGCCGGGGGCGCCTGGGGAGAGCTCACTCTTGCGGGGAGCACCCTGGGAGGCAGGAATCATGTCCGGAGGGGCCGAGCCCTTGCCTCCTCTCCCCGCACAGCCCCGGCCCGCGAGAGACTGACTCCCTGTAGGTTCACTGCATCGTCCCGGGTGGCCTCGGTGGGCTGTCGGGGTGGCCGCTGGCTCTCCGGGGATGTGATACATGTGACACGGCTGAGCTCCCTGCTCCTTTCCCGGCTGCCGCCTCTTCCCTCTGCAATTTTTCATTCTCCCATCTCCACGTCTACCTCTGCAGCCTCTGGTTTCTTTTTTATCCTTCCCTCTTGTTTCAATATCCGTGGGTTTGTGTGGACTTTTTTTCCAGCCCACTCTCCCCCCCTCTCCTGTTTTCTCATCCGTGCTCTCGCTCGCTCGAGCCCTCGTCTTTGTTTCAGCAGGGAAAAAAAAAAAAAAAAAAAAAAAAAAAAAAAAAAAAAAAAAAATGCTCCCGTGAAANNAAAAAAAAAGCTTCCCTTGTAAAGTTGGCCCTGGCAGAGCGAGCCCCTTGAGAGCAATGCTGCCCGGGTGGCACGGGAGCCAATGGCAGTCCCTGCCGCCCTAGAGCCGCGGTCCCCAGAGCGGGGGGACAGCCGCTCGCCCCAATAAATTCCTGCCACCTCCCAGGCAGGGCAGTGTTGGGATGGCCCACGGTTGGGGGGCACTGGCGGTCTGACACAGGTACCTCCACGGAGCTGCTCTCCCCAGGGTGGGTTTTTCTCCCGGCATGATTTTGATGACGGGCCCCGTGTCTCGGTTTGGGCATCTCTGTCACTCAGGTCTGTGTGTGGTGCTGTGTGTGGTCCCCGGCGGTCCCGTGGGGCTGGGGGCCCCTCAGCCGGCCAGGGGTCTTAGGGGGCTTGGGGTCTCAGGGACTTGTGCTTCAGGTGTGTGCTGCTATGCCCAGGTTTGCCTTTGTTTGGAGCAGGGACGGGGATGAGGGACAGGGGGGTTGGTCTTTTATTTTCCCTTTTGCATGCGTCTTTGATACCGTCCCCAGGCGGGGATCCCATTTCCCCGAGCCGCCTTTGCTCTGCGTGGCTCCTCCTGCGCTGCTAGGATTCACACCAGCCCCAGGTAAACGGAGAAGCCAGGACTGCTCTGTGCTTTCCGCTCCCCGTACCGCGGGCAGGCTGCCGGATCCCGGCTGCGATCCCTGCATGGAGCCGCTTTGTGGCTGGCTTTGGCCTCGCTGGCTCGGGTATCGCCTGCCGGATGCTGGCGGCAGAATCTGGCCCCTTGTTTATAAGCGAGGGAGTAGTTTTGTCCTTATCTCCATCTGCTACGGAGGCCGGAGCTAAAATTTCAGTGGGATGCAGTGGATCACCCCGGGCGGCAGCCGGCGTGGGTGCTACGCCCAGGGGAAGGTGTGGGCACCCCGAGGGGGCAGAGCAGCGATGGGCTCTGTTGAGCCCAGAGTTGGGCTCTTGAGGACCACGGGTTTAGCCATGGATTTATTATCTGGTGTCTCTGTCTCCCCTCTGCTCTGTCTGGTTCCTTCTTCATCTCTAAGCTGGCTCTAAAAGGCAGGGAAGAGATGATGCTCGGTGGGCAGTACACAGAAGGCATGTGGGGTTTCAGGGGTACGCACACAAAACGCCCGCTTCCTTGTCCCCGGGAAGTTGTTTTTACAGGATGCTCCTGTGGCTTTGGGCACCCGATGATTTTGATCACCTAAACCCGGGCGGAGCGGGAGCGGAATGTGAGGGCACCGAGCCCCGTGGGGAGCGCTGGCCGGGCCCCTCCGGCCCTCCGGTGTCGGCACGGCCGCGCCAGCTCCATGGGCTCTGTTTGGAGGAATGACGTGTGCGGTGACGGGAAGGAGGGAGGGTGACCAGGGGACGATCAGGAGCCAGAGCCTGGCCGCATCCTGAGGCTCGCGTGAACATCCACAGCAGGAACAGAGAGTGGGGAGGGGGATGAAAAAGGGATGGCGTCTTCCTCTGCTCTGCCCTCCGCCTGCCTCTGCGCGGCCGAGCCCCAGCACAACTGCTGCCAGCCCCTGCCTGCCCTCTCGAAGCCGTTTGAACTCGGCCACAGGGAAAGAAGGCCGGGCGTAGGGTTTCCTCCCACCTCCCCCTTTTTTTTTTTTTTTTTTTTTTGTGTGCTTTTAGGCATGAGACATTCCTGAGTGGATATTCGTTGCCGGGGCTGGGATGCCTCCTGCCAGACAAAACTCATGAGAAATAGGGGAACTGGTTTGCGATTTTTTTTTCTCTGGTGTCTTGACCCTTTGAGTTATTGAAAAGCCAGCTGCAGCTCAGCCCTTTACAGTAATTCCCATGTCTCCAGCCAGTCATTTTGGGTCTGTAGGTGGCTTGCAGAGAAGTCATTGTGAGTACGGGAGCAGCAGCTCACACTGTTGTGGTTTCTGTGGCAGGTTACATGGTTTTGTCTCTATTTCCTCCCCTCCCCAGTTCAGATGTGTAATTATCAGAATCTTCAAAGTGTAGTTATAAAACAAAAAACCTGCTGTGACATAGTCATAACTCTGCCCTCAGTGAGGTCAGCCTTTGGAGCTGGGAGGCCCAGAGGAGCACTGTGCCACTGTCCCATCTCCTGGCCTCCATCCCATCACCCACCTGGCCAGTGGCAGGGGAAGGAGAGGGGAGATGCAGTTAGGCAGGCAGGGAGTGGGTGACCTTGTGAGGTCCCCTTCGTCCTGCTCTGCTCCACCACCTCTCGTTTTTGTCCAGGCACTCACTGTAGACATCTCTGAAAGCTCTAATCTGCAAAGCCCTGGGGGGCTCCACACTGCGCTGGCTGCTATTATCCCCGAGACAAAGAGGGACAGGCAGGCAGATTACCTTGGCCTTTATTTTTTCAGCTGGGAGCAAAGAAAAGCCTTAAATGAGCTTGCTGCCAGGGAGGGATTGACGGGGCAGAGACCCCAATGCCCTGCGCTCCTTCCTCTCCCCAGATGCCGGGACCCCATTTCTCATTCCTCTTGCTGTCCGGTCACTCCCTGCTCTGCTGCAAAGCCCCAAGGAGAGGCAAGGTTTTGCCTCAAGGCTGGGCTCCCCTGGGTCACCCTCAGTGTCTCAGGCCATGTAGCACCTGGGGCTGGTGTAGCCAGAAACAAACTGACGCTCACACCCACCTCGTACCCAGCATCTCTGTGCCTGCTGGTTACGTTTCCGGGCTGGAGTGGCGATGGGCTCCCACGGTCTCATCCCGCACGGCTCAGGGGCTGTATCCCATCCAGACTGGCCCCATGCCGAGACGGCACCGCCAGAGCGAAGGCCAGGTCCCCTCCATATGGTGCCCCTGGCCAGCTCCCAGCGCAGGGGCAGGTGCTACACAAAACCCTATTGTCGGGGCCCGGAGGGCTTCCCTCCCCGGGCAGGGGCCCGCACCAGCCCCAGCACTGCCGGGCAAATGGCTCAGCCGGCCGGACACGGCCACCTCCTCCTCTGGGTGCCCTGCAGTGGATGCTCCCCTTGCAGCCGGTTTCCACTGCTGTCCCCTCCCGAGCGGCCCCGCTGCCGACAGCCCTGCTGGGTGGGCTGTGTCACCCGGCCGCTGAAGTGCTGATGGTTTTATGCCCAGCACTTAATTATTCCCCCGATTGTCACCACCATGTGCTGGCGAGCGGTGCTGGCTGTGACCCCGCCGAGCCTGACGCCGCCGCTGCAGCCTGGGGAAGCTAATGGCAGAAGCACACCACACGTGGAGTTTAATTATTGGCTTTCTTCCTCAACAGAGTACATTGGCTGACCTTAATGCAATTAATTAGGGCTTAATCAACTTCTGGTGGTTCAGCACAGCACACAATGATTCCTGCCTTTCCAGGAGGGTTTATAAGAGGTTAAAGCAGTAAAGGGGAGGGTGTGGTGTTGTTTGTGGGTTGTGTGGGGCTGTCCTGATAAGTAGAATTAAGTTAATCAAGTATTGGGGTAGACCTTGTGTTCTCCCAGGCTGGGCTTATTGCTGGACATTCTGGTAAAGGCAGAGGAGAGGTGAGCTGGACTCAAAAGCTGTGTCTGAAGAGATGCTCCTGCACAGAAGTGCCTGTGTTGCATGGTTTTGGCATCACACTGAGCTCAGGGGTGGCTTGTGGTGGGACTTTGGCTGGGTTGTGCATTCAGCAGCTGCTGGTGGGTGGCTCTTAGGTTTGCACCCAGAGTGCTGGAGGTGATGTGTGGGGAGACCCTTCACCTCCTTGAACAACTGTCAGCCTTGGAGACAAGAAGTTGTTGGTCACTGACTGTTCCTGAGCAAGAGGAAGGCTCCTTTCCCTCCCTGCCCAGCAGCATTTAAAAATTAATATCTCTATAGAATATCCCCAGCATTCCTGGCATGGGCCCGTGGCTCTGCACCCCATGGCTCCTCTTGGCTTGCCTGCAGGGTGCCCCCAAAAGCTTTTGGAGCCCCTAAAGAAGGGCTTAGACACAGATGTCCAGCATAAAGGCCTATTTGCACACCTTGTGTCTCCAAGCCAGCTGGCACAGCTGGTGATGGGGTGCTCTGTCCTTGGGCTGCTGGGGATGAAGTGACTCAGCCTTGGCCTTGCAGAAAGCCCCTGGCAGGGGAGATGGCCCTGTGCAAGTGGTGGCGTGTCCTGGTGTCAGCTATGGTGATGGTGGTTGAAACCATGGCATGTCCTGCTGTGTACCCTCACATCCTGTGTGCTTTGCATTTTCTCTGTGCCATCATCCCATAGCAGTTCCTGTCCCACAGTGGCATGTCCCCCCGTCTGTCACTGTTTCTTTGGGTCCCCATGTCCCTGACTGTGCCACCAAGCCCTTTCGTGCAGGCTGCCCAGTGCCGGGACTGGGATGTGGCAGCAGGAGCTGTGCCAGGCACTGTTACTGCCTTGTTTGCTTCAGTGCCAATTCATTAATATCAAAAAGCTAATTAGGATTCCACAGCCCTTCCCACCCAGCCCTCTCCTTTGGAGTCTGGAGGATACTTGTCTGCAGGATTTTGCTGCAGCCCTGTGTTCAAAGGACTCAGTTCTGCTCTGTCCCATCCCAATGGTTTGTGTCCCTCTCTCTCTTCCTGGCTAATCCATGTGGCTAAAGCCCCTCGAAGCCTGGCAAATTGGAAGTGATATTTGCCAATAATCCCTCTGCTCTCCTGGGCAGGCTTCTCATATTACAGGTTTATTAAAAAAAACAAAACCCAGGCAGCAATAACTGTGGCCCCAGGGAGAGCCCAAGTACAGATTGTTCCTGGTCAAACCCCACCTAACAGGAGAGCCCAGGCCCAGCCCCATCTCCTGGAGCATCTCTAGGCAGAGCACAGCCCCTCTTGCAAGCACAGAAGGAGTGAGCCACAATCCTCTTTCTCCCTAGGGAACAAGCAGGATTCCCATGAGTCACAGACTAAATCCAATTTCTCCCCTCAAAGGCTGTGGGATAAACTCTGCTATTGCTCACCAGGGCTCCCCAATCCCGTGCCAGCACCCCCTGGCCTTGGCATCTTCCCCGCTGCTGGGCTGGGCAGGAGCAGCTCCTGCACTTGGCATCTTGCAGGGACAGGACAGTGCCAGCACCACCTGCCTGGCACCTGCTAGGACAAACACAGACTCTACTGCTGATTTTTTGCTTTGCTTTGCAAAGCTTTTGAGGAAACTTGCCCAGAATTAGGGATGCTGTTTGCTGTTTCTTCCAAAACAAGGTAGTGATATTGCTCCATCCTTTCCTAAAGTCTTGCCTCCTTGAGAATGGGTTTTTCCCATGGGAAATTCAAACCACTAAATATGTGTAGCTGGGGGTGGGATTTTTGTTTTTTCCTGCAAATAATATAAATTTCCCTGCAACCAGTCTCACTTCAGCTTGAAACATTTCATTGCATGGACTGGGGGGTTTCCTTCTGGTTTTAAGTCAACATTTCCCCTCAAAATGTCACTCAGGGAAAGCTGTTTTTTTTTTTTTTACAGCAAAAGTCTGTGATGACATTTTAAGTGGAGAAGAAAATTGCTGCTTCGTTTTGAAATGTCAACTTTGAGTGGGGTGGGCTTAGAGTTTTGTTTTGGTGGGTTTTTTTTTCATTATTGTTTCCCAGGGGAAAAGCAAAATGGTTTCATTAGACTAGAGTAACTGTTGTCCCCCCCCCATCATCTCCAAAATAAATCTGTTTTGGTTTTTGGGTTTGTTTGTTTGTTTGTTTGTTTGTTTGTTTTTTTAAACCTGTTTGCATTTTTGTAGCAGGGAAACTTTTGCCAAGAGAAGTTGTGCTCCAGTGGGATGCTGCCTTGGGAAGGGACAAACCTGCTGCATCCAAACCTGAGCCCTCTATGGCAAATTCTCTGCCACCAAACTCCAGTGAGGACCTGTGGGAGAGACTCCACTGCTGCCGGCTGGCCTTGGCTGCTGTGGGAAGGATTAACAGCACATCCAAGTTTTGAAGCTCTCCTCTTCCTGCTTTCCCTCTGCCTTGTGCTCCTGCTTTTATTTTGTACAGCTCTTCTCGAAAATTGCTTGTTCTAGATTAGGCTAGAGATTGGAGTTATCTTCCTTTTATTTATTAGGGTAATTACACCTAATGATTCACATGCTCGGGGAGAGTAATTGCTCCCAAATACAGCGCTGGCAGAGTTCTTACCCAGCCGGGGTGCAGTGATTCACAAACACATCTTTTCCTACAATTCATCGGCTGATGATCCCGTAATTGCTGACTTGGTTAGGAGCAGTTAAGGAGCGATCGTGGACCCGGCGCTGCCCTCACGCTGCTCGGTTCCTCTGGTGGTGCGGTGCCCTGGGAGTGTCTCCTCCCTGCCACCCTCATGCCCGGCACCATTCACTTCCTGTGTGGGTTTTGCTGGGGATTTCGGTTGGGCCAAGCCCCTCAAACTGTGGGATTTGTGCTTTTTAAAGAGTCAGGGTACCTCATCTAGGAAATTCCATGGCACAGCCTGGTCGAGGGAAAGCCAGGGCTGGCCCCCTCGCAGTGGGAGTGAGCTCTCCATCCTCCCAAAAAGTGGCAGAGACTCGCCTCTGAGTTTGACGCTCACCTCTTCACAGCTCTTGGAGCAGATGGGTGAGAGCCTTGGAAATACTGATGTGGAAAGCCCCCAGGTTTTGCACTGAAAAAAGCTTCTGTGTGGGTGGATTCCTCCTTCCTTGGGATCTGGCAGCCCTCTGCCTGCACTGCCCCAGGGAGGGGACATGTGGAGAGCCTTGCCTCAGGACTCCTGCCCATCCCCCATTCAGCGTGGCAGGGACATCCCACGAGAGATGATGTGCAGAGTCCACCCTTCTGCACAGCTCCAGGCCCTGGAGAAACCTGGGCACTGGGGGTGGAGGAAGGCCTCTGGGAGTGTTGCGAAGAGTGTCGATGTTGCCAGTGCTACCCTGTGGCATGGAAAGGCAGCCTGAGGCTTGAAGTTCCTCCTGCTGGCTTAAGGGGAGCCCAGGCTGATGGCTCTGGGGTGGCTCAGCCCCTCTGGAGCTGCTTAAGACAACACTATAGTGCTCAGCTGGAGGCTGCTGGTTGGCTGTGCTGTCACACACAGCACAGCCAACCAGCTGTTGGGTCAGCAAAAAGAATTCTTTGGTGCTGTGTGGCAACCAGAAAGTGTATTGCTACTTTGTTGGGGGGGTTTTGTTTTTTGTTTTTTTTTTTTTGCAGAGGAGGGGGGGTTGGTGTGATTTTTTTCAATTTGTTTGGCTTGGGTTTTGGTTTTTTTTACCTAGAAGACCCTTCCCTTCTCAGTCTGGGCTGCACTGCATGAACCTACACGCACCACCCATTCTCGCCTGCCCCAGGCACTGCTCCAGCTCTCCCATCCCGTGGATGCCAGAATCGCTGCCGGGATGTGAGCAGAAAGGCAGGAGGAGAGGAGGTGGCACAAACAGCCCTTTCTGCTGGCCACCATTTGGCTTCATCCCCAGCACTGCTTGGGTGGGCTCCCAGGGGAGTCTGCCCTGGTTGCCCCCCGCCCCCAAACATGGGGTTGTGCCAGTGCTGCTCGGTGAGTGTTCACTGGAGGAGCAGCTCCCTGCTTTCCTTCCACCCACATCCACCTCCTAAGAGGAGGATCCACGCTTGTTCACAATAGTCCCTGGGCCCCGTGTCAAGAGCTCCTGCAGGCAGCCAGGAGCTGCTCCTAATGGGCTGCCAGGGGATTTGGGATCTGACAGCTGGGTGCTGACAGCTCCCTGAAACTGCTCACTCCAGCTGCTGGGCCCTCCTCTCCCTGGTCAGATGGAGAAGGATGCTCTGACCTCCACAGGGAGGAGGCTGGCTCCTTTTTCTCCCTTCACCAGGTGTTCGTGATGGTGCTGGATGGTTGTGGTACCCACTGCCTTGGGGGGTCTGGTAAAGCCTGGGGGGACAATGGTGGTACAAGCAGAGAGATCCCAGGCTGGAGGAGCTCTTGCAGGGTGATGCTCCCAGATGGGCATTGTGAGAGGGGAGGAGGTCTGGGTGTAGCACAGAGCAAGTCTTGTCGCAGCTTCTAGCAGGGAGTTGGGATGGGAGGCCCTTGTTAGCTGGGAGTGCTGGGAGCAAGTGCTGACACCTCCTGGGGCTCCCTCTGCAGCGGCTCTGGGGCCTCCCAAGCTTTCTCCTGGCTGACACATCGCCTCTCTTCTCTGTTTGATGCAGGGCTCCTGTGTCTCCCCACAGACCCCATACAGGGGCTGGGGGGAATCCTGGGGGCTCCCTGGGGTCCGGCTCCATCCCAGCGGGGGCTGTGGCAGCCCAGGCAGAGGGACTGTCCCGTCGTCCTCCAGCATGGAGCATCTCACAGCCTGCCGTCTTGTATGGCTTTTTATTCCTATGTGATTATACATCCCACTTCATATAGGGATTGAAGCCGTGCAGAACGCCGGGGTCCTACGGCAGAGAGCAGCCCCTGTGCCATGGGAGCCGGCCTCGGAGGAGCCACCAGAGCTGTCCCCCGGGGTGCTGGAGGAGGATTGCTGGCCTCAGCATGGACTCTGTCCTGCATCCCAGGCTCTCCAGTCCTCTTGGGATGCAGGTGAGGGGTGCCAAGCTGCTTTGGGGTGAGGTCAGCACAAGCCCACTCCTTGCATTGCACCCCCTTGCAAGGGTGGACCTGGTTCTGCACCACATCTTCTGTGGAGAGCCCCAGTGATTGCACTGGTGGGCTCATCCCTGGGGAATATGCTGCTTTGGTTTTGTCCCCGACTATCCTGGGATATGCAGCATCTGCGTGCAGGCACTGCCAGCAGCACAGGGGAGGAGGAAGAGGAAGAAGAGGAAAAAGATACTGAGGAATGGCCGTGACAGCAAGGGCTGCCCCAGGCATGATGCTCCTCAAGGTTTCTCAAGAGGCCTCAGCCACTATTTCAAGGTTTGTGTTATATCTGTCACATTAGCGAAAATGGTGAAAATTGTTGCTTGCGGAGGAGATGAAAGGCAGCCCCTTCCAATGCCTCCATAAAGGAAGGGCCCCATTAACACCTAGTGAATTATTGGCCATTAATCAGGCTCTGTGCAAAATAAAACCATCCACATTTATCATTATTGGATCCTTAATGAAGTGATAATGGGAATGCTGGGGAGCTGTGATATTAATGTCTTCTAAGAGGCAAGAGCAGAGCCAAGGGCGGCAGCCAGGATTTTTAATTTACTGCCAGAAGCTCGTGCTGTTAATAACGCTGTTACTTCTCCCGGCCGTTAGCACTGTTTGGCTACGAGCTGCCGACTTAGGAGAGCAAATCAACCCTGAACATATCTAGTCTTTGTTCACCTGCTCCCCATGCAGCATCTGGGCACGTTTTTCCCACCCACTGTCCCAGTGTCCCCTGCCCGTGTGTAGGGATATGGCCGGGGAGCTGCTGGCCATCTTCACCCACCTGACTCCTTCCTGAAGGCTGGCTGGTGTAGAAAGTTTTGCTTTTCTGATAAAAAGGGAAGGGACGGGACTGTGAGCGTCAAGCCCCAGCATCTCTTACTGTCTTCACTCTCTCTGTGACCTTTCTCCTAAGGCACAAGCATCCAGAGCCAGGGTGGCACGGAGCTGGTCCCAGCACAGCCCACACACTGGGGTTGCTCAGTGTGACTGCAGCCACACTCTGGTGTCTTCATTTGCACAGCTTTACTCCCATGAGGCCAATATCCCATCCAGGACAGCACGGACAAGCTGCAAAGCCCTGCTCAGCTGTGGTGACTCACTTGAGTTCCCAGTGGGAAAGTCATTGCTCCTGCCAAGCCCTGCCAGCCCAGAGGCAAATCATTACCAGGCAGGTAAGCAAAGCTCTCATGTCTTAAGATTTGTGTTATCTCACAAATCCTGCTAAATCTGGCCCAAAGGTATGTTGGTTCATACATGGGGCCTTTTGCCCTTTTGTGAAGGGACTGCAGGTCAGAGGGAGCTGGCCTTGGGCTGGAGTGATAGCAGACAATTCCCTGCTGAGCACTGTCCAGAGGAATAAGATGCTGCATTGTCTGTGAGGGCTGAGCACACTTCAGTGCTCCTTTTGTCCCTAGGTAGAAGTTGCACAAGGTCCACCAAAGCAACCCCTTGGAAATGGAGCTTTGAGTTATCCAGGTAGAAGCATCAGAGAAGTATTTCTGTAGCCTGGGTGCTCTTGCTGAACCTCCCCCTGGCCTGTTATCTCCTCATTAGGAAAGAAAGGACAAGAACAAAATCCATATATGGCAGTCAAGCAAAGGTAGATGGGAAATGCACTTCAAACAGCTCCATCCTTTCAACAACCCTTTTATTAGACTTCTCCCCAACACACACTCTTTAATCGTTATGAAAAGCCACCATTCAGGAAGCAAGGACACTGCTCGGGCTACCTGGAGTAGGCATTTCCCAGAAGAAGCCAGCCAGCACTAGCCCAAGGTCCTCTGGAACTGACTGGGAGGCAGCACAAGCGGCAGCTCGAAGTCCAGGGTGGTGCTCAGCAAGGTGGCAGAGCTATGGGCAGGGGGTTGTGGTGGCCCTGTGGCAGTGTGCCCAGGCTGGCACACAGGACTGCTGCTGAAGTGACCCTTCTGCCAGGCACCCCAGCCCAAAACCAGAGTCACTCTGCATTCTGCTGGAGCAGAGTGGCCCAGGGAGCACTCAGCACGTTGTGGAGCCAGCTTTGTCCTGGCTGCAGCCCATACTTGTGGCTGTATCGCTGCCCTGTTAGTGCCCCTGTGGAGCTGCCCTGCTGGGCACCGAGCAGGCGACCTGCCAGCAACCTCTGGAGAAAAACACACGGCACAAAGCAGCTTCTCCTGCACAACCACCCCCTGACATTACAGGGGCACAGTGAGCTCCATAACGCTTGGCAGATTTTCCCCAGCAGATCTCGGAGCTGTTTGCCACTGTGAGCAAGTTCAGGCATGTTACAAAAGACCTTCAGACTCTGAGGACAAATGAGATGCGTGGATGAATTTAAACCACCGGGCAAGACTGGGGTTTTGAAATTCCCAGGGTTGTGCCTTATTCTGAGCCTAGGCTGTAGCCCAGACAGTCCAGCTGCCAGCCTGGCATCGACACCAGGCCCCATGATGGTCCTGCTGATATCCCTACTTGTTAGATACTGGATTCAAAACCAAAATAGGAGGTTTTGCATCCTCCTCAAAACCCCACCCTCGGATCCACCTTGAAGTGGGGCGCAGAACGACTGACTGTTCGGTGAGACACCACAGGGTGTTGGCACAACGGTGTATTTATGTCACGAGATGAGATCAGCCACACGGAGTAGGTCGGTCTGTCTGGAAAGAGTCTGAGTCAAGCATGTCCTATTACATTAGAGCTGGATTTTCAAAGGAGCTCAGCTCCCACTTAGGCTCTGTAACAAACAGACGGATATTCAAAAGGAGTTGGACGTGCTGGGTCATACTGGCTGCTGAGCTAAAGCCCTTTGAATATCCAGCCAAACCGTCAGTGTGCCTGTTGCTGCAGGCAAAGCCCTCCTGAAATCTAGCCCCACTGTGAGCTCCATGTCCTGGGAAACCAAGCTCATCTCTGCTCTCCCACATATCACACTGCAGTAGGTGACAAAAACGTGATAACCACTGTGTCCTTATGCTTGTGGGGGGAGCAGCTCCCAGTCAGAGCACAGCTCTGGCAGATTTGCCCTTTGATCAGCTCAGCAGCATGGGTCAGGAGAGCTGAGCATGAAGGTTTCCTTGTCTTTTGTTCTGTGGAATTAGCAGAGTTAATCAGAATGACAGCGACTTCTGCCTCAGTGCAGAGGAAAGGTCAGTGGCTCAGGCTGGATGTACAACAGTTTTCTAGACAGTTGGAAAACAACACCATGAAAGCTCATAGCATACATGCTGCTGGCACAGAGGCTCTCCCAACAGGGACCAGCAGGGAAGATGTTACTGTGGAGGGAAGGAGGCTGGAGGAGGACTCCACACAGCTGGCTTGCCACTGCACTTCATTCACCCCCATCATTACACAGTACAATGAAAGTATGTCATCCTCTTTGTCACTGTGTACTGCTTGTGTTACCCAGCCAGTATCAAGAACTTCTCTCTGCCAACGTGCTTTGTAGCCACACTCCTGGGTGTGCATACTGGGCCTGGGGTCTCAGTACCCTGGTTTGGGAAGAGCTGTAGGTAGAGCTGGTGTGCTGGCATGTGGAGGGGGTGCTGGTGTCCCCTTCCTACCACATCCCCCCAGCACCTCCATGCTTCAGGTGAGCAGGTCTTGCTGTTACTGCTTTTACATCCTCCAGTCACTGTAACTTGTTCCAGTGGATCCCTAAAATCCCACTGCTGAGCTGCTCTTGAGCTGGGCACACTGGAAGTACAACAGTGCAGCAAGGGCTCTCTGTGGTAGCCCTGCCATGGCCTCAACTTCCCTACATCTCTTAAATTATTATAGCTGAAGCAGTCACAAGCTTTAAATCCAGTTTCCTTTTCTGTAATATGACCTCTTACCTTCCTCTGATCCCACCAATTACAAGTGCTTGTTTTTGCTGTGGATGTCCACTCATGTGTCTAATTAGTGGATTCTTTCTGTCAAAGACACTAGCAGCCTCAACAGTGAGCCCTAATTTAAGTAGTTTGCATTTGTTCACAGCATTGATGCTTTCATTTACTCCTGCTCCTAATTAAGTGCATCTGAGTATCTGCAGAGGGAGCTCTCATGATCTCTCCATGGCTCTAATTAAAATGGCCTGGATGTCCATGACATTGGTGCCTGTTAAGCCTGTCACCAGGAGATGATGCCCACCTTGGAAATGGCTGAAAAACGTGTAGGAGTCATTGTTCCTGAGAAAGGCCTCCACATCCAGGCCCTCCTGAAGTGCCTCGGCCACCAGCCCTGGGCTGCAGAAGGCTCCTGCTGCCTCTGTTGGCCCATCCTGCCCATCTGTTCCCCCACTGAGGAAGAGGATCTCACACCTCCCTTGGGGACTGCTGGCTCCTGTGGCCTGAGCCTTGTGCAGCCCCAGCCCCACACGCAGGGCCAGCTCCTGGTTTCTCCCTCCCTTGCCAGTTCCTTG
Source organism: Urocynchramus pylzowi (assembly GCA_013397555.1). Lineage (NCBI taxonomy): Eukaryota > Metazoa > Chordata > Aves > Passeriformes > Fringillidae > Urocynchramus > Urocynchramus pylzowi. The sequence continues at coordinate 298,048 of VZRH01008301.1, forward strand.
GAGCTGGACTGTGGTTTCTCCACCAGCCAGGATGCAGACTGGTCTGTCGGGCCCTAATCCTTGCAGGGCCTGTAGAAACTCGTTCAGGTCCACTGGGATCTGTAGCTCTGCTGCCAGCTGCAGGAGATTCCCTCTCAGCTCATCACTCAGGGGCCCTTCTCCGAGGCTGGCAAAGCCCAGGCAGACCAGCTGGATCAGCTGGCAGTACAGTGTGGCAACATGGCCGACTTCCCCACAGACTGCTGCGCTCAGGACCAGAGCTGCATAGCCCAGGCCCTCAGCCTGGCGTCTAGCCTCTTCCAAAGCCAGTGTGTTGGACCCAAGGATGATGTTGGAAACATGGGAGTAGTTTTCTGGAGCAGTGGGCTTGATGGGAGAGCTGGAGAGGACCATTTCCACTGACTTGGGCAGGTTGTGCAGCAGGTTGTATTTGGTGAGTATGTGAAGGCAGTCTTGGACACTGTGGGAGCTGGCAGCAGTGGGCCCACTTGCTATGATGTCCAGGGGGTCACCTATCACATCAGACAGGATGAGACTCACCACCTATGAAAAGAAATGCCCATAGATTATTGCAGGAGGCAAAGACAGGTGACCACAAAAGAGCCCTGGCATAAACACTGCTCTGAGTGCCATCCCCACATCAAAGCAGATGAAATCAAGGTAGGTCTTTGCCCATTTTTATGTTATGGACCTGTGAGTGTCACCTTGCCCTTCTCAAACCCACAGATTTACAGTCTCCTTTGAAGCTGGACTATCATGTTGGAAGATGTAACCTGTGACACTGCACTTGTTAGGCCCAACCTAGTGTAGGTTCAGCACACGCTGAGAACAGCCCCAAGGGAGCCAGGAGTCAGAGCCAGCCTTGAAAGCACTGTGCTGAAGCACCAACACTTGGAAATGACTGCTGGGTGTGGGCTGGGGTCTGCAGAGTGGCATGATGGGATGGCTGATGTTTCCCAAGTCTGAATTCCCACTCTCCCAGCTCTGTCTCCCTGAGAATTTCAGTCCAAAGCGAAATCTCAGCCAGAGAGCCCCAAAACAGTGTGCGAAGTTGTTCACTCAGTATGGACAAAAACCTTGCAAGTTGATTAAACCTCTGTTTTGAGGGTAGATGGGTGATCTCTGGGCAAACAGGGGCTTTCCCTTGGTTACCTGTGCAGGATGTGCCAGCTGGGCCAGCCCTCCACCCTTCAGCACAGACAGAGTCTTCCGGACAATGTTCAGCTCCTGTATGGCAGCTCCTCGGGAAGCCAACATCTTTGTGAGTTTCTCCTTGTCCTCAAGGAGGATTGGGGGGATGGGAGCAGGCAGTAGGGCTGATCCACCCCCTAGGATGCAGAAGAGATGGCAAGGACATTAGGATAGCAGGAAAAGGAGGACAAAGGAGAGCAAGGCTTTAGCCTTTTCTCTTCCCTTACCAGTGTCTGGAGGGAAGGCAGAGGTGACTGGGGACCTAAGCTAACATCTCTGGAGAATTCAGTCATCTTCAACAACGTGTTTTAATCCCTGATGTACTGCACTCTCTACAGTCAGCTACACTTCACCCAGGCAGTGTGAGCCTGGCTGGATGGGGGCACCAAAAGCCTGTAGTGTGGTGGGGATGACAGAAAAGGGACAGCAACTACCCTTACCTCTGCACTGGGCTACAGCTGGGTCCTCACACTGATATTCAGGGGTTACCTGCATGGGTGAGCAGGGAGCACGGCCGTCATGGCTCACACAGCAGCCAGTGCTGTGCACATGGGAACACTGCCTGCTTTGGTGGCTCCATTTATTCAGGACAGTGTGTAAGAACATTGACTAGGGATGCAGCAAGACTGGAAACTGCTGAACTCCACTCATCTAGGCCTGGGAGGAAAGAAAAGGGGGGACAGTAATGCAGAGGACAAAGCACACTCTGAGTCCAGGGGGATAGCTTCACTGATAGGAATTCTGTCTGATACAAGCAGACATTGGAAATGTGGAAAAGAAGGCAAGGTTCTAATGGAAAACTGGAATGGATGGAAAATACAGAGGAGAAAAGAGCAAAATCTGTGTACAGAGTGAATGTGCACAGAAGTACAGCTGAATGCTACTGTCAAAATGCAAAGCCTGCTCAGACGTTTGAGACAAATCAGCATCAATAAAACATGATGAGCAAGAAAAACAAATGCAAATGCCTGTGTTTCAGTCAATAGCCAGGGATCTAGCTGAGAGGCAGGAGCAGTTGGGGACCGGCTGCTGTGTGGGAGTGCACATGCATAGGGAGTCACAGCCACGGGGAGATCCTGTACAGGCTCCCTGAAGGGCTGAGGAGTCTCTTGGAGATCCCTGTAGCCAAAAGACAGGAGGAAGCCCAGGGGAATCCCCAGAAAGCACAGTTAGCTTTCAGTCACTTGGGTGTTTGCCTAATGGCACTGCTCTATCCGTACTGGATCAGGCTTCAGCATCCACAGAGGAATAAACATTGAGCAGAGGAGACCAAGGCCTTACTGCAGAGCTGCTCCAAGCCCCTGCATGCTTTTGCCCTGTGACACCCACTGAGCTCAGGATGAGGTAATGAAACTGCATCCCTCTGATGCATCTTCTTACAGAACCCTGGATCTGGGGACAGCCTGGGGGCCACCAGCCAGGCCCTGGGGGTGTGCAGAGCTGCCCCTGCAAGGCATGCAGCTTACTGTGTGGTACCTGGAGGCCTCATTTCCACTAACTGGGAAGGAGCCAAGCCCTGGGAAAGGTCAGTCCCAGATCTCAGCTTTCAGACTCAACACTCCTGCACAAATGCAGAGCATGCAAGTCTACCAAGTGCTTGTTTCTCCAAGTCTGCATCCCCCAAATGTAAGGAGGGGGCAGGAAGAAAGTATCTCCTTGTCAGCAGGTGAGAACAGCTGCCAGGCTGTACCCAGAGGTGCCACTTCCCTGTGGTGGCACAACTGCAGGACCCAGCCTGTGCAGCTCAGCCTCCTTCCAGTGCTGGGAGGCAGTGCGTCCACTGCAGCAGCAGGAAGCCCTGTGCTCTCCCTTGCTGCATGCCTGGAGAAAGGATGGCAGAAGGGAGAGGAAAAATCAGAGGTGCAAGTGTCTGTCCTGAAGGGGCTGGCACAGCACAGAACTCCCTTGCAGCATGGTCAGGGGTGGGCAGGCAGCTGGGGGACCTCAGCAGATCCCATTCCCCTCAGATCCCCACACCACCTGAGATGAGCACAAGGAGCAGGTCATCTGCAGTCAGACCCTCAGCCAGCTCCTGGATGGCAGCTGCTCCCTTCAGAGCCTCTGCATCTGGGAGGTTGTTCTTGGCGCCTTCGATGACCTGGATTTTGCTGTGTGGCTTCAGCAGCATCTCCCTGGTGAGGTAAGAGAGGCAATTACACCACGGATCTGTGTACCCACACAGGCAGCCAGGCTGTTACCGGCAGGTGCCTGGTGTACCAGTGGCATACAGTGAGTGACCAGGACAGGCAGATGGCCTTTGCTGAGTGTCTCTTCCCCACAGCCAGAGAGGCAGCACATCCAGCACAAGAGGTGGGCTGCATCACTGGTGTCACTGGAATGTGATGGTGGTTGAAGATGAGAGCAGTGAGGTAGATGGGATGGGCGACAGAGCAAGGGCAGCTCAAAAGGACTTAAGGTGTTCATAGCAAAATCCCACAGAGGGAAAATCTGGCAGCCTACACCCCTCCTTCCTGCTCCCCAAAATTGTCCAGAAACAGTCCTTACTGCATTCCTGCTCGCTGTAGGCTCTCCTGGATCCCCAGCGGCACATTGATAATCCCCCGAGTGAGGTGGTCTCCCAGGATCTCTTCTGCTGCTGCGGCCATCCCCAGGACAGCTTTTCCAAAACCCACCAGGTACAGGCCCCTCTTCACTGCAAAGGCCTGGCCCTTCACCAGCAGATGAGGGCACCCATCCCCCTGGAGCTTCAGAGCCCTCCTCAGCATGGGAGCTGGGCGGACGGTGCCCAGAGCGCCACGGAACAGGGACAGTGCGTGCTCGCGGAGGGACATGGTGCACAGGCTGCCAGGGCTGAGCCACTCTGTGTTGTGGGGTGGGCTTCTGCACTCCCTGCCAGCATTGGCAAGGCCTCAAGGGCTGAAACAGCCAGGAGCCTCCAACCTGCAAGGGAAAGTGAACATTTTTGCTAGTAGAAGAGACAGGGCTGTCACAGAAAGAACAGAGAGGTCAAAACATGAACTGTGGAACTCTAGCTCCTGTTTCCCCTAGATTAAGGTGCCGTACGAGCAGCATTTTCTAACTTTTCTCCAGGCAGGAAGAAGGGAAGGACAGTGTCACATTCAAACTATGTCACATTCAATCTGTCAGCTTGTTTAGCTGAAGCAACCTCATCACCTCCTGCAGGGAAGGTGAGCTCTGCCAGCCAGCTTCTCTATCACTGTAGATTTGCCACTGGCAAGCCATCATTTCTATTTGCTTAGTGTTTGACACCTTTCCAAACTGTGGAAGCTGCTCTCTGTCCTGGAGAGAGGAGGGCATCTGGGTGGAACAGCTTTTCACTACATTAACTCCCTTCCCCATGCTAGCCAAATGCTGATCTCATCCTCTGGCTGTGCATTGCCCCATGTGTCCCTGCGGCATCAGACACAGACAGAGGAGAAACAACAGCCTTGCTGGCTGCCTCATCCCTTGCTGCTGGTGGCCACAGAGAGACCAGTAATGAGGTTTCCTCACCAAACAGCAAATTAGCATAAGGTTTAATTTACCTTTCTCTTTTACTCCTCATTATCCATTAAAATCACATTTAGAGCCCAAATAAGACTTCATATCCAGGCAAAGTTGCCAGCCGTGTCTGTGAAAGCCCATTTGAGCTGCTCTCCACTGAGCATTAGCATTATCTGCAACAGATCTGTGCATGGACCGAAAGATCTCAGCTGCTCAAGGGCAGATACTTGTCTTGACAGAGGAAAGGTGGCCCCTGCCAGCACACACACATCTATTCCCTCCCAGCATTTCTCCTTCCTTCTGTTAACTGGTAGCAAGTTCACTGCTGGTTTCTGAGGATCAAAGATCCTTGTGATCTGCATCTCTCCTGCTCATGGCATTTAAGGCAGGGTGCCAAGAGGCTGAAGCAGCCAGGGCAACACACTTGATCACAGACCCATTGAAATTCCCTGAGAGAGTTAATCCTCCTTCAAGTTACTGGATGTGTTTTGTGCAAGGGCTTCTTTTAGGAGAGCTCAGGAGTCCAGAGGTCTCTTTGTCCTGACACTCCCTAGCATTGCAAGGTGTTAATCATTAAGCTGAACAAACTTTTCAACAGCTCCTCTGGGTCTAAATCTGCCTTATTTTGTTGCAGGGATCCAAAAGATCTACACAAAAAACCTCTACATACCTTCTCAGGCATTGAAACTTGGGCACACTCTGAAATCTTGGGACAAGGGACTTGTAGGTAAGGCTATACAGAGAATCAAAAGTTTTTTAGAGAAAGAACCCCCAAGAATCACTGAAGTGGGAAAAAAACCCTTAAGAACAAGGCTAACATTTCGATTAATTGCTTAGGAGAACGGATTGTAAAGCCAAAAGCCAAGGCAGATTAACTACTTATGTGTGCTCCCTTTAGGTGCTGGTCAGAAGGACTGGGTTTTCAACCACGAGGAGACATGAGAACAAAAGACAGGGTGCCCTGACCACTTTGTTACTAGACTCTTAAACTTCATGGCAGCGGATGCTACCTGCAGTTAAACCACTGACCCCACTTCAGTGAGGGCCAGAGTAACTGTGCTGACTGCAGTGAAGTCAGCTGTGCACCTCTCAGGAACTGAGATAAGCATCTCTGCTCCCAGCAGGTCTCTGGTTCACCTGGCCCTGGGCACAGTGCAATCCGAGGAAGGTGCAACAAAGCAAAGGTGCATCACACCCCAGGTCACCTTGTCTGAGCCGCAATACAGGGTTTGCAGGAATGGCTGGAGAAGAAAAGCTTAAAGGGAGCCAGGGGAGTTTAAGAAAATAAAGCCCCAAAGTTTTTAACAGGCTTTGTGTCTGCCTTGATGTTTCTGTGCGCCGCTGACCCTGAAGCCCAGGGAAATTTAACACAGCCAGACCTGCAACTGTGGCTCCTGTCACACGTGCTCTCCTGGCAGCCCCGTTCAGTTCCAGCTCCAGACATGACACAACAGGCAGGAGTTCTTTAAAGGCAATCCTCTCCTACTGGAGGTGGAAAAACTAAATGCCAGCTTAATTCATCTGGCACTTGTGTACATACTGCTAATGCTTACTCTGAAAAGCATTTCAGTACAATAGCAGGCATGTAATCTGTTTTCTGCACTCTGAACTCAGATTATATTTTAACCATCGAGGCCTGATCCAGAGTCTGTGGAAGTCAGCAAGCGCCTTTCTATTGCATCTCAGGATTTTGGGGTTCACTGCCTGACACTGATCTCAGAGCACAGGTGTAAAGGCAGAGTAAATATGGTGTAAAACCCCCTTGCAGTCTGAGGTCATCCAACTTTATACCAGTGCAACAGAGAGATGAATTTGGCACAGATCCATTTGCTTTGGATGTCTCAGTGTGTGACTATGCTCCTTGTCAGCTCTGATTAGACACACAGGCTCACTGGAGACTCCCCTTGGAATGGGGGTGCTGCTAATGATACCACAAATCCCTTTTTATGTAATTTATTTATACAGTCTCAGGCACTGGGTACTAAATGTCATCAGGGAACAGCTATAAATCAGTGCTATGAAATCCACTGTAGATATTAACAAAAAATAAAACTCCTACTCATTTTACTAAGGCTTTAAAAACAAGATCAAGAGAACTGAATATCACCCCAAAACACAGGCAGTTGTGGAAAGAAAAATAACCCAAATGGCAGCTCTCATGCTCCCTCCCCAGATGGTGGGTTTAGAAGTGGTGTAATTGCCTGTTAACTGCTACATATTGCACGAGAGGAAATTACACCCTCACATCCCTGCATTTTCCTCTATCCACTGCTGGCTGTGAGGAATCTGGGCTGGGAGAAGGGGTTGATGATGTGACTCATATTACTTCATGCACTAATCTTAGTTTCCCAGTTTCTCAGGAAAATCACTTAAGGATGAATGAGCCCTCTCCTATATGGATATAAGGTGACAAGCTATAGGCACAAGTGAGGTTCAGGTTTCACACCTTCCCTTTGTCCCTGGCTGGGATAATTTGGAGTTGGGATGTAGACAGTCTTTTGAAAAGTTCCCTGTAAGTTTGTACTAAGCTTAGGATGAAAATGATGCTAAGAATTGCCTGTTCCAAAGAGAGCTGGAGGATTGTATGGGGTTTAGATTAATCCCCTTTAAATGAAAACTTCCTCAGCTTTCATTCATGAATAATCTACGCACTTATAATAATCTACACACACCATTGTAAGCCCTTTCTTCAGAGGGCTCCTCCTAAGCCTGTAGAGATTTCCACTGTTAGCTCTCACACCAAAACCCCAGCTTCTCATTTTCACCTTCTCTGGGAAAGAGGGAGCGGAAGGAGCTGGACTGTGATAAAATACAGGCAAAATGCTCGTTTGCATTACCTTTCATTAACTTTTTAATTAAAGCAATTCTGCAGGCAAGGAGCCAAAGTCAGACAGAAAGAATCCAGCAGCAGGGGCAGAAACGTGGTAAAGCTGCCAAGTAAATGGGATGGTGGCAAGAGACCAAAAGCATGGACATAGTGGGGCAGAGTCTGAGCCATAAACTTGGAGGCACACTGGGGAAGAAAACAGTGAACAAATGAGCTGGCCATGCCCATGCAGAGAGAAAAATGAGCCAGCACCTCACTCCATGGCAGGTACTTGAAAGCTAGAAAAATATTCCTTTCTAGGGGCCAGTCTGCCATCACTGGGCAGAGCTGAGCTGTTCCAGGTGCTGTGGTTGGAGGTTTGTTCAGGGATTTGCATCTTGGGCTTGTGGTTTTTTTGAAGTTGGGGCAATTGAGCTTATTGCAGACCAACCCAACCACACACACATCCTGAGCATTTCAGGTGCTGTGAGATCAGAGGATGCTGTGCCAGAATGCATGTTTTAACTGAGAACTTCACGGACCTAAGTTACTTTAGCTCCAATGCTGTCAGGGTGCCTCTGGATTTCCTCCAGGACCGGTGACTGGCCCACCTTGTACAGGGTCAACTTCAAAATCCCCAAGGGGCTAGGAAAACATTTGAGATAGCACTGGATTAAACCCCAGTTGGTGGAGAATAATTTTGAGCTCAAGCTCTAAGAGACAGATTACAGTAGTAAACTCACAGACACAGCAAGTTTTAGCAGTGTCTCTTGTTCCTCGTTTTTCTTGCTGCGTGACTTTTTTCTGGCCTCTCGGCATGTAAATTACTGACAGACTCACCAAGGCTCCCTGCTTCCATTTCTCCTGCATCACCAGGGGAATTTACCTATGAAGTACAACAAAGTGGAGATTTTACTGCCTTAAACTCCCCCGTTCCCACTTACTGACACATCTCCTCTATCATTTGATATATCAACTTTAATTCGCCTGGTGAGCCCTGCTCAAACCCAAGCTTGCTGTTCCACAAGGTCCCAAAAGCATTACAAGAAAATTTTCCAGGAGATGCACTAAACCCAGGAGGGAAACAACGCACTGAAGGCTTGTTCCAAGTGACTATTCTGGGAGGATTAGATGGGGGATTTTTCAAGACTAATCTCTTTAAATGAAAATTTCAGAATTTGATTAATTTTTTAATCTGCACATGGATTTGCATAAAATTACTGCACTGCCTCATTCACATTTGGCAAAAGAGAAAATGTCTGCAGTAAGGATGGGCAGCTATGAGGGTCCAGTGCATGAGTGGGTGTGCAGGGACAGGGTGAGAGGCCCTTTGCCCCCTCTCACTGCAGTGCTCCTGCATCCTTAAGTGGGAAAAAGTATGAGGGTGGTCAGCAGCAGTATGATGAGACCAGAGGGTTTGCCAGGCAGGCAAGGGAGAAAGGAGGATGGAGCCTGGATACCTTTGTTTTAAGAATATGCTGAGCTCTGGGAAACCCAGGAGTCCTAGTTTCCAGTACATGGCTTTCTATATGTTGCTTGGAAAAGAAATATGTTTCTCTCATGACTGATTTACTTACCAGGAAAGTGTCAACAGGGTCTCTTTGCCTTTGATGGAAAATGTGGCTTAAGGCCAAACACGGGGAAGATAAGTGTTCTATTCAGCATTTTATATATCTAGATCAGTATCATTAGCAAAAAAAAAATTAACTGGATTTGACATATGCATCTTACTAGATTTTCTAGGTCACACTCCCTTCACTCCCTATATACCTTTTGGAATGATTTTCTCATGCTCTGGGGATTGCAAGGAAGAAAAAAATTTTCACTAAAAATTCTTCTGTAGCTCAACACAGAACACTACTACCCTGAAGCCAAGCCCATGCCAAGTCTACTTCCTTTCATGCTGTAATTTCTCAAGCTCCGTATTCTGAGTCAACTTGCCATCAAAGATGAGAGTCATTTAAAATCCAGGGAAGGATCACAGTATTCTAGAGAAGATGAAAAGCTGTGAGCCTTGAGGACTGGAATAGTAGAAAGGGGTTGAAATTCAGTGCTGTGAAATACAAGGTCATGGTCTTTGGGATTAATAGCAGAAAATTATGAGCTCCTCAGCTGGAAATAACATGAGAGGAGAAAGAGCCAGGAATCTTAATCAGTCACAGGATGACAACTACAGCTGCCCTCTGGGCTGAGACAAGAGGCTGTGGGGAACGTGGAAAGCAGCAGATGTGAACTGCCTGGACTTTGCTGAGGTTTTTGACATCATTCCTGTGAGCACGCTGGAGGGTGGGCTGGGCAATCACAGCCAGCCCCGCTGGAAACCAGCCTGACCACTGGGCTCAGAGGGCAGAAAGCAGTGGGTTGGGGGCCAGCTGACATCTGGTAATCAACAGGGACTCTGCTGGTGTTTGTGTTGCCCCACGGCTTCATTAGTGACCCGGAGAGTAGCACAGAGCGCTCAGTTTGGGGGAACTGCTGATGGAGGCACCTTCCAGGGAACTGTGATAAACTCAAGGTCAGGGCCCACAGAAACCTCAGGGCACTCAGTAGGAAGAAGTGAGAATTTTTGCTGCTGAGCAAGCACAAGTCCCTGTATAGTGCAGGTTCCAGTGGTATCTAATACAGAAATACATAGGTAGAATAACTGCATTGGATCGATATTACTCAAGCAGCAATTAAACGTTTTTTTCCATTAACTAATTTTGCAGGGGCATTATCCATAATTCCCACTTAATATGACATTTTTCTAGGAGATCCAATTATCCTGCCAGCTAAATTCCAGCTTGGTATAAACTGACAAACTAAGTTCCAACGATTAGGAAGAAAGGCAGAAGAATAAAAAGGAAGTGACAAAATATCAAATCAACAACCCACGGTGTTATACAACTCTAAAACTTAGCTAAGTATTGTAGGTGTTTTGAAGTAAATTGTCTTATGATGTTATTGGTGAGTCACCTCCGGGGCCCGCAGGAGATAATCCAGGCTTTGATCCTGCAATTTAGAGTGTGCAGGAGGCACGACATTCCCAGCTTTTCTAAAAACTCTTATCACACGAAAATAATCAGTTGTGGGTTTTGAACTGGCTGAACAAAGGGACAGCTGACCCTGAGACCCTCAGGAGGAATGAGGGTGTGTTTTGGTATCCCTGGACTCCCCTGTGTAAGTCTTGACTTTGTTTCAAAGTAAAAAAGGTAAATCATTCTGAGGAGCCAAACCGGCCGCAGCGTGAAAGGATGAATGGGGTGAGATCTCAAAACACGTAACAGGGAGCTCCAGCAAGCAAACAGCAAGGGCAAGGACTCTGAGAAAAGAAATTAACTAAATCTGACAAAAATAAATGCATACAAAATAATTCAGCCCGTTCGAAGTACGTGCAGAGCTTTAACAGTCCCTGGACTTGCTGAGGTTTGACCACAGGAGGGCAACAAGATTCAAAAGCAAAATCAAACTCTGTTCTGGACACCTTGAAAGGAAATGCAATTAACATTCAGGAAGGCATCTACAGTTTATTTTTTTCTTTTGATTGTGAGTTTCTGGGGAATTGAAGTGACAAGATCTGCTGATTTCTAAATTTAAAATAGCAGAAAACGTAGTGGGGTGAGATTCTCACAGCTACTCTTATACTCCAAGAGCAGCTTTTTAAGGTAAGAAATACACAAAAACATGCACACTGAGCCTGTCATCAGGATTTGTGATTGACAAAAGCAGTTCCAAGGTGTGTGTACTGGAGCAGCATCTTCAAAAGCCACAGTGTGTTTCTCCAAGGCTTAATTGTGTGCTGCCCACCTTTACCTGAGAGCTTACATGGTGTAGGAGCATGGTGCTACAGCTGTGGTGTTGCTGTAGTATTGCCAACAAGTTTTTAGAGCAATAAAGATTACTGGGAAATAAAAATGTGCAATAGCTGGACTGAAAGTAGGAGGGGAAGGGTGAGAAAGTGATCACAGTGTACTTCGAAGGAGGGGGAGCTGACTGATGCTCCCTGGTCGAGCTAGGCTGCCCTGAGGCTGTTCCTGTCGGCTGTGCCGAGATGCCAGCACAAAACAAAATCAACTGTGTTGGTAAAGAACCCTGAGACATCGAGTCCAACCTATGACCCAGCACCACCAAGTCAGCCAGACCCCATATAGCACCGAGTGCCACAGCCAGCCTTTAGCTGAACACCTCCAGGGACAGTGACCCCACATCTCCCCGTGCAGCCCATTCCAACGTCTAAGCACCCCTGCTGTGAAGAAATACTGCTGGATGTCCAACCTAAACCTCCCCTGGCACAGATTGAGGCTGTGTCCTCTCGTCCTCTCAGTGGTTAGCTGGCCAAGCCCCACCCGGCTACAACCTCCTTTCGGGGAGTTGTAGAGAGCGGTAAGGTCACCCCCGAGCCTCCTTTTCTCCAGGGTGAACACCCACAGCTCTCTCAGCCGCTCCTCACAGGACTTGTGCTCCAGACCCTTCCCCAGCTCTGCTACCCTTCTTTGGACCTGCTCCAATATTTCAATATCCTTCCTGAATTGAGTGGCTCAGAACAGCGCTCAAAGTGTGCCCTCACCAGTGCCGAGTACAGGGAGACAATCAGTGCCCTGCTCCGGCTGGCCACCCTATTGCTGATACAGGCCAGGTGCCACTGGCCCTCTGGGCCACCCGGGCACGCCTGGGCTCATGTTCAGCCGGCTGCCGACCAGCGCATTTCTCCCTAGTTTCCACTGAAAACTCCGAAAACCGCCTTAAATCGACATAATATGGGGACTCTCCCGCACAGGGGGAGGCTGCCCCGCGCTTCCCGCGGCCCCTCACGGCCCGCAGCAACACGAGCCCGCCCGCGCAGCCCGGCACCGGAAATGACGCGCTGCCGCCGGCGCGAGGCCAGTGCCCGTTCTACCGGATGACGTCATGCCCTCAACCCGGCCCCCTACGCCTCAATAGGCACAGACGGGCGGGTGGGTAAAGAACTGATAATGACCCTCGGCCCCGCCACAGCCGCTCGGCCCTGCCCTGCGCCGCCCCTTCCCACCTCGGGCCCCGGGAATGGCGGAGACGGTGATAGATGCTGGCAATCACGGCGGGCCGGGAGCGCGCGGGCCTTTCTGCTCCTCTTGCCACACTCAATATGGCCGCCGGACACTCCGCCCTCCCCCGTCCCAGCAGCCCGTGCGCACGCCCCCCTCACCCCTCCTCGTTCCCAGGGTGTCCCGCGCGGCCCCGCCGGAGCCGCAAGATGGCGGACACAATGAGGGGGAGCCGCCTCTCCGCGGCCTGACCGTGCCGAGCCCATCGCCCGCCGCCGCCCTCGCTCGGTGCGGCCCGGCGGGCGGGATGAAGCTGACGGACAACGTGCTGCGGAGCTTCCGCGTGGCTAAGGTCTTCCGCGAGAACTCGGACAAGATCAACTGCTTCGACTTCAGCCCCAACGGCGAGACCGTCATTTCCAGCAGCGACGATGACTCCATCGTTCTCTATGACTGCCAGGAGGGCAAGTGAGTGGCGGGGCTGGGGCTGCGGGCCTCCGGGGCCGGGGACGGGAGAG
>VZRH01008301.1:311612-337914 GCA_013397555.1 Urocynchramus pylzowi
GCTGCGGCCTTCCGGGGCTGGGGCAGTGTCTGGGCCACGGGCGTGTGAGGGGCCGTGGCGACTGTCCACGGGGAGTGGCCTTTGGGGACGAGCTGTGCCCGCAGATCTGGCCGGTGAGCTTTAGCTTGAGCTTCTCTCCAGCTGTTTTTCAGCGTAGGCTTCTGAGTATAATCCCAGCGGCAAGGATGGCAGCAGCGTGGGTTTGCCTGCCGTACCGGTGTACTTGTTATCTTGGTAGGTTGGGGACAGTGGTGATAATTTCCTAAGTGTAAGCGAAAGCTCACTTCTGTGAGAGCTAAACAGTTGCTAAGCCTAAAGGGCTCAGTCTGGTCACATTTCGAGGTCTTGGGACTGGCTTCTCGGACTTCGCTGGGCTGAATTCTCGCTAATTAGTAGAGAAGTGGTTGTGAGTTATGTGCAGATGTGCCTTTTTAGTGCCTCATTTGAGTATAACTTCTTTGCTAAATGCTTTAAGCCAAAAGGTGCAGATGGTGTGGCGTGTATGACTACAACTGTAAAAACCTGATGGTGTTTTCCGTAAAACCCGGATCCTAAGTGGTGTCTTGGATAGCTGCAGGTTAACGTGGTCCTCTGTATTTTAAATCATTTTCTCTTGTTGTGTTCTTATCTGTGAAGCACCGTTAAAATACGTGTGATTTGCCTATGTCTTCAAACATTGTCTGTTTAGATGTAATCGATCAGGATGTTGATTGATTTCTGTTACCTAAGGGTAATGAGTTGAGTGTGTGTTTCTATTTCTCATTTAACTGTCCGGTTTGATCTTTCTTCTACCATGGATCACATGGTGCTCATCTTGATTTTCGGATAAACTCTCAGAAGTTTGCAGAGCACTTGAGATCTGCTGCTCCTGTTCAGAAGATGGAAACCTACACCAAGGGCATTTGTAGTCTATGAGAGTTGGAACAATTTGAGCCAAATGGTGTCATTATGCCATTAAAATCTTTCTCCGTACAAGTGTGCATTTGTCTGCTTTAAATTCCTTCAGGTTTTAAGTTTTACATGTGCTTGTTGGTGTAGAGATGTAGTTCTGAGGTTGTTGGTTGTTCTTGGTTTTTTTGTAAAGTCAAGACTGGGAATCATCACGTCCACACAGAACATGAAAGGAAAACAAGTGTGTGTATTATAGGACAGGGAGGAGAAAGGTCAGGGTAATGAGGGAATAAAAAGAAATGGCTTGGGAGTATCAAGACAGAGATATGTCAGTGTTGTGTATATTTTCTAGTAAACTAGGTGTTCCTAACCCTCCTGCTTTTCCAAGCAGGCCAAGACATCATACTTGCTGTGAGGAAAGATCACCTCCTACATATTCTCTTTATTTGGTGGCACACCTATTCTATATTATTTTAGACTTCTGTGTAGTTTGTTTGCTTTACACATTAAGGTTGTTGGTGTTCCCCATCTGCTAGAATGATTTCTGATGGGAAAATATTTAATTTTTATTTATGTCGGAACAGGTAACTCTGTACACATCCAGTGTGCCATGGATTGTATCCCAGATCTTAATTATATACAGTAGTAGCAGGGCTGAGTGATGTTAATGCAGATGGTATTGATTGCTCTTCCCCTTTCAAACTTGTAAAGAGTAGTTTGATGGGTTGGGAGGCATTTGGCCCTTTCATTCCTATCTCCATCTAATCCTGATGTGCTTTATAGTCAGGGGATTTGCTTTAATTAAGTTAAATGTAGATCAGTGGTCCTCTACTGCAGTGCTGCAGGCAATGAGAGTAGTTTCAAGGTAACTTCTCTGTCAGGATGCAGTTCTCTGGTGGTTATAAAATTTAAAATTATTTGAAAGCTTCTCATGCACTGTCAACTGGCTTAAAAGTGTAGCTGTGATTTTAAAGGGGTAGCTAAGGATGCAGGACACACTTGTTCTCTAACCTGGAAAGTTTTACTTTGAATTACTTTGTCACTCAAAATTCATGTGAAGATGATATTTCAGGTCTCTGAGTGATCATTGTTGTGGCAGTTTCAGGCTTGTAGTTGGTTTATTTTTCCTTATAAATCACAATTTCAAGAGCCTGGAACTCTCACCTGCTCAGATATAATGGCCAGGAGGAAATTAAATGTCCTGCTTACTGGGCTTCAGTGTAGGATACCCTACTTCATCAAATGGCCTGAAAATTAATGCCTTTCCCTGTGTAAAAGTGGGAAAATCTGGTGTGTGTCCTCTGTTAATGAGCAGTTCTGCTGGTAGAATTAAAATGCAGCTGTTTGACTGTACTTTAGGAGTATCCTCACCTAGTTTGCTTTGTTTTACCCCATTGAAATGAGTTGCACAGCTCTATGAGAGTGTGCCCAACCCCATCCTGTTGAACTTCAGCTTCTGACAGTGTCAGGACAGTTGAAACAGTGCTGTGTAGCCAAGGGCTGACAGGACAAGATTATCTCCTTATCATGTATTGTTCTGGGCTTAGGCAACTGACATGGGCATCCAATAATTTTGGTCCTGAGATTCCATTTCTATTTCAAAGTGTTCAAACAACTAAATTGTTGCTAAATTTTTAACCCATCCTGAGTCACCAAATCCTTCCACAGCAGGCTGCCTCAGAAGCATATCTGAGAGGCTCACTGGAGTCTGTTTGAACTTGAAGGATTGTGAGAACTTGCAGGACAGTTGTGTGTTGGGATGTACAGCAGTCCCTGAGGCTGGGAACAACCTGGCTGCACATTGGTGGCCCTGCTATGATAGAATGGTGCCCCAGTAAAGGCTTAGCTTGTGTTTTAGTGTATATCAATTGTGTGTTATTGAAACAAATAAAGTGACAGATCTGGATTCCTGCTTAGCTGTGGTGTTTGCTGGGCACACCCATGTTCCTGGTTGTGGTGATGTTTTATCCACAGCAGCAGTGATTCAAACTGAGGCATGAATGATATTACAAAACTTGCCTGTGTTTTGTTTCATCTTGGTAGCAGATTTGCCCGAGATCTTGTATTTTTCTTTGTCAATATTGCTTTTTTTTGCAGGTGGGCTGCATAGATTGACCTTGACCTTGGAATTGTTTTAGTGATTGTGATTTGTTGTTAAAAAGTACTTGGTTTTCTTGTTTGTGTTTAAAATAGTTGACTGGCAGCAGGTCTTGTGTGCAGTGACACACTTCTGTTTGTATCAGTTTACATGAAAACATCATCTTTCGTAGAACACTGAAATATTTCTCCTTCTTTTTGGTAAAATTGCTTTTGTCTGTCTGTTGATCTTTATTCTCTCTCTCTCTCTATGTTAACTTATTCTAATTAGATCTTCTGAGGTTTAAACTTGTAATAGAAAAGGAAAAGCCAAACTAGGCATGGGAGAATCTAAGATATATATATATAATATATTTTGAGATTGGGTTTTTTTTCTTGGTTTGTTGTTGGGTTTTATTCCCACCAGATTGGTCAGCAGCATGGGTGAGTGTCTTGGTTTGGAAAGATAGGTGTCTGTTAAGGAAGGCAGGAGCCTTCCCTGAAATAGAGAATGTAAACCCCCTCCTTCTGAATTGTTATAAATTTTAAATTAAGGGCTTTCAGGCAGAAAATATGGGAGCAGAAATAACTGTTCTTTATTAGGGAAGCAAAATAAAAATATAAAATAAACAAATGTAGTAAATTAAAACAACACTGACAGAGTTAGAATACAGCCTGACACCTTGTTGGTCAGGGTGTTGATGGCAGTCCAATTGGAATTGTGGTTGCAGTCCTCCCAGAATATCAGGTGTGGTTCTGTTGGAGCTGGGATCCTATAGAAGAGGTGTAGTCTCAGTTTAATTGGAATTGTGGCTGTAGTCCTCCTCGAGGGTCAGGTGTGGTTCTGTTGGAGCAGGAATCTTGTAGAAGAAAAGGTGAAATCTTCCTCTGCAGGTCTAGTTGAAGGGATGGTTATCTTTCTGGGTGAAATTTAGTGGAGAAAAAGCTGTCTGGTCTCTCCAGACTTTCAGCTGTATTCCTCTAGGAAATACTTGGCTCTTCCCTCAGGGCGGAGCATCTCACTATGGGAGGTTAAAGTTTTTATCGATCATGTATTGCCATTCAATAGCCTATTATCAGTAGATGTCCTTCCCGAGGGAGGAGTGGTTGTGGAAGAGATAAGGAAAACTTCCCACTTAACAGAAGACAACTGCCACACAGAT
Organism: Urocynchramus pylzowi; assembly: GCA_013397555.1. NCBI lineage: Eukaryota > Metazoa > Chordata > Aves > Passeriformes > Fringillidae > Urocynchramus > Urocynchramus pylzowi. The sequence goes on from VZRH01008301.1 coordinate 315,743, forward strand.
GGCAAATAGAATACAGTTTGCTTCGCAAATAGAATACAATTTGCTTCACAATCCAGCACAGTGAGGTAACTTCAGAAAGCAGTGTGGGGAAGTATATCATGCATAAGGTTAGAGTGAGTCAAAATTCAAACTGGGTGTGCTTTTTCAGTGTGTGGCATGTTTGGATCTGAAGAACGATTTAAAAACTGCTGGAGTTACTGGGGAAGAATCAGTTGAGGTTTGGTCTGTGGTACAGGTGGTGTGTGGCTTTTCAGTGCACTTGCTGTATTGGCTTTTTCTTCATGGGAACTTGTCCCCAGCAAGTTTGTTTGAAGTCAAAGCCCTGGCTTCTGCTCTTTGAGAATAGATATTCAAGAATGAATGTCTGGTTTTGTTCTGATATGAAAAGTCTCCAACTTGTGCTCTTGTTTGGGTGTGTCAGGTTGAGGCTAATGAAGAAAGGAAAAAGTCCAGCGTAATAGGAATACCTTGTCTGAGGTGTAGTCTGACAAACTTTTCTCTTGGCAGCAGTATTGGTTTTGACTGCTCCTGCTGTTTGTTTCTGTTCCCATGCTGTTTGTCTTTGGTTGTGTGGGTAAAATATTTTGTGGGCCTGTGTAATAACCAGAGTTATGAGTCTCTGGAATAAAAATAGCTCCTGGACGAGATGGCATTTCTGGTGTTGATCAGTACCCTTGCTGGTCCACTGCCCAGCTCTGAAACCTTCGTGCTCCTGCAGCTGGGGATGAAAGGGGAAGGAGGGTGATGGAGACCTTGCACTGCTCAAACAGGCACCACTGCTGTGAGATATCCTTATTAGCCAGCTGCTTCCAAGCTTACTCTGCAGTTTGAATTCCTAGTACTGCAGCGCATTACCTGCTTACCAGACTCCCAGAAACCCAGTTCTGTAGGTTGTGTTTGCTCTCACTAGTATTTTTCATTCTGTTGCAAAATGTTAAATTTGAGTTTCTTTCCGTAAGATTGGATACAAGTATAATTCTGCAGTGGTTTGAAAAGTCCCTATGTTACTATGTGTGTTATAGATGACTGGTATATAGATGTGTTTGGGTTAATACACTGTGAATGAGACACCCTGTTCTAGGTTTTGAAGTAACAGAGGAGAACAAGTATAATTTGTCGATCTAAAATAAGCAGCAGATGAATGGGAGATTTTTATGTGCAAGGGCACAGTAAGGCAGTGCTGCTTGCTGTGCTCATTATGGTAGCTCCTCCTTTTCTTTTTGCAGTAGACATCTTAGGAAAAGGAATTTTTGGAGGAGACGCATGCGTTTAGCAGGAGTTACAGAGACCTCCTCAAGCCTAGGGATAGTTTTGGAGAAACAACAAGATCCTTGTTTGAAAATAAAATACAAAAGCTTTTCTTTCTTTGTATAAAAACATCTGACTTCTTGAAACAATTGTGTAATGCCTCAGTGGGAACAGGCCTTGTTGATGTGAGTTTTGTTTTGAGATTTTTGTTGCAGAGAGTGCAATTATTTCTGCTTCCTCCTGACAGACCAAAGAGGACCCTGTACAGTAAGAAGTATGGAGTGGATCTCATCAGATACACACACGCTGCCAACACTGTCGTGTACAGCTCCAACAAAATAGATGGTAAGTGATCCACTGGAGTGGAGCATATTAATCTCCTTACACTGCATGTTTGGATAATTAGTGCTAAAGATTTGGGAAAAAGTTGTAACAACTCTTCAGTGATGAGAACTCTGTCAGAGGCAAAGGAGGGAATTAATGTCCAGCACTAATGCACAGCTTGGTACTAGTCCCTTGAGTTTCCTTAGGTGTTCGTTTACTGCTGCAGTAACTGAGGGGTTAAACATTGTTAGGGAGATAAAACTCGGGGTCTTCGTTGTGCTCTTCAGTTGGTGTTGGTGTCAGTGCTGTCATCGGCCTCTGTACCTTCATTTCTTACGTGAGCGAGGTGGAAGGAGCAGCTGGGCCGAATGCCGCAGCTCTGTCTGGTGCACACAGCTCAGCTACAGAGGAAGGGAGGGCAGCAGCTTCAGGCAACTCAACAGATCACTAGCCAAGCCTGGAGGAGGTCACAGAGCTCAGTCTTGCTTTTGTTTGTTGTAGTCCATGTCTGAGAATTTTGCACTGACCACGTCTCTTAGCGCAGCACTTCACAAATGGATTTTAACACTGTACTTGTGGACTCATAATTTCTATAGTAGAGGTTTTGGTTTGGTTTTTCCTTTGCAGAGATGAAACTTAACAGTAGAGATGCTGGTGCCTTGTGATGTGTGCTGGGCTACTAAAGGAATTGCAAAGCCTCTGAATTTAGAGAAGATGGAAGTTAAGAGTTAGGAAGTTGAGTTAAACTAGAGCAAGCTGGGCCTGAAACTAGAGGAACAAGGAAGTCTCCACCAGAATTGGATTTAATGGTGTAAAAGGTTTAAAAGTGTCACAGGAAGCATGTGCCTTTTTAGTCTGCTTCAGAACCTAATTATTTTTTAAATTATATTATTGCTGTATGTCAGATTTTTTTTATTTGGCTGTTATTTAATTTACAATAAGTAATAATTAACAATCTAATGAAGTATTTCAATGCCATTTTGAATACTGAGTTTTTGTTTATAAGCACTGGTAAGCCTTAAGACTTAAGTCTTCCTGCTGCAAGGTAGCATTATGGTGAACACTTAATTACAAGAAAAGAAAAAGAGACCATGTGAGAGCGTTTGTTGCTGTTATAAATTGTAACCTTAATAAAACCAACAGTGTGTTCTGTAGGACTCCAGGTACTCTGTAGCCCCTAATGCATGTGATCATGGGCAAGGTACATTGTATTAACCTGTTTTGCAGGTATTGGGAGGGAAAATTACCTCAGGAACATTCTGTAGGAATACTGGTGCTTGTTTGCAAGTATTTGTTCTGTTGAATGTTTTGTTGCTACCAATCTACTTGTGAAGATTTCCTCAAGACCTCTGGACCTAATTCCTGTTGCCTGATTCCAGGCTGAGGTAGTAGTTTGTACAGTTTGAGGGTCTATGATACCACCCGGTACAGGAGATAACTGTACAGGCCACTGCCTTGCCTGGGACAGAGCACTGCCAGCACAGAGGATCATAAAGGAGCAAAACTGCCCAGTGCTTCCTTTTTAGCAAAGGAGGATGGAATTCTGCCTGGATACTTCAGAGATCAGGTAATGACACTTCTTGCAGGAAACTAGAGATGAGTCCTAATAGCAAGTTTGAAGCATGTTAGTTCTATCCAATGTGGGATGTGACACTGGTGTTAGGGATTTGTATTTTGGATAATCACTTCAGGTTACTTAGAGCTTTCCCAAACTGTCACCAGTACCACATTTTCAGCTCGTTCAGTCAGCTTCAGTTTGCTTCTCAAATACTGGAGAGTGGTTTAGACCTCTGATCTCAGCTTGATGAGCAACCTCAGGCAACAATGAGAACTTGATCATTTTTTCACAGCTAGAAACTTTTGCTGAGTGAGCCTTTCAAAACATTCTGAACACAGTAGCCCCTCTGTCTGTCAAAACGCCCAGTTCATGTTGCATCCTCTTGGCACATGTTCTTCTGAATCAAAAGTAAAATGTCCTTGACCTTCAGCAGGACTGGTTGTTCCAGAGTACAGAGTCTGCACATAAAGATTAAAAAGTGGCTTCTGTCTTTTAATAATTCTTTCCTCTTAGAAGGATTTAGTTTAATTTTGGGGAGGAAGTCTCAACAGCATCTTCCAGAATTGTGGGCTACTCTTGGTATGTTCACCCATACTCAGGATAAAATTGGCACTTGAAAAATGTTGTGCTGCTGCTCTCATCTATTTATGTTTAAGGTTGCTTGAAGTGCACTAAGCGTTAGACTACTCTGTCCTCTTCTTAGAGCTCAGTGCAGAGAAAGTGTGAAGTTGTTGATTGTCAGATTAAACAAAAAGAAGAGAGATTTACTGGTTTTTAATGATCTTGTCCTGGCTTTGAAGTTGTGGTTTTATCTTTAGCTAAGTGCCAGAATTTGTATGTTTCCTGTGCGTACTGCTTAGTTGGAGATTTGTTTGCTGAATGTGTATGTAGGAAAGAGAGCAATATTCGTGCTGCAAAGCAATACAAAGTGGTAGCATCAACTCTGTAAATTTGATACTCTCCATTTTGTGAGAGCAATGGAATAAAACCTGCTGCTACTTAAATTTTAGCACCTTTGAAACTACCTTGCGTAAATCACATGACAGTTGCTTTTAAAATGTAACATGACTTCATACTGTGGGAAGTATCTTTTCCTGTTGCCTAATTTTCAGTTCTGCTTAAGAACTGAGTTGGTTTATGTCTGTTTCTAACTTGATTCTCTTTCGAAGTCTTACTTGAAATTAAATGACCAGACTTAAGCACTGTGTTGAGATTACAATTGCTCTTGGGAGCAAGTTACTATGTGATCTCTTTCAGATAACCTTGGGCCGGTGGTATAATAAAGCTTATGGTTTGTTTATGTTTCAGACACAATCCGATACCTCTCCCTTCATGACAACAAATATATTCGCTATTTCCCGGGACACACAAAAAGGTGAGATGTGGCTTGGGGACAGGACAGGAGAAATTGAAATAAGAATGGTAATGGACTTGAGTTCCATGACACTTGGTTCATGCTGCTTTTTGCTTAGTTCAGTTATGAGTTTTTTCACAACTGTTGGGGTGGGTGTTGCTGCATTCACTTCTTCGGTTTGTCTCTGATGCATGTGGGGTTCTGTATTGCAGAGTGGTTGCTCTTTCAATGTCTCCAGTGGATGATACTTTTATTTCTGGATCTCTGGATAAAACTATTCGTCTTTGGGATCTCCGTTCTCCAAATTGCCAGGTAGGTTATAAAATTCATGTGCACAATGTGTTGAATTTTCAGTTGGAGGAATAAAAAAATGGATGTGTGTTTGTAACAAACTAAAAATACTGCCAGAAGTGTGTGGTGCTGATTTAGTGTTGGCACGTTCCTGAAGGAGCCTGGGTCAGGAATCTCTGTGCAGTGTGTGTGTGTATCACATTGTGTAATGGCACTTGCTCTCACCTGTGTCTCTGCTGGAGAGGCACTGGGGAGGGCAAGAAATAACACCCACAGCTGATGAAACAAGAGAAGGGCTGGGTGTCATCAGCTTGTTCATCAGGCTGCTACCTTATGCAGAGGGTGTTCTCTCAGAGCTGGCATCCCTCCTGTGTTCATCTTATCTGAATGTTTGAGTGTGTGTCTAAAATTGGTGCCTTGATGCAATTAAATTGGATGAAGAAACTGGTGATCTAAAGTAACACAGCAGCCATATGGTCTGCCACCTCCTTGCATCACCTCTGTTGTTGATCAGAACTGTTTGTGAGCAGGTTTGACTCGATAGCAAGACAGCAAAACTGTTTTTGTTTACTTACTTTGCTGGAATACTTTACTTTTCTTAGTGGAAGCAGGCTTGTAAGAGCTGAGAAAAATACAAGAACTGGCAGCAGTGGCAGGAATCTACTAAATTCTACTAAAGGTAGAATCTCTACCTTTAGTGGTGCTGAGTTGTTTTGTCCTGATATCTGGGTACGCAGTGATATGCTCTCATATTTCCCCATCTCTCTGGGACTGTTTTGCTTATGAGAGAGGGCTCTTTGCTTGTTCCAGATGATGGAACTGTAAATGAAAGAGAAAGAAGAAAGTTACATTTCTTACAAAATGTTTTTATCATTCTTCAAACCAAGCCTTTTCTTAATTCTGCTTTTTTTTTTTTTTTTTTTTTGGGAGTATGTCTTTAACTTCAGCATGCAGGTTTCCCTTGGGCTGAATCTCCATCTCCAAGTTGTTGCAGATGAGAGAGGGTTGTAAGTGCAGTAGCAGTTCTGTGACTTATGCTAATGCCTGAACTTATAAGAATGGTAAAACTGGGACTTGTAACTGGAAGCTGCTTCCAGCCAAGTTTGGGAAGCAGGTTGAGGAAGTGTTCCTTGTAGTTTTCAGTTGGTCCATGAGATGGCAGCCATACTGCCTGGAAATATTCCCAGGAAACTCACCAGGGCCCCTGAGCATTGGCTGAGCTCCCTGCCTCACCTTCAGAGACCACAGGGAAAACTGACCTATGAGGGAAAGAAGAGAAGTAGTAAAATCTCTAGACTTACCTAGAGAGGAATGCAGAAAGAAATAAAAATGCAGAAACTTGTTAAATGGGTTACGGATTTAATCAAAGATGTGTTCTTGTTTATGTGCCTACAGTTCATAAAAACGTTTGACTAACATGCACAGACTGCTAGTCAGGATACAGAAAATTACATATTTTGTTGGCTTTTAAATAACTTTCTCAAGTGTTTTCTACTATGTGACTTAAGGAAAAGGTAACATTAGAAATAAACATAAAATGATAGATAGTAACCTATCATTTTTAATATGTAAGGTCTGTTGGCTTCCAGCAGGTATGAGGTTTCATTAAACAGGCATGTAAAGCTCAGCAGTGATATTCTCTTGCTTTCAAAGTACTTTTTTTCCCCTCTTGTGCAGCCATGAGTGCTAGAGCATTGCTGTTGATCCCAGTAGCAGTGTTTTGTGGTGCTGCTTGCATGGTTATTAACAGGCACGTGATCCTCCCTTCTCTGGGGACTTTTGGAGTGCATGACACCTAGAATGAGTTTTTGATTTGTTTTGGTGTAAACTTTGTCACTGAAGCAAATTGGAAGCCCTACATGATGACCTAAAGTTGAGAAAGCTGAGTTCTGAACCTTTGTAAAACCTCAGTATTTACAATTACAATTAATTTGTTCCACTCCTAGTGTGCTGTCCTGCTCACAGTGGATTCAAAGGGTGCTGGTAGAAATGTGAGCATCAGTCTTGCAAAATAATTCTGGCTATTTCTATTTCTAGGGTTTAATGCACCTCCAAGGGAAGCCAGTGTGTTCTTTTGACCCAGAAGGGTTGATTTTTGCTGCTGGAGTCAATTCTGAAATGGTGAAGCTTTATGATCTCCGTTCTTTTGACAAGGTGAGGTACCCTGAATTCCTTTCTTACAACTTTTATCTTGCAAGAGGTAATCTTAACTCAGTGCTCAGGGGCTGGATTTGTGTACTTGAGCTTACTGTCTGGGTGCCTCCTTGGCATCCAGAGAGTTCTCAGTAAGCACTCATCTCGTGGACAGAGATACAAATCCTGAGGTAAACTCTGAACCAATGTTCAAGTGCTGACTCTTGAACCTGCTCCAAACTGCAGTTTAGGCTCTTTGTTGTGAGCTTTTGGCCTTTCTTTCCTTGCTGCTTATTCTGCTTATTTTGCTTATAACACTGGCAAAGACTGAGCCAGGACAGTCAGAGAGGATGGACATTTCAAAGGAAAGTGTACTGGTGTGTGCAGCTGAACTGAATAAGTACTGAGGATAGTTAGGTCCATGGCTTTCAAAACTCAGATGATGATTACACTGGCTCAAACTCTTTCTCTAACTTCATTTAGCAGCCTTGTTCAAAAACCTGTTCCTACCCTAATTTAATTTGTGCTGTGATTTCAAACTGTTGGATTGAAACAGCCTATCGCTCTCTTTTTTTGTTTTGGAAACTAGATTCATGTATTGAAACTTATACATGCAGAGACATGTTTGCCTTGACACTGTCTTTTGGTATCTTAGGGCTAAGGATTTTCTTTTTAAAAATCCGAGCTGTTTTCCTGCGCTAAGGTTAAAAGCAGATTCTTCTTAACAGCAATATGAGCAAAGAGTCTTCCTCATATTTCCCATTTTCTCTCTGCAGGGGCCATTTGCTACGTTTAAGATGCAATATGACCGAACGTGTGAGTGGACAGGCCTGAAGTTCAGCAATGATGGGAAACTCATCCTCATCTCCACAAACGGCGGCTTCATTCGCCTGATCGATGCCTTCAAAGGAGCTGTCTTGCACACGTTTGGGGTGAGCCTGCTGCCTGTGGTACTTGCTGGAAAACCTGGTGTTAGTTTGGGGAGCAGGTGCCCTTCGGTTGTGAGATTGCTGTGGACACACTCTCTACTACATATTCTCCTGTTTTGTGCCATAGGGTTATAACAATAGTAAGGCTGTCACGCTGGAGGCATCATTCACACCAGACTCTCAGTTCATCATGATAGGTAAGATAATTCTTGGCAAGAATTTCAGTGCTCTGAAATTAGCCGTGTTACGTAGGGCTAAAGCTGTGTCTGTTGGGAAACAGAATGTATTTAAATAATACAATGCAGCTGTAGGTTTTCTTTGCACAGACAGTGTTCTGTTTTGTTAGATTGCTCAGTGTTCTCTAGACTGAAATGTAAAAAAAGCCTGCAAGAAGTATTTTCTTCTTTTCCTATATATAAATGCTGTTCCAAAATAGATAAGAAACCAGGAAGCTGTTGTAATGTGGGAAAACTGGTCACACGGTTTCTTAGTGGTGCTCTCCCTGTGGCTAGGACTCCCTCATGTGCTGCCTCACAGCATTTTGTGGCTGTGTTGTGGCCATCTCCTGTTTCCTGATGACCAAAGCACATATTTGCGCTTGGGTGACTGGTCTTGTAGCTTGGTGCATTTGTACACCCCCAGGGCTGTTCTCACTGGTGACGTTCTGGGGCAGCTGCAGTTTGTTCATGTGGCTCTTGTAAACCCCCCTGTCTGTGGAACAAGCTCTTAACCCTTGATAGAAGCTGTAGGCATCAGTCTGGTGGCTCCCAGTGTATGATTCCCCAGGCCCTCTGCAAGATGGACTCCTGAGGGAAGCAGGTGGCAAAAATCACCTTGGAACTCCTGTACAGCCTATTGCTGCACCTTGGACACCCCACAATGAGCACTTCAGTCACCTGCTGCCCTACAGGACCTTTGGACACAAGTCAGATGAGTCTGTGTGGTGCTGCCCCTTCCTAGAACTTTATATTTTGTTCTTATTTCTGTGGCTGATACATCAAATATGTTTAACTTTGTGGTAATTTGATATCCAGATCCTCATATTTCCTGTATGAGTGATGGTCTTGGCAAAACTTCTTTTCTTTTGTTCTGGCTGAGAACTTCCTGATTGCAGAGAAGAAGGGTGGGGTTTTTGTTTAGTTTGTCTCTGGAGAGCACTTTATTGCACATATTTACCTTCCTGTTGTGTTCTTCCAAATTAAAACAGTAGTAGAAGTTCCAAACCACTTAATCCTGTTCAGTTTTTACATATGGTTAAGTTGCAACTTGTGCTTCTTAATTTTTTTTCCTGAAAGGCTACAGACATAAATACAGAAGGAGAATAAAATGCTTTGTGTTTTTATTAGGAATCCTATTTAAAATGAGTCTAAAGCAGAACTGAATTAAAAAAAATTCGAAGTTCTCAGCTTTAGAGTTTGAAAAATGTTATTTTAAAGTGAAAAACTTGTTCCATTGTAGTAATGTGGAGAGTCGATATCTCCAGGGGAGCTTCTGAAATTTGGCTTAGTGCATTGAAATCTGGTTACCTTCCATGGTAAAGGCTTTGGCTTAATTCTGTACCCACTGAGTGAGACATTTACCTGTGTCTGAACTGAGAACTTGTGTGAACAATGACTCTTTCCCCAGCACATGGCCTCTGCACATTGGTGCAGGTTGGCCAGGGTCTCTCCCCCGCAGCTGGAGGTGTCAGGTCTCCTTTCCTACTGGGTGACAGTAGTTAACATCTTTGCCTGAATAGTGTTGCCCTGCTGTGTAAGCGAGTCTCTGCGGTGCAAAGATACAAACCTGCCATTAGGATACAGGTGTTTTAACTCTGATGTTTTGTACGTGCCCTTGTGACACTTGGAGAACTCTAAAGGTTGTGTTATGAAGTTGAGACCTGCCTTTTCCTAAAGTTCTGATGGAAGAAAAGGTTCTTCCTTTCCTCTGCTGACCTCTCCAGTGCATCTTTCACATCTTGTTTTCCACCCTTACCTTCAGGTTCGGAGGATGGGAAGATCCATGTTTGGAATGGAGAAAGTGGGATGAAGGTGGCTGTCCTAGATGGAAAACACACAGGTCCTATAACCTGTCTGCAGTTCAATCCAAAATTCATGACTTTCGCTAGTGCATGTTCCAATATGGTAAGGAAATGGGCTTTAAGTTCCTCTGAGCTCCATGAGGTGCTGACCCTTCCAGAGATGAATCTGAGAAGGCTCTCATGTGTGCTTGCAGAAGGTGGCAGCTCCTACAGGGTGCTGTAGGAGAGATTTGTGTTCTGCTATGAAAAGATGTTTTCTTTCCTCCTCTGTAGGCCTTCTGGTTGCCAACTATTGACGACTAATTCCTACGCTGCAGCTGCTGTCGGATGGCTCCATACTGCTAACAGCAGCATGTCATTGCAAGCATAGTTTTGGAATTGCCTACATCTCCTAGACTGTGTTCCTGTTCCTGCGTATTTTCCATGTCTTACCTTTATCTACAGCATTCCGTTGTGAGGACTGCTCCTCTTGGCCTCCTGGCACGCTCAAGAAGCAGTATGCTACAAGTTCTTACCTTCCAGTCCATGCCCAGCAGGCTTTAGCCTAAGATGGAACTGACACAGTGTTATTTCTTAGAGCCGTGAAGTCCGTTTTATCTACAAAATGTTTGTGGCATTTTTTAAAGCTGTAATTATGTGTTTTCCTGCTGTAAATGCACAAAGCTATTGATGTTCCAATGTGGAGCGTGCAGTTCCTTTCCATAAGTGCATGTTTTTAACGTCTGGGATCTCTGGTTTCACTGCAGTCCACAGATGCAAATACTTCTGTGCCAAATGTGAACACTGACAGTTTTCAACGGCAGATGCTGGATTCTCTTGCAGTGGAACATGCACCAGAAATGTGGGTAGCTGTGAATGTACCTCATACATCTTGCCATCCTTTTTTTCTTGGCAATTTAGTGTGCAACTGCACAGGTTTCATCCACTGTCAGAGGTTGCCAAAGCCTTCCTGCTGTTTGCTGTGTCAACATCCTGGAGGTGCAGACAGCACTGCTGAGGTCCAGCCAGTGTCCCGAGCAATAAAGGAGTCTGTCAGCAGAAGATGGAGAAACCACACTGAGACTGAGAGCACAGTCTGCCTGTGTATCTTCCTTATGTACCATCTTGGCTGATCTTACTTGTAAATATCATGGGGTGGGTGGGCAGTGGGAATGGGCCATATTTTTTTACTTTTAGATATAAAAGAATATGATGTGGGCCAGTAATGTGAGGTGTCTAGGCTGTTTACTTTTACCAATGCAGTTTTCCTCCCCCTGGTCTGTAAATAAGCTCCACGAAATTCATCCCACACCAGGCTTAGACTGGCATCCCTTTGTTGGTAAAACTGACGTGGGTAGTCCATCACACAGTTTGGCACGGGTCTGCAGGTTTCTGGTGATAGCTCCAAAAGAGCAATGCATCCTTTGTCAGATGGTGTCTTCAGAAATGAATTTTAAAAATCTTAGGCATGACTGTGCTGACTCTGCTTTGCTGTGGCCCTGCTCCAAGGAATGCCCCTGCGAAGAGATGGCGAGGGACATGCTCTCTTGCCTCAGGGGCTTGTAGCACTGAAAAGTTGGCAGGCTGGTCTTCAAGCCCAATTTCAGTTTCTTTTTCCTGAAATGCTGCTTCAATGGAATGCATCCACCAGCAAGCTGGGACAGGCCTGGCGAAAATGTAGTGTTCACTGTATTCTTGCCTTTCCAAACACACTTGGGTTTGTGCTTGGGAAGTCTGTTCTTTCCCTTGCCCAGTCACATGTGCTTCCCTGCTCATAAATATGAAAAGCTGGCAAGGTGACAAGACAGTAACAGGCATGTTCTCTCTGTTCTCCAGGGCCACTCCATACTGGCAAACCATGCTGGAGCGTTTTCCTTAGGTCAGTTTCCTGATGTTCCCCTGTTACAGCAAAGTTCATCTCAGCTGTATACAGTTCACATCATGACTCCATGGAAAAGTAAATGCCTTGTAGAACAGCTGTTTCTGTTCTGCTTTGTCTTGCCTTTTTTTTGGTCCCCTCCCAGTCCTTGTCCATGGAAAGGTGCTGTCCTAAGAGCTGGGGATAGGCACTGAGCATTTCTGCGCTGCTGGTTCAGGTTGCAGCACTTGCCTGTGGCAGTGCAGGAGCACTGCCCACATGGGGCAGGCTCACACCACGAGATGTGGTACTCGATCTGTGCTGTGGTTGTGGCTCTGCTGCTGCTGCCACGCGGGGCATTTCTAACCATAGGTCTGTGATGTGAGTTTGGCATCCTCCAGCAGGGTGATGGATGCTTTCTGTCTGCCACACAGGCCTGCTGCTGGAGATGCAGATGAGAGGTTCATGCCACCCCTCTTCTGTGCTGTCCCACCATCGCCTATAAATAAAACTGCCCCGTGCAAAGGGAGGTGGTTTTCTCAGCCCTCAGTCACTTTAACTCAGCAGTGTTGCATTTCAGGCTGTTTGGTGCTATTTTGCCTTTGTTGGTATTTGCAGTGCTTTGTAAAATACAGATATTTGGGGTTTGTAGTGTGTTTTAACAGTCAAACTTCAGCGTCCAGTAGTAAATTATCTTTGAGGTTTTTCAAGTCTTTTGCCTGAGGAAGTGAACAGATAGCCTCTGGCCATATTCCTTGTTACTTTTGACAGGGAAACATTTGGAAGTCTTTTATTCTATAAAAGTTCTCTGTTAACGTGGTTTTGAGCACTTGTCTAGAGGTTGCTGTTCAGCTCTCTTCTGCTACAGTGTTGTAAAACATGGTGTGTTGTGGCATGGAATGTTGAAGGAAAAGGGAACCAGAGGAGTGGTTTAGGAGGATACACAAGCACATCAGTGGCTTTCTGGAGTGAAGAGGGATGTTCAGGCTCATGCATTAGTTCTCCGTTCAGGGTGGCAGCTGAGCACCTTCCCAGTGCCCACTGCCCCCCATGGAGGCAGAGACATCTCTGTTGATGTAGCATGGAGTGCTTTCCATCTGGCTTTAAAAGAGGGGAATGTGCCAAGTGTTGTCAGGGAACATGAGGATTGTGTGTTTCAGACAGTTGGACAGGAAAGGTGAATAAAGCTTTTAGCTTTCAGCTTGTATGTGCTTCTCTAGGACTCCCAGGGCTGCAGTTCCTGTGTTCTTAAGGGCTGCCAGCTAATGAGAAACAGATCTGATGAAAAACAGCCTTCCCAGGTCTGACAGAGTGGCCAAGCAGCAAACAGCATTCCCCCTCCAAATCTGACATGTAAATCCTCCCCATGTTGTTTGGGATGATGTAAAGACCTTTCTTCAAAACAAGGGGGAAATGAGACTCAAGATCCCACCTCTAAGTAAGCAGTGTGGTGGCTGAGCACATCTGCCTGGGCTGTAGGAGATTTCAGGTGTAATTCTCCAAGTGAGTCTTGAAAGATTTTTATTAATTTATTGAAGCTCCCAGGTCCTGGATTCATGCCCCAGTCCTTTTGTGCTTTGGAGGGTGCAGGAGCGATTGAGATACACATTTGGAAGCAGCAGGATATCTTTTTCGAGTGCCTCTTGGCTATTTTAGCACTTTAAGAGACTTCACCTTGGTTTTGGGTCAGGGGAAGGAACCTGGTGAGCCTTTCAGAAACTGGTCTCTGTGGTCGTGAGCTGCTATAGGGAGTTGGACTCCTCGGTGGTATCTGCCAGTGAGTGTAAATACGTAAAGTCAAATTATGCTTTGTCACAAAATACTACCTATGTGGAGAATTCAATGTTGTGGCTGTGACCAATAAATATTTTGTAGAGAGACCACTTGAGTGCTGTAAATTCTGCGTTTGTCCAGTGTGATACAACTTGCTGGTTTCTTAGAGGGGGAATGTTAAACTCATCAATTTTTTAAAATCTCCCTTTGTTTTGGAGAGTCAGAAATTCTGTAGTGGAAATTGTGGTTTTTTGAAGTTACCCCTCCATAAATTGCCCATTTTAAGAGGGTTTTTTTGGCCTGTGAATGTATCAGGATAGGGAAGCCTTGTGACAGCTACTTAGGGAGCTATGGTGCCCTAGATAAAGAGGTGCTCACAGCAGCCTATGATCTGGATGGAAGAGCTGAGCTCTTTCTCAACAGTGTGAAAAACTAACTTCCTGAATTTGAGTAACAGAATCTTGGGTCATTATAGTTAATGCATATAAATGTGTTACAGCTACTGAAGGGAGGACCGCAGCCAGTATCATTACCATGGGTGAATCCTCATGTGCAGTGTTTTCAGGTCAAACTTTAGAGGATGGAGGTAAAGTGAAGCTGGAGAGAAATGTTTTTATTCTACCCCTTGCTTAAACCATGAGCAGATAGCTGAAAAGGCTGCCCCATACCTGGGGGGGGAATTTCTTCCCACTGCTGGAAATAATCTTTTGACACCAAGCCGTTGCAACAGCTCTGGTAAGGGGATGCTTCTGGTGACAAGCAAAGACAAATTAAAAGCAAAAATTCCCCAGTGATTTTCTGAGGCTGTTTTCCTCCAGCCCAGATCTATGTAAAACCAGGAATAACATGTTATAATAATATGTTATATATAACATATAATAATATGTTATTCCAGCAGGAATAACACCACAATAAGATGCATGGGAAAAAAACAAAGTACTTTTATTTGGACTTTCATCTTGCGGAACTTAAACACACACTGGGGTTTGGCTGCTTCTCTAGGGAATCCTGGAACCTGTGTAATGAATAATGAAAACCAAAGTGGGGACTTGGGGAAATGGGAAGCTTGTCCAGACTTGAATTTGCCTGGCTAATAAACAGGCTGGGAAGCAGATCCTCAGAGTTTAAGACAACTCTGGCATGTCTGCTGCACTGTGTTTCTGCTGGAATCAGTGCTTGAAATTCAGTACTGCAGACAAATTGCAACAAACTGGTTTTATTTTACTTGGAGCTCTTCTACTGAATCAGCTGATGCACTGAAACGCCTTGGTTCTCATCAGTGCTGCTGCTACAAAACCTACTTTGCTATCAGAAATGACCTGAATAGAGAAAGTGTCAGCAAGTGTGGATTAAGAATTGTTAGAAATCTGTACACTGCGTTACTAACACACTTCAGTGTTCTTAAATAAGAGTAAGGCACATATCTTTGCACAAGAAGCTTTTGTATACCAGGGTGAAGCTTCACCTGGCTACATCTTCTGGGTTTGAGGTGGTGCTGCCAACAAATGGCAACTGTCTCAAGAGGTCTGGGCTACTGCTCCAGCATTCCCGTGCCACAGGCACAGCTGTGCCCAATGCTCTCTTGGCAGCAGCTCCCAGGTTTTCAGCACATCTCACGTTACAGCAAATGGATACAAGAGATGCTTTAGCTTATGCATCCAGTTCAGCTTAGTTCAAGTCTGATTAAAGGCAGCTCTTCAGGCTGGCTGGATCTCAATTGATCCTTATTGATCAATATTAAAAAGGGAGAGGGATCAGTAGAAATATGGATTTGAGTGTCACTGTACCACAAAGATCTTAGAAACTAAGTGCCCTGCGGTTTGCATGGCCCCCTTTGCAAGTTCTCCTTGGTCCAAGAATGAGAAAGGGGAGTGATTTGTTGTCCACTGTGCTTCTCTTGCATGTTGTTAAGGATCTACTCCTGTTCATCCTCTGCCAAGTGCTGGCTGTGCATTTCAGGTTCCACTGCAAATGGTTTTGCTGGAAGAGAGCAACATGTGTGCAGCAGAAGTCCCTCAGTCTCAGGCTGGTGCTGAATGGCATCACAGTGAAGGAACACAGAGATGCTGTATGTCATCCTGACAGTCAGTCCTCTTCCCTGTTGTGTAGTGGGATGACAAATACAGAGATGTCATCGTAAGATGCCTCGTGGTTGTCATCCAGCATCCACTGGTGGCCTCTCTTCTTTCCCCTTGCCCTGCATACCAAGCACTTGGCCAGTTCTGAAAACCTGTGGGTTGAAAAATGAAAGGGCTAATATAGCAACTATTCCCCTTAAGTACAACGTTGAGATGTGGCTTTATGTTGTCAAAATAACAAGGTTTTTTAAGACATCAGCTTTGTAATTGTTACTTTAGGATGGGAACAGATTATTAGCCAGTTTCCAAAGTCACAGAAAAGAATGGTCGTGCCAGAGCTGACCTGGAAGCAGCCTGCTTTAGGTCTCACCAGGTTCTTTGGAAGGGAAAACAAAGGCAAAGCTGATATTACCTTTGAGGATCTGTCCTGTTTTCTGCAAGGAAGCTCCTGATCACATGGGCCACCTCATCATTGCACAGAACATCCCAAAGGCCATCAGTTGCCATGATGAGGACATCATCTTCCTTAATGTCATGCAGAGCAAAGTCAAATACATTCACCTGGAAAGCAGAGGAGTAAATCTGTGACAATTCCTCCAATGTAACAGAGGGGTCAGGGAGGTGAGACTTCCCATGAGAGGTGATATACTGGGACCAGGGTGCTTGGAGAAATGCTAAGACCTGCCAAGTCCTTAAAAGGTGCATCTTCAGAGGAGCAGCTTTTTTAATTCCACCCTACAATTCCCATGTGCTGTGACTGACCTTAGGAATGCAGGAGAGGAAGGGTTTGACTTCAATGTTGGTGTCGATGACCTTGAGTTGATGATCCCCCAGGCCTCGAGAGACAGCCAGAGTCCCCAGCAGGCGAGCCTGGCCCCAAACAAAGCAAAACAGGATTGAAACATCAGGGTGTGGGGCCTTTAAAAGTTGATGAGTAGCTTGTCCTGACCGATCTATGTGTTCCTTTAGGACCTTTCTCCAAGCATCACCCAGAACAACCTCTGGAGACTTTGGAGATGGAGGAGTGATCAAAAGCAATGGTCTGATGGGAGTGTGGAAACAGCCTGACTGTGAATGGCTCCATGTGGCCCACATGTGCTCTGGGTAATGCTACAGACCTCAGGAAGCCCTTGGTGGCATCTGCTCTTGGTTTGAGGTGGCAAGAAAGACAGTTGGGTTGGTTTGGGGATGTCTGTTTGTCCTGGCAAAGGAGATTCTGCACTGACTCGGTAAAGGGGGTGGCATGTAGGTTGTAGGGCTGGGGGAGGTGATGGCACTTTCTGCTCACCACCAGCAGGCAGATGCTGGAGGGGTGCAGTCACTGCTTCTCCCTACCTCCTCCTTCCCTCTCCAGGCTCATTTCTTAGCCTTTCCTCGAGGAGGACAGTTTGTGGGAAAGGCACTAGAGCTAAAGGAGACAGTCCCAAGTAGGAGCTGATGAAGTTCTCATCTGAATCGAGTTCTCGTGTGCATGCCTTCAGGGCTGCTGTCTGCTCTGCTGTACTCTGGAGGAGGGTGCTCCAGAGGGCTCTGGGTTACACCAGCCAGGCAGCAAAGGAAGCTGCCGTACCCAGGCTGTGGGACTGTGCTGTGCTGGAAAACACCAGAGCTCCAGGTTTGCTGTAGTGCCCCAGAGTGTGACATGAGTGACAGGGACACTGAGAAGACTTGCCTATGCCTTCCCAGTGTGTAAAACATTAAGGTACCTGCTTCCCGTGACCATGGACAAGAGGATACTTGAGGTCAGCTTTCTCCACCGTCTTGTACCCCCTGGAACAAAGAATTCACTGTTGATTTGGGATTTGTCTGACTTGATAGTACAACCTAGCAAGAGCATTTTGACTCTGATTGACCCTTGTGGTGTCCCCATACACAGGCAGCTCACAGAGGATGGGGCAAGGTGATCCTCACCCTCCCCTTCCTTCCCAGCTTGTACCTGCACCAGCCCGGGACTCCCTGCACCAGCCCCATGCCCATGGATGCCAGAAGGACCATCCTGACTTTTCTAACCACCCTGCCAGGGCCATGGTCCTTTGGAGGGAGCTGCTCACAGCATCCTTCCCTGCCATTGTGCTGCTGCTCTCACTAGCAGGATGTGCCCCTTCTCCCTTCACTTCTCCATGGGTGTGAGCAGGTAAAGCTGCCCTGTGCTGCAGCCTTGCCCTCGGGCAGAAGGGACTCACCAGCCCTCCATGAAATAATCCCGGTACAGGACTTTCTGGCCCACATCATCTCCCTTCAACCTCCGTGGAAACTCAAAGCGAGTGAATTCACCATCCAGGAGCTTGGGGAAAAGGAAAGCCTGGAGGAGGGAATGGAGGGGTGAGCATGGACAGGTCCTGCTTCTGCCTCAGGACTGGTACTCCCAGCAGCAGAATGGAGACCAGAATTGGCAAAGCATGTTCCAATGAGGACGTGAACATCTCCCATACTAAAGACTGTTGGCTGAATTTATACCCCAGCCCTCCCTGGCTAGTTCTAGCTGACTTTATGGCCACACAGTGGCCTTCAAGGAATGCTGGAGGTCCTCTTGCCACAAGCCCTCTCTGGCCCAGTGGGATGCTTGCAGCTGGATTGTCTGATATGTGGAAGGAGCCACTCACCAAGTGCTGGATTCGCTGCCTCTCTGACTCGGGGGTGAACTCATTGCTCATGGGCACAATGTTGTCCTTCAGGACAAGAATTGCCCTACAAGGGGGAAGAGATAAAGCTCAGCTGTGCCAGAGAATAGCTGTGCACCCAAAACTGTTAAAAAATGCCATTGTATTTTAAATAACTCCATTGCAATTGCACTGTTGCAGCAGAGAACTGTGCTTGCCTGGTTTGACAGTGGTCGAGCTGTTAGAGGAATGGGGGGGGGCACAGCCAAGTGAGGGAAATCACCCTTTGCTTTGAAACATCTGCCAGGCTGAGTGTACTGCTGGATTACCACCCCAAGGCTGTGTCTGGGCAGCTTTAGTCCCTTGAAATCCCCAAACTGTTCCAGAAGGCATGAGATCACCTTTTTTCTAACAGGTCTCGTGCCAGGCAGGAGGGGGATGGCTGGGCTGCACATTTACTGTCTAGAATTAAATCAGAGCTGTGGTTTAACCTGAACACCACACAGCCACTCACTCGCTCCCCCACACCCAGTGGGATGGGGCAGATAACTGGGAAAAAAAGGAAAGTAAAATCTGTAGGTTGAGAGAAAGAAAGTTTATTAGGACAGGAATGGAGGGAAAATCATAATGAGAAAAGAATTAAAACATAGAAAACAACTGATGCATAGTGCAGTTGCTCACCACCTGCTGACTGATGCCCAGCCACTTCACCAGCAGTGGCCCCAGGCCACCTTTCCCCTCAGTTCACACACTGAGCATGGTGCCATGTGGTCTGGAACATCCCTTGGGTCACTTGGTGTCAGCTGTCCTAGCTGTGTCCCCTCCCAGCTTCTTGCACCCCCAAACCTATTTGCAGGTAGGGTGAGAAGCTGAAAAGTCCCTGACTCTGAGCAGCTGCTGAGCAGTGCTTGCACAACTCTAACATCAGTTGGTTTTTAACAGTGTTCTCTAGAACTCTGTCCAAGCTGAAACCAGGACAGTAAGATGCTGGAAACCTTGCTTAACTCCCAGCTCTCATCCCCCTTTTATTATGACTCACCTGCTATCCCCAGCATTGGCCACATACAGCTTTCCNGACTGATGCCCAGCCACTTCACCAGCAGTGGCCCCAGGCCACCTTTCCCCTCAGTTCACACACTGAGCATGGTGCCATGTGGTCTGGAACATCCCTTGGGTCACTTGGTGTCAGCTGTCCTAGCTGTGTCCCCTCCCAGCTTCTTGCACCCCCAAACCTATTTGCAGGTAGGGTGAGAAGCTGAAAAGTCCCTGACTCTGAGCAGCTGCTGAGCAGTGCTTGCACAACTCTAACATCAGTTGGTTTTTAACAGTGTTCTCTAGAACTCTGTCCAAGCTGAAACCAGGACAGTAAGATGCTGGAAACCTTGCTTAACTCCCAGCTCTCATCCCCCTTTTATTATGACTCACCTGCTATCCCCAGCATTGGCCACATACAGCTTTCCCTGGAAATAAAGGGCAGCCAGAGCAGTGCAACCTCCTGTCTGGTTTGTAGCTTCCATCTCCTGGCCAATGACTTCATCCTGTTGGTTTCAACGAGTTTGGAGACTGGCGTGAACTGGGCTGCTACTTTCTACACACTGTCTCATCCCTCCCAGCAGAAATCCAGAACCAAAACTGACTGTGGATGGGCCACAGGAAATCAGCAAAGTAACAGGCAGTGTTGCTTCTGTACAGCCTACACAGCTGCTGCTCCTGGACTATGGATGCTTTAGGAGGGTGATGGGGAGAGCTCAGACTTGTATGTGCTGTATGAGTGTGACAACAGCCACCTTCCTGCCCTACAAAATTGGCCAGAGCTACTGCAGCTTTGCTCTGGGTCAGCACTGCCAACACACAACTCTGACACAGGCCTTGGGGTCTGACCCACTGTGATCTCAGCATATTTAAAGGTTTGGCCCAGTGTTCCTGCCTACACAGCGAGCAGCAGAACCGCACACCCTGCCCTTCCAGGGCTGAGGGAGAGACAGACTGTGGCTGCCTGGGCCAGCAGGACTGGTGCCCTGCATGGGGTACTCACACATTCCTGGAAGGCATTCTCCAGGGCTCCCACCACCAAGTCTGCTGCATGGATGTGCTTCTCCTCCACGAACTGGGGGTCACTGTCACAAACACAGCGTCCGCTGAGGTGCATGGGGGGCTGGGCCTCGGTGATGCCTCCCACAATCTCCTCCAGCTTCTGCTTGATGCAGTAGTGCAAATAGTTGGAGGCGATGATGGCAGCGTCTGGGCCACCGTGGCCATCAAACAGCGCCCAGTAGTGACCAGTCAGAAACTGCCGTGAGGAAGAGGGACACAAGACAGGGGCTGAAGAGGTTGTACAGATGGCAGGCTCCTAGCCAGCATGACACTGTATGTGTTTTGCCTGACTCTTCCACCCCAGCTACCCTTCCCTGCCACTGGTAAATCTCCTCAAATTCAAGTGATGCCCACGTGCTGCTCTGCCAGACCCATCATCTGAGCTCTGAGCATCTGGATTTGCACCACACCCTCTCAATGTATTATTGTACATTGTATTATTGTACAATAATACAATGTATTAGGGGAGATGGGGCCATTTCACAAGAAGTGCAGCACAGCTTGGTGAGAGCATCCTGTGTGCCCAGCTCACACTGCTGCCAGGTGATGGCAAGACACACTGGCCCTGGAAAGCACAGGGAGGACAGGAAAGGT
This sequence comes from Urocynchramus pylzowi, assembly GCA_013397555.1. Lineage (NCBI taxonomy): Eukaryota > Metazoa > Chordata > Aves > Passeriformes > Fringillidae > Urocynchramus > Urocynchramus pylzowi. Next base: position 336,576 of record VZRH01008301.1, read on the forward strand.
GAGTGCATCAAGGGCTTGGATGACCTCAAATGCTGCAAGTCATGGGCCATGGAAGTAGAAATGGCATTTACAGAGCTACATATTTGCTGGCCACAGGGTACACAGGTCCCCTAAATACATCCAAGGAAGGGTTTCAGCATGTGGGCATGTAGGACTGATGGAGCAAACCCGTGTTTCCTGAACCTGTGCCCTTGGGTGGCAGCAAGAGGCTGGCAGCAGGGTGAGCACAGCCTGCCTGGGGGCAATACCTGTGTGGAGCACAGGATCAGCCATTCCTCATCCTCCTCCAGGCCTGGCTCTCTCCTCCGGACAGAGATCTGACAGCAGGCTGCCTGGTCCTCATTGAACTCCGACTTCTCGGCATTGATAACCCTGCAAACACTCCAGGTAAGGTTTGGGTAAAATGCTCTGCACCTTGTCCTGCTCCCAGCCAGCTGTGCTGGCTGCTGCTCTGCAGCCCCTGCAAACAGCTGCACCTTGCCCCTCCTTTCCAGCCCCATGCTCCCTGTTCCCTTTTCAAACTCAAGGATCTCTTTGCTGATGACTGAAATAGTAAGTCATTTATGTGCAGCAGGGAAAAGCCCAGCTGGGGACACAGAGACCTGCACCCTGGCCTTAGGCAGACCTCGTCAGCAGCCCACACCGTGCCATTTCCTTATTGACACATTGTATTGCAGAACCACCACCCTTGCTTTTCCTTACAGCCTTGGTAATGTTCGTCCCTGGATGAGAGTGTGCTCTCCTTGCATTTCACGCTGTGCAATCCCAACACCATGGGATCAAGACGTGGTCTGGCCAGGACACGGGGACAGCTCCTGCCTGATACATCCCCTCTGCCATTTAAAACAGCAAACCAAGAGATTTCTAAAATCGTGGTCATCCCCTTCCTTTGTTTAAAGACACTTTGCCAAGACCGGTGCTGCTCTAGGGGCTGCCCCGGCCACTTGTCACAGCGCTGGAGCCGGCACCGCGGCCGGCAGGGGTGTCCCCGCCGGCCCCGGCAGGGACGGAGAGGGGCTGGGGGATTCACCGCCACGCCAAACCTCCTCTGGGGCAGAAAGCCGCTCTCTCCTCGCCCGCAGATGGTGCAGGAGGGCGAGCTATGCCTGCGAGCGGCCACTTCGGGCACGGGCGGCTGCAGCCGAGGGGCGCAGCAGGGGCAGGTGAGGTGCGACCGCTCCCGGCACCCCGCCAGGAGTCCCCTAAGCCTCCCCCGCACCCTCCACACCCCTGAACCTGCATTATTCCCCGGCATCAGCACCCGGCAGCGCCCCTCACCCCGCCCGGAGCGGCCCCGCTGCCGGCTGCACTCACTCGGCGTATCCCGCGCCCCAGGGCA
>VZRH01008301.1:338095-398306 GCA_013397555.1 Urocynchramus pylzowi
GTTTCCTGCCCGGGACGCGGCGGAGCGGAGCCGATCGGAGCGGAGCCATGACTCACCAGACCGGCATCCACGGTGAGCGGCGCCTGCCGGGCGCTCGTGTCCCCCCGCCCCATCCCGGGGGCTGCCCCCGCTGCTCGGCCCCCGNCGCCGCGGCGGACTGCGGGCGGTGTGCGACAGCGGCGGCGATGGGGGCGATAAGATGAAGCTTGCCGAAGGAGCCGGCAGGTTTCCTGCGATTAGCGGGGGAGGGGGACACTGAGTCAGGCTCGGAGCGTTTGGGTGCCGGGAGGAGGTGCGGGAGGGGGTTCGGCTCCGGGGTGCCGCCGGTGCGGGGCTCTCCTGCATCCTTTGTCTGGGCTGATGCTCAGCACCCGCCGCGACGAGCTCGGACAGATGTGTCACGCTCGTCTGCCTGGCCGCAGCCCCGGCCACAGCTCCCTTGCCTACGAGGATGCTCGGCCCCAGCTGCTCCCCAGCTCAGGGGAGCTGCGGAGAGCCCGAGTGAATTCCTGCTTGCCGATTTCTCCGCCCGCTCCCCACAGGACCCAGCCAGCACCCAAACACGACGGCTTCTGCATTTCTGAGTGTGCTTGGTGCATGACTGACTGTGTGTCCTCACGGTATTTCCCTCCTGCCCCTCGACTTGCCAGCTCAATTAGCAATATTAATCAGGAGTAGAGGTGCTGCATAATTTATGTAACCGAATCGATATGCGAGCAGGCATGTGAGAGCAGCTGCCCCTGAAGCCCTGCTCTGTGTGATCGGGTTTGAATTCAGCCTGTGGCGTGTCCCAGGAGGGAGCTGGGACATTGGCCTCACAGCTCCCTCTGGTCAGCGCCTTTGTGCCGGGGTGGGAATTTGTGTCAGCTGGTCCTTCGGTGGCATGAACATCCTTGTTCCTTCAGCATGGTTGAGAACATCCTTCCCCTCCAGTTGCTTCTGGAGGGGCTGTAGCTGATAAGTGGCCAGCAATGATGCTTAGATGTTTCTCCTGCTTTTGCTCAGGAGAGCTGGTGTTTGTTGATGGTGTTTGGGTTCAGGTTCATTGCTTCTGGCTTAAGCTGAGATCCTGAAGTACATGCTCTAATTAAATCTTCCTTGTTTTGTGAAAATATAACAATAATTTAAAAAGTTAAAAGTCAGCAGGATGGACCCCTGCACCCAGCTGAGCTCTGGGTGTGCTGGCCCCGCTCTGTCCATGGGGTTTGGGCAGGCAGGGCCTGTTGCACTGTGTGCCCCCGGAGGCTGCTGCCTGTTGCTCTCTGGCCATGCCCGGCTGCTCCTGTGCTGCTGGTGCTGTCCTTCCTGGCACGCTGCAGCTGCCAGGGAGAGAGATGTGCCAGCTTGGCTCTCCCTGAGAGCACTGACCTTCGCTGACCTTGGTTGCCCACTGCTTGGCAAGCTGTGCCCAGTGCTGGGAGTCACCGTGGGCCACAGTTGCCCGTAGGACGCAACGTGCCCTGTCAGCGGGAAAGGGGAAGGGACTCGACTTCCCCTGAGGAGCTGCAGCTGCGCAGGGTGCGGATGGACTTGATGACTGCTCTGGCAGCAGATTCCTGGGCTGGGGGTGGTGTAAAATCCTCCCTGTGGTTAAGGAAAATAGCTTGTGTTGGGTGGTCTTGCTGTTGCAGCATCTTGGACATCTCTGGGTTCTCTCTCCGTGCCCTGTGTCTCTCTTCCGGGAAGCTGCTGTTTCCGCTCTGAATGCAAATCTGCCCCTTCAACACCTGTGATGCACAGCTGGGGTGCCCCAGGCTTTAAGGGAACCCTCCCCCCCGCCTTGTGAGGTGGGTTTGGGATATTTCAGTCTGCCCCACCCTGTCATGGTGATTGAATTATTCTGTTTGCTCAGCAAAAAGCAGATTCCATATAGAATGAGGAACAGCAATCCCACTGCTACTTTCATCCCCTCTGCTGAGGCACTGAGGTCTCTTGTTTGCTGTAGGAGGAATTATTCACTTCTTCCTGGTTGCTGTGGCCTTGTTATCTTTGGGTGCACCCAGCGTTTTGTTTCTTCATTCCCATTTCTCCCATATTTTCAGGAAGACATCTGCTCCCAGGGGAATTATGATCAGATTCCACAGCTGGCTTAGGGGAGGTTGCAGATAAGCTGGCAAGGGATTTTGCTTGACATGCTGCTAGATCTGTGTGAGGCAGGGTGACGTGGTGGTGGGGACCCTCGGAGCAGCCCCCGAGGGAGATACTCCCACGTCATCCCAGCTTTTGGGGAGAAACAGGTGGAGGGGAAACTCTGGCAGTGAGAGCTGGGGGGTCAGGGAGTGCAATCAGGCTGAGCCTTTCATGCAGGAGCAAGAGGCTAATTATTATTTTTTTAGGTATCTCAGGCAGCTCTCTTAAAGGTGCTGGCAAGAAAACCAGGCTGCCATGGAGACTACCAGGCTGGGGAGGCGGTTGGAAGCTCTCAAAGGGTGCTGTGGGCTTCCTGGGGCTGAAAACCTGCTTTTTAGCTACAGCTGGGAGGATTCATTGAGTGTTTTTACAGTCCCTATTTTGCTCTGAGTGGCATTGGAACAGCATTTGCTGCCTGAACTTAGAACCTTGGGAAGACCATGCTGAACCGGGGCTTTGATGCTGGTGGGAGGTCATCTGCTTTCAGTTGCTTCTGGGATCTCTTTCAAGACCACTGGGTAGAGAGAAAAAGTCTCTTAGAGGGTATTTTTTTCATCTAGAAAGTAGAGAAATCAAATGCATTTTGTTTCTTCAGCCCAAAAATAGAGTTTGGTACACCTGCTCTTTCTGGGGGAGGTGGCAAGATCTCTGGGAATAGGGGAGTACCTTTGCTCCCATCCACAGCTGAGCTGCCACTTTGCCCCAGGATCTTGCTTTGGGAATGCATCTGGTAGGAGTGGATGTTTGCTTCAGGAGAAGCATAACCATGGTGCACATGGGCAGGAATGCTGTCAGATGTGTAAAAAAAGAGCATAAGGTGGGACCCAGGAGCTTCTGGGTCTGCAAAAGTCTTTGTGGAAAGCAGGCAGCTTCCTGTCTCTCTAGTGAGAAGAAGGAAGGACCTTCTCTGTCCATTTGGCACATGCTTAGCCCCTCTCCTCTGGCTGTGCTGGGAGGTGGCACTGGCTCCTGAGGTACCTGAATGCACAATTTGGGGGGCAGCTTTGGAATGCTGGAGGCACCCCCTAACCAGAGACATGTCACAAGGTGCCATCAGCAAAGGAGGAGGAGAAGGGATGGCTGGTTCATGGCCCCTTTTATCCATGGGGAACAGAGGGCACTGGGCTGCTGCAAGGATATTTTTGGGGAGCCAGACCCAGTCTCTTTTCTGGGGCCACCTTGGAGGTTGATGCCAAGGTGGGTGCACTGGGGGTATGGCCCATATCCAAGTGGAGGGCACATCAGGATGGCCAGAGCAGCAGCACCAGTGGAAGACCAGATAAATGAGATGTCAAACCCCTTGAAGTCAAGCACCTAAAGTGGTGGGATAGAGGAAATCCTTTGGAAAGCGTGCAGTGAGAGACTAGATGCAGTGAGATTGTGGCCAGGGTCTGTCCCTGGGTTCCTGCCCCCTCCAGTGCACAAACCAGTGCTCTGCTGGTGGCTTTACTGGGCAGAGAAAAGGAACAGCATCCTGCAACTTCTGCAGGCAAGGAAGGCCCATGTGTGCTGCACCATCACTCTGCCCCAGGATCCAGCTGATGCTGCCTGCAGGGTGAGTGCTGCCTACCCTGGAGCAAGGGAAGGGACGAGTAACTCCAATCCAGGTTGGCAGAGTGCAGACAAGACAGGTCCTGGGCACATGTGGAAAATCAGGTGTTGAGAAGCAAATGTCTGGTGTCAGGCAGGTGGCCGAAAGTCTCTGGGCAGGATTTGCACTAAGGAACAAGAGCTGTCTGTGTGAAATCCTGCAGGTATACAGTCTAGCCCCACAGAAAATTGGGAGAAGAGCTTTGCTTGTCTCGTCTCTTGCTCCCTTTTCCCTTCGCCCCTCTCCCTTCTTTCTATTTTCTTCTGACATCTGTAGCTTTTTTCCTCAGAAAAGATTCCCTGCAAGGACATATTTATTTTTTCCATGGTGAGAAATAAAATCCTCTTACTGCTTAAACTGGCCAACCGTGTCCACCGGCAGAAAACCTCTCTGCAGCAAGCAAGTTGAGCAGGCACTGTGTAAAGGAGTTACACTGGGATGGACTGAAAAGAAGGAATTTTAGCAGCAGCAAAAGCTATTTTGTGCGTGTTGCAGTTGTATCCTTTCCTGGCTGCCCAGACCAGGAGCTGGGCAGGGCTGTCTGGGCAGGGAAAGTGTGGGTAATGCAGGTATAAGCATGTTTTATTCATCACCATCTTGACTTTTGTCTGGCCAAGCATCCCTGGAACTTGGACAAGTTTTGCCTAGGTTTGTGGCTGGATTTTTGGCTGAGTTTCCCTGTTGCATCCCAGGCACGCTGTGCCCCGGACGGTGAAAGGGAAGCAGCCACTTGCAGTGGCATCGCATTGAAGATAATGTCCAGGGAATGAAAGATTGATGGCCCGAGGCTCGGGTTTCCAGTCGGGAGGGCAAGGTGACTTGATGTATTGAGAGAGGCATCTGTTTCAGGGAGCATGTATTATTGATCTGGGAGCTGGGCGCTGCGTGGGGGCCATGGGGAAGGGTCAAACAAGAAAAAACCTGTTGCTGCCCCAACAAGTGGGTGAGAGGCTGGAGGAGGGGACGCGCAGGGGAGACGCTGTGGCTGTCGCCGCCATCCCAGTCCCGCGGTGCTTCCCCGGGGATTGCGCGGGCGGCTCCGCTGGCACCCTGGCATCCCCGGGGAGAAGTGGCCGTTGCTGTGGCTACAGCTGTCATCACTGCCTCTCTCCCCCTCCGGGCTCCTTGCAGCCCGGCTCTGCTCAGAGAAGCTCGCTGGGGCTGCAAACAGGCAGTCCTGCAAAAGGCTCAGGCTGGGGACAGCGTTTGGCAGGGTGGTACCTGCAAGCACCATCGTTCAGCTGTTTAAACAAGAGCGATGCTTCGAGCCCGGCACTGAAATCTCCTGAGGGCTGATCCAAACGGGCACATCCCAGCACAGGGCAGTCCTCTGGCTGCCAGCAGCATGTCTGTCAGGAGGTGCAAGGATCTGGCTGCCCTGCTGCTCCCTAAGCTGGGAGACTTCAGGCTTTGCTCTGCACGTTTTGGTCAGTGCTGCCAGAGGGCAGGCACTGTCCTGCCCTCCTCCCACCAGCTCCAGTTCTCCTCTGGCAGTTTGCCTGCGGGGTCAGGGCCACCTGAAGGCCGCTGCTGGCCAACCATCACCTCCCTGCCACACTGGTACCCTGGTGTCATCAGCTGGCTCTGCTCAGCCCTCCGTCCCAAATGGGTGGCAGGTGCCATTGGGCTGGGAAGCTGTGGTGGGACAAGACCTGGGACATGCTGTTAGCAGGCTTCTAAATGCAGGTTGTTCGTGAACGGGAAACAGCTCATCTGCAGCCTACAAACAGGTGGGAGAGCCACTGTAGGACTAAGTGGCTGAAGGCGATTTTGGGCTGGGGTGTGTTTGCCCACCAGGTCTGCCATGAGGGTCAACAGCAGGGCTGCCTTGTAGAAAGGCCGGAAGGTTCCTCAGATGCCACTGGGCTCACACTGCCTCAAAGCAGCAATATCCATTTCTCAGGGCAGGGATAGAGACGAGCTGTCCTTCCCAGGGTTTGGGCACCCTCATCATGAGTTTTCTCAAACACCACAGTGGGTCTTGATGTTCCTGGCTGGAAAACCAGTACAAACTGTTCATAATTTTTCTTCTCTTCCCTGAGCCGACCAGCTGCAGCTCCTGCACGCTGTGCCCTCTGGCACAGGTGCTGTCTGTGCTGTGCCTTGCTCCTTGCACGACGCGGGGTGTGCTGTTTGTGCTGTGCCTGCAGCCTTGTCAGCACCAGATAACATGGTCATGCTCTTGTTCGTGCCTTCATGAATGACTTTGCCTGCAGCAGTGTGAGACTAACTTGGACTTGGCTTGTCACCCACCTCTCTCCTCTGGAGCTGCTGGACCCTGTCCTGTCTGGTCCTTTCTCCAGTTATGGTACTTTGCTTCCTATTGAGTTTCATCCTATTTCTTTTTTTCCCAGCCCATTTCTCCAGTCTCCTGAGAGAATGGTGAATTTTTCTCCAGTGCACACTTGCATCTCCTCTAGCTTCCCACCTTACAGCTGCAGGAAGCACTACTGCAGCTGCTAGAAGTGTTCATGGAAATGTGGATAAAGCTGCACCCGCCACAGGTGCCCAGGACACCTTGCTCGATCCCACCTCTGATACCTCCCTGAGTGAGTTACCCATGCAGTTTCATGTCTGTGCCATGGAGGTTCACCACCCCCGTGTTCCCAAGATGGCATCTGACACTTGGAGACACTTAGAAGCTGAGCTGAGACCCCTGAACCCCACAGGTCCCTGGCTCTGCTGGAGGAAGCATGAGGGATCTCATGCATCTTGGCCTTGGTAGATGCACACTGGCTGTAGCCCAGTTTGGATTTGTTTCTGGATTATTTGTTCCAGGATTTTCCAGGAACCATGTCTAGAGGGTGAGTTGGATGTGTGGGTCCCTTTCAGTCCTCTGCCCTGTTGCTCCTCCCTCTCCCTTGGTTTTTATGGTTTCCTCACACATGGGTTTTTCAGCTCTTGAGTTGTATCCTGGAGACTTCCTGGCAGGGGATGCCATGAGGCACCATCTCCAGGATGAGGTCTCCTCCAGCTCTTCCTCCAGAGTTGACTGTGGACTTCTCTATTTATATTTCAGGCATGCAAGCCATCTCGTCAAGTCTGCTGTGCCAATTAAGTCATAATCATGCCGTAATGAAGCAGTGCTGAGCTCGTGCTCAAACCTTCACTGGTTTATTCCTCTTCCTCCTGATTGGCTCTTGGCTCTGCATTGTGAGAGGCAGAAGGGGACGTTGGAGACACTCTGATGTTTTTATGTAAATGAAAATTGCTTAAAAAAAAAAACCCAGCAGAATCATATCTTGCAAGCCCCCTCTGAGGTTATTTTGAAAGCTTTGCTGCTGTCTCCTCTAGAAATAGTCTCCCTTCTTGGAAGAGGTATTTCCTGTGGTGCTCTCGGCTTCTCTGGCAGCATCCAGGCTTTTCCTCACCCCCTTCAACCCCTTGGTACCTACACAGAGCCCAGTGCTTGGCTGTCACTTGTCAACCACTCAACTACCAATCATCCTGGCTGTTGATCTTCAGGGCACTCTTAGCATTTCCAAGTGGGCTACAGGGTTGCATTTGCCCAGACTCCTGATTTTCCAGACCCCCCCACCTGCCTTTGGGTTCTGGGAAGGATGGGGTCAGACTGAAGGGATTTGCAAGCTGGTTAGTGCTGCAGAGCTTTCCTATTTCTTCCCTGAAGTTGATGCTGTAGAGACATCCAAGAGTGATGTTATTCTCTCATAGTTTTGCAGTGTAATAGGAATTGGTGAAACTTGATGCTTATTAAGAGTTTTAAATCCTGCATGAGGTTTCCTGGGTGTATAAATGTCTTTTTCTCTTCCTCTTCCACCTTGTGTGCATGCAGTAATCACAGATGCTGCCAGAAGGAAACAGCCACTCTCAATGGGGGAAGGGGCTAAAAATATCAGAATATCCTTGATTGGGCACAGCAGGAGTGGGCTGAGCTCCCAGCTGGCACTGGGAGAGGGTGAATGTCTGCTCTGGGAACTGGGAGAGCTCCATGCCTTGATCCTGTCGGAGGGAGCATGCTTGTGGTGGGATTACACCAGCAAACCTTCTGTTTGTCCCCTGAAATGCCATTAAGGAGTGATATGCCTTTGCTGGGGTGTCTGTGTGCCTGTTCCTGCAGGGTCCCCTCAGGATGGCATCTCTGGGTTTGTATGGGAGCTGCTGCCTGCAGGGAGCCAGCCTGGGAGCTCTTCCTCGTGTGTGCCTCTTCTCTCCGTGGGAGGAGAAGCCACCCAGCCTTCTGATCAGGGCAGGCTTTGAGTTGGTGGAGCAGATGCATTGCAGAGGTGTCACTCACTTGTGGGGAACAGGCAGGAGTTTTCTGGGAGCTCCCCAGGGATTCCTCCTCTCTCAGGGCTGGGGGAGCTTTGGCAGTGCCTCAGCCCAGGGTCTGCCTCCAGGGGACTGAGGGCACCACTCGGTGACAGTCAGTGGCCACTCATGTCCCTTGTGCAGTGCTGGGTAACGTTAAGGCTCCTCCTGGGGCTGTGCCAAGGGTGGTACCCGGTGCTGGAGGGACTGCAGGGAATGGATATGGCCCTTGTAGGGATGGCTTCCTCTGCCACGTGCCTTAGCTGTGGATGCTCTTGGGCTCCAGGTTCCTTTCTGCTGCTGGCACAGCAATGCACCGAGAATGGAGGGGCTGCTGATGGAAATTCCAAGCACAGGTCCTGGTGTGGGCTAAGGGGCGTCTGCCCAGGTCTCTAATCTTTGCAACACCAGTTTCTTGAGTATTTCTAACAAGCCCAGCAGCTTTTGAAGTCACAGGGCCCCCTTTGCTGCATGGCTGCATCCAGGTAAGGGCTTGGGTGGCTTTAGGGGGAGCCAGCCAAGGAGATGATCCTTGTCGGAGGGTTGGCCCCTTGGAGCCACATCTCCTAGGCTTTGCCTTCACATGGAGCATGTCCCGGGTGGCATGGGGAGCCCTGTGCCAGTGATGCTTCCAGGGTGGGCAGATGAAGCCTCCAGTGCTGGCTGTGGGCTGCTCCTTCACTATCCAGTGCCTCCAGCTGCCTCCTGGTAGGATGCTGAGGGTTGGTTGCTGTTGCCTGGTGCTCAGGGAGCAGGGTGAGGAGGAATGCTCCCCAAAATGCTTCCCAAAAGCCTTCTGCAATCCAAGCCCTGCCAGCTTCAGAGTAAAACCCTGGGGCTGTTGCCTTTCCCTTCCCCACGGGCTCAGCTGCAAACCAGCATCTCCAGTTTGGAGCTGTGCTGGTTCCCAGCCACTCGGGAGCAGCATCCTGCCGTGTGTCACAAGCCCAGGACATCCCAGCCTGTCAGGACATCCTCCAGCCACCCCGACTATGCCAAGCCTGCTGCTCTGTAAAGTGAATCAACTTGTCACTTGAGCTCTCCCTGCCTGCACTGGCCAAACCATCGTCTAAATTTGGGTGATTATGTTCACCCAGGCCAAGTATCGGGTTCTCTGGATCACATGTGCTCCCAGCTGCTATTTAACTCTGACGCCTCAGGGAGACGTGGCACTTCTCTCCCAGCTTTTTGGGTTTTGTGTTATTTTTTTTATTACAATTTTTTTGGCACCAGAGATTTAATTTTTTTTTTTTTTTTTTTTAAGTTTTAAATTTCTGTCCTGCCAAGTTGGTCCCCTTTCTGGTCAGTCACTGAGCAACCCAGCACCTGCTTTGATTGCTAAATCTGATCACGATGTTTTTGGTTCTTTCAGCCACCACAGAATTAAGGGACTTTTTTGCCAAAGCCCGAAATGGTTCAGTTCGGCTCATCAAGGTCATCATTGAGGACGGTAAGTCCCGTTTTTAAGCGCTTTGATTTACAGTCTGTCTGTTCTGTGTTTCCTCTCCTCCTTTCTTCTTTACCACTGCGGTGCCAGCTTGTGTTTTTGTAAACCTCAAGGAAAATGCTGCTGTGGCTTCTGGGCATGTGGCAATCTAGACCTGAAATACAAGCCCAAACTTTGGCTGTGCTGGTGAGCAGCTCTTGGAGCCCCAGGCCAGCTCCAGTGGGGAGCAGTGACTTTGCCAGCAGAACAATGCCAGCCTGGGATCAGTGCTCTGTAGGGGCTTTTGCTGCTGCTGTGTCATATTTTATTATGGGATCCCAGTGGCAAGCTGCTGCAGGGACCCTGGGACCTTTGTTGGGGGTGATGCACAGGCATCTTCTTCCTGGGATGTGTCATCCCACAGCTGGCAAGGAGATGCTCAGGGCAAGGGGGTGCTCTGTGGCTCAAGGCCCAGCACAGGCCTGCAGTGGCATCCTGTGAGGAATGCCACACTCTGAGACCCATCCCATCCCATGGGCTGCTCCTAGCCCAGTGTACAGGCTGGCACCAACCTTGCCTATGTTTGTCCCATGGAAGGGGTCCTTTGGGTAGCCTCTGCATTTGTCAAGCAAGTGAGCAGAGCTGAGCACTGATTGAATGTCCCAGCGGGGCGGGGAGCTGCCCTGGTGTAGGTTTTCCATCACCTCAGCCTCATACAATTGCATATGAATGACTTGTTTCTCACAGCAGCAGCAGGGACATTACTGCCCTGCCAAGCTGCTGTCACCACCTCCCCTCGGTGGGCCACCAGTGCAAACACCGAGGTGGATGTGGTTGTAAGGAGCCTGTGGTCATAAGGAGCCCACCTGACCTTTGGAGAGGCCACAGCGTCCTGTTCAGAAGAGCAGCGTGACTGGAAATGCATGGGACACATCAGTGGAACTGCAGCAGGGCTCAGCAGTGTTGGCCTTGTCCTTGGCAAGGTCCCCATTGTTGGGGGATGAAACATCCACATTGTTTCTTTGGAGTGTCTTTGACAACAATTTTGCACTCTCAGCTTCTTTTGCTTTTCAAAAGCAAAGTGGGAATCAGGTTTGTGTTAGGATAAGTCATGCTTGTCCCTAAGCCTGGACTTGGGATGCTTAGGGCTTGTGCCGCTGGTTTTGGGTTGTGGCTGCTGATGTCAGTGAGGGAGACTTTTTATCTCCAGTGGAAAACATTTCCCACCATCTCTGCTGTGGCTGAAAGGGATTTTTTTATCTGTGCATTGTCAGCAGCAGGGCCACCACTTTGCTGTCACACAGGGGACATCAGCCTGCTGGTACTCAGCAGAGAAGGACCCTTGGCCACTAAGAGTGGCCAGGCAGATGTCACAGCCAGACAGATAGATGCTCACCTGGAAGGGAGGTGTCCAGAACTGCCTGGGGAGGACATGCCAGCTGCCCTGCCTGGACAGGGGACTTGGAAAAGGAGCCTCCCTCTCTGCTGGATGGCTTGCAGCACCTTTTGCCCTATGGAGAATTTGTTTTGGGGCATTTTGGAGCTGGCAACAGTGAGTAGAAGGAGAGAAAGATGGTGCAAGGAGCCTTATGGCAGATGCTCTGCGTCCGGGCATCTCCAAGACCACCATTGTGGCTGAGTGACCCTTTGGGAGCAATTTGAGAGGTCGTTTTGCCTCTGGAGAGCTCCTGGGAAGAGCTGAGATTGGATGAAGGGGGGAGCAGGGGAGCGGGATGTGCACCAAGACTCAGCAGCAGTTTTCTGGTGTGAGAGCAGCTTGTGCTCCAGTGTGTTTTTAGATGATGCTCTGCTCCTCACTGTCAGCAGGATTTGGGACAAGATTGGCTTTGTGGACTTCCCCGTTGGATGCATTTCTTTACTCACAGGTGATGGTGCGCACTGAGTTTTGTAGATTGGCACTCACCAGAGCTGTGGGCAGGGCTGCCTTGTAGAGGCATTTCAGAGCAGGGCAGGGAGTGCTGGGGGCGCCTCGAGGGCCAGAAACGCTCCCAGCTCTGCTTTTCCAGCAGCAGCTCCTGAGACAAACAGAGCCTGATACAGCCAGTGCTGTATAACTCTGCTGAAGGACGTCTGCTCTGAGTTTCCCCTTTCTGACACTTCCCAAGGAAGAAAATGTCCCTGAATGGATTGAGCAGAACTGCAAAGAGCTCAGGGGAAAGTTGAAGGCTGCCAGCTCACAGCAGCACTGCTGGGGTCCGGCTGAGTCACAGCCCGGGAATAGCCTGGGGTGACTCAGCACTGATTGCTTTGTGCGTGAGGTGTTGGTTTGTTTTGCAGACAGAGATACCCTCGAGTTGCCAGTGGGTTTGGCCCTGTGAAATTTCTGCAGTTTCTTCTTTGTGATGCAGAAATCCATTCACAGAGCTTTGTGTTTATTTTAGGAGTACACTAAGGTTTTTATGCTTCCCTTTCTCCAAACAGGTAATTTTGCAAAAGGTAAAGTATTTCAAGCACCATGTTCTCTGCTGTCCTTGTTACTGAACCAGCAACTCGTGCCACCCATGCACAAACAACTGGATTGAGTAGTGGTAGCAGATGCCAGGGCAGTGCTGGGCAGGGAACGACTATGCTGCTGTCATAGGGGATGTCCTGCCTGGGTGGGAAGAAGGGGTGAGTCATTCCTCCCAAACCCTTCATTCCTCAACTGTTTTCCTTAAAAGCTTTCCTGCTGTGAGATTTGGAGCTGCTGAGTTGAATGGGTTGGGAGGGAGAGGGTTGTGCCCCAGCCAAGGGGCTCCCTGGCTCCCAGTGGGCAGAGGTCCTGGCAGGCCATGTGCCTGGCCAAGCATGCCGTCAAGTGCTAATTGCCCAAGGCCCCAAAACATTTTGCTTTGGCACCCCCAGAATTTCCTACATCTTGTTCTGAGTCCCGTAATCTCCCCCCAGACCTTTCTTCATCTATAAATGGAGTAAAAATACAGGCTGTTTTCCAGCAACCTATGCTGGTATCCCCAGCACCACCACTTTTCCACCCGACCATCCCAAAGCTTGACTTGACCCTTGCCAGGGTGTGGATTCATGTCTGTAGGATGCCTGCACCAGTGTTTAAATCCCAGCTGAGCAATGCCCAGCTCACAGGGCTCTCAGTCACACTGCTACACACAGCTGCTGAAAATAATACCTTGAGGTGTGTGTGAAATAAACAGTTTGCTTCCAGAGGCTGGGCCTCTCCTGGCAGCATGGTCCCCTTCCAGGTTGGGGACTGTGGGACATCCCTGTTACCCACAGACATGGGCTTTGTGTATCAGCTCTGATTTTGACCCCTGTGAGGTTACAGGGAATCCAATGAGAGTAGCTTTGGCTCATCATCCTGGATTTTGCTGAGACCATTACTTTTCTCAGCACCCAGAATGTTGGTGGTTCTCTGTGGCCCTGGTGAGATGTTCTAGTGACCCTAGGGCTTGTCCAGGTGAGATGGGGGAGGTCTTGTGTTCCCCTGTGAGCAAGGAGGAATGGGTGGGGACTGCAGAGCTGGAGGGAGCAGAATGGAAGGAAGCCACCGGTGGTCACCAGAGAGGAGACTTTGCTGGTAAGAAACACAGGAGGGGAAGAGATGTTTGACAGGAGGCTGACAGAAAACCAACCCTCCACAGCAGTCACAGCCCCATGGTCTCTCCTGGTGGGAATGCACACTCCTGCATGTGTCTTGAGGTCGTAATTTGTTCTTCTGCAGTACAGCATCATTGTTGGTGGTGGAGCTGCAATGAACCCTTAGTGAGCCGCCACCTGGTCCGGCAAGATGAGCCTTGCTTTGGTCTAACACCACCTTTCCTGTCTTCTCCTTGCAGAGCAGCTCGTGCTGGGAGCCCACAAAGAGCTGTCCCGGCGCTGGGACGCTGACTATGACACCTTGGTGCTGCCCTTGCTGGACGAGCAGCAGCCCTGCTACATCCTGTACCGCCTGGACAGCCAGAACGCCCAGGGCTACGAGTGGCTCTTCATCTCCTGGTCCCCCGACAGCTCCCCGGTGAGCTCCAGGCCCTGGCTCCCAGCCTGGGGACAGGGATGTGCCGGGGGAGGTGCAGGGGGGAGGAGGTGCTGGCCGAGGGACTTTGCCCTGGGGCTGAGGAGGAGCGTTCACACCCTGCTGGTGTGGCCTGGGTTGAGCAATGGAGACTGCCGTGGGGATGGGGAATTTTTAAAGACACAGACATCCCACCATGGCTCTGGCCATTGCTGGGAAGAGCTGGCACTGACAGTGATTTGCCTCCAGCCTGGCCCTGCTCTGCTTGAGGCTGATGCAGAGTGGCTGCCAGCCCTTCTCCAGGCCTTGCTCCAAAATCAGCTGGTGGAGAGTGACACGAAAGGGCTAGTTGGATGGGAAGCAGGTTTAGAGGATGGCAGTGGTACAGCTTGGAAAATGCCATCCTGTTGAGCACATCAGCTGAAATTTACCGATGTGTTAACATGTGTGCTTGTCTTCTATATACATATTTGTGTGAGTATATATGTGTACATATATATATTCCTATGTATTTATTTGTTGTATATTTATTGTAATCTATAAGATAGATGGATTTACTGCCATGCTAATACATGCATGGTCATATATATAAAAATACATATACAAGTGATATATATGTAATTTTATATGCATGTGCATATTTGTGCATGTGTACATGTATATATACACGTGTATATATAATCATATATATTTTAAATATGTATATCTTTCAACAAACCACAGAGGCTCTTACTGCAGAAGCACAGTGTGCCAGGGAGCACTTGCCAAAGCCCTTCCCTGCACTTTACAGAATGATGCAATAGAAGTGCCGAAGGCAAAAGTCACTGTTAAGTGGGTCTGTGGTATTTGTGCCTCCTCTAACACAAGTGCTGGTGGGAAATGGTGCTCTGGAGCTCAGGGACTGGAAAGCAAAGCATGGAATAAACTGTTGGGTTGTGGGCAGCTCTTGGCAAGGCTGAAGCCCCAGAAATAGTGCTGGTGGGTTTTCCCAGCTGTTCCCTACCTAGGGATGCTGCCATTAAAAATCAGACTGAGCTAGAAACTCGGTGGGTGCTCCCAGGAGAGGCTGAGGTGTGTGGAGCCTGTGGTGGGGTGGTGGTGGCTGGTCCCCCCTCTGGTCCCCAGTGCCCCTTTGTGACAGCACTGCCACCCTGTCCTGGCAGGTCCGGCTGAAGATGCTGTACGCTGCCACCAGAGCCACAGTGAAGAAGGAGTTTGGCGGGGGGCACATAAAGGACGAGATGTTTGGCACAGTGAAGGTACTGTGGTGGGTCCTGGGCAGCTTTTGGGTCTGACCCTGAGCTTCAGAGCCTGCCTGGAGCTCGGTGTGCAGGTGGTGGACGTGGGATGCTGGTGTTTGGTGAGGGAGCAGCAGGGTGTTGGTCCTCCACACTGCTCCCTGTGTGGCCAGTGCTGCTTTCTCCTGCCTACATGGCTGTGGTCTGTGATGGAGAGCGTGAAGAGGTGGGAGGGAGGCTGCAAGATGTGGAGCTTTACGCTGAATGGGAGCAGAAGTGCCAGGTGGTGGCAGTGTCACTCCAGCAGCGAGAGCTGCCTCCACACCGGGGTTAGCTGCTGCCTTGCATGGAGGTTTCTCCTCCTCTTCCATGGGCAGAGGGAGCTGCACAGCCAGGGACATCAA
This sequence comes from Urocynchramus pylzowi, assembly GCA_013397555.1. NCBI lineage: Eukaryota > Metazoa > Chordata > Aves > Passeriformes > Fringillidae > Urocynchramus > Urocynchramus pylzowi. The sequence goes on from VZRH01008301.1 coordinate 353,139, forward strand.
TCCTGCTGGGACCTCTGGTACTGGTGGAAGCCAGGGAGCATTCCTGCTCTTCTCCAAGATCCCTCTGCTGCTCCTGGCCTATGGGCTCTGCCTTTCCCTCTCACTTCCATGCTCATGAGCTTCATGAAACAGCTAGAGGGAGCCCACTGCCTCAGCATGGGTGACTGGGGAGGGGCAGGGTGGGCAGAACAGACAAACTGAGTGTGGGATTTGCATAGAGGAATGTGTGAGCCTTAAGGTTGGTCCTCCTGGTCAGGAGGGAGCCCGAGACTCTGTGGGTTGCTCAGACTCAGCTCAAGTTGGGGGCACACCCAGCCCTGCAGCGATGACCACCCGTGACACTTGCCCTGTGCCTCTGTCTGCAGGAGGACGTGTCCCTGAGCGGTTACCAGAAGCACGTGTCCTCCTGCTCTGCCCCTGCCCCGCTGACCGCAGCCGAGCAGGAGCTCCAGCAGATCCGCATCAACGAGGTGGGTGTCCTGCAGGGCTGGGTGCTGCAGGGCTGGGTGTCCAGCAGGGCTGGGTGTCCTGCAGGGCTGGGTGTCCAGCAGGGCTGGTTGTCCTGCAGGGCTGGGTGTCCAGCAGGGCTGGGTGTCCTGCAGGGCTGGGTGTCCAGCAGGGCTGGTGTCCAGCAGGCCTGGGTGTCCAGCCCCTGAAGCCCTCTGGGCACGAAGGGAAGAAGGCTGCAGGTAATGAGCATTCAGCTAAAACAGATGGTTCATTTTTACTTCGCTCTCTGACATCTAAACCACTCCTGTCCTTCTCAAGGTGGGTGAGCACCCTCACAGTCAAATTGGTAGCACAAAGAAGAATTTACACTACTCTTTTTTTTCCCCTTGCTTGGACATGAGCTCAGGACTGTGTTTTGCTGACAGTCAGAAGATGGTTTGGGGCTGAAAGCAGGTCTCTAACATGTGGGTATTGGAGCAAAAGCCAGAGCTGAGTTTGAAGATAGGGAAGGCAGGAAGAATTCAGGCTTATCTTTAGACTGCAGCAGCATCCTCTCCCATACACTTCCTTTATCTCTATAAATATGAGGGATGCTGTCCCAAGAAATACAGACCTTAGCCTGTATTTGGGGGCTTATGTGCTGGAAAGGATGTGGAAGTGGCACAGGGTAGGGCTGGGGGCACACAAGGCTATGTCACCATTGTTCCCTGCTGGCCTTTCACAGCCTCTGTGGTGCTGTGACTCACTGAGGCAGAAAAGGGGGTGTGCTCACTGTGCGGGGAGACCACTTGGAAGCAGTATTTTTTGGGGATGGTGGAATTTCCCTTCGATGCATGGAAAGCAGATGCATTTTGTGGGGAGACCACTTGGAAGCAGTATTTTTTGGGGATGGTAGAATTTCCCTTAGATGCATGGAAAGCAGATGCATGGAAAGCTTTTTTCTCTAGAGGAGCATCCCTCTCTTCTGCCTGTGCTGAGGCTGTGGCTCTCATGGATGGATCAGGACACGTGTGGGAATGTGTAGCCAATCAGCCTCATGGCATTAATTAATAGCACAGATGAGGCAGGAAGTTTCTACCTGTCGAAGCAGGTCTGGGGGTGATTTCCACCTGCCAAAGCAGGTCTGCAGGTGGCAAAGTTGAGGGACATTTGGGAGATGCCACCAAGGGGTGGTCTCCACCACGCAGGTTTTAGGGGAGTTATCCCAGCTCCCAGCCTGGAGGGCCTGGGCAGAATTTGTTCTGGAGGATCCAAGGAGATGCCCATGTCTGGAGAAGAGAGAGGTGCTGATGATGACTGTGTGGTTTGTTTGGCACCTTGGGACATCTGGACTTGATGAGGGTCCCTTTTGACTTGGCTGATTCTGTGATCTCCATCACCTTGTCTGGCCTGTGCTGCAGGATTAAGTAGTTTTGGGGGGCTGTTGGGTGTGTCTTACAGGGCTGTATGGCCCAGGTAAGTGGTGCTTGTGATGCTCGTTGATCTGCCTCACAAGCAGATTCTCCTTCCCTCCCACCCTTGCCTTTGTGAGATGCAGCTCCTGGATGGAGGTGCTGCTGCTGTCTGGTTTGTTGGAGGTTATTTTAAGGGTACGTGGTCCCTTGTGTCAGCCAGGGCCACAGGGAGGAGTCACTAACATTGAGAAAGAGATGAAGATGGATATAGTTTTGCCTGTGGGTTTAAAGGTGGGAAGCAGCCAAGTGCTGGGTGTGCTAAGGGGTCTCTGTGTTGGTGTTCCAACTTGGTACAGTGATGCTTCCAGCCTTGTTCATTGCCTGCAGCTTGCAGGGTCCCTTGTGCACAGGCTCTGGGGCATGGAGTGTGCTTGCACGTGACTGTTGAGTTTGGAGGAGCAGATCCAGTGCATGGAAATGAGTGGTGAGGGCCAGCACTGGCCTGGGAATCGGCCCTGGGGCAAGCCCTGACCTCAGCACTTCTGTGTGTCTGCCCAGGACCCTGTGCATCCCCTTGTGTTCAACCAATCCATTAGGATTTCAGAAGTGACACAAGGGACATGGTTTCTTTAAAAGCCACCAGCCCACGAGGGCTTTGCTGTGCCCCTCGCCTGGAGCTGCTGCTGGGCCCCTCTCCCCTCCCCTCTCACTCTGTTGACTCACAACCTTCCAAGACACTGGCCAGGCTTGCAGCCTTCACCCCACACGTTGGCTGTGTTTGTGGTTAGGCAGAAGCTGCCTGGGATCCTCCCCAGCCACCAGATGAGTGCAGAGAGGGGATGGGAAGGGAAGGGCAGGATAGCCCGAAGGGGCAGGTGGGGGCTGCAGGGCCAGCAGAGTGGCCTTTGACACCGAGCAAGGAAGCACTCAGGTTTGCACATCCCCCAGGGAGCTGCCCAGCCTTTGGCAAAGCAGGTTTTAGGCTGGGGTTTGAGGATTGGATGGACAGAGGTGATGCCATGAGTTAACCCCTTTTTTGATAGCTGGGTGAGAGCTCATGGAAATTTGCCACCTGCTATATATATATATATATGTTTTTAATAGCTGGAAAATGCCAGCTTTGCTGAGCTGATAGTTGTCAGCAGACTGTGGGCTAAGAAACAGCTTTGAATGTGGCATTGAGCTCAACACCCACGACTAGAGAGTCTTTGTAGAAGTGTTGCAGGTTCAGAAACACTGAACCTGGGTGTAGGGGGAGCTGGGCATATCCCATTGGCAGACCTGTGGGGCAGAGGAAGGCAGCCTTGGAGCTGGGGAGGAGGCAGGAGAATTGAGAAGAAACAAAGGTGGGGGTGCCATTGCAGTGTGTAAGGGGGTGTCCTTCACAGCTGCCCTGCAGCGTTGGTGGTGCTTCACCAGAACCCTCCCATGAGGACTTTGCCATAAGACAGAGAAATGCTCCTTAGGCAGGGTCAGCACCACGCCAGGAGGGAGGAAAGAGGAGGAGAAAATCTAACCTAAAGAAAAGAAGATAAAATAACCTCCCAGGCAAGTCTGCTGCTGGCAAGGTTGGGAGGCTGGGATGCAGCACATGTTCTGCTCCCAGGCTGTGCCCTGGGGAGTGCTCAGGCAGCCAGTTTTTAATGTTTCTGAAAAGGGAAGCAGTAGAAAATGCAGAGGTGTATGGGGGAGTTGATGTTGCTGGGACAAATTTCCATCTCCTGGTGTTTTTGGACTTCGGTGTGCTTTGTGTCAGAGCTGAGGTCTCTATGATCCCACTGTAACTCTCCTGGTCTTCTTGCATTTATGGGAGAGAAAGCTGGGGTTCTGGAGGTGTTTGCAGTGGTAATGTCCTTGTGCTGCACCTCTCCACAGGGTGGGACCAGGTGAACTTGTGTGTGTCCTGAATCCCTGGGCTCTTGCCCTCAGGCCCTTGATGGTGCCATGGTGCCCTGGGGGATGGTAGGACAGCAGAGCTGGAGGTCAGCTGGACTTGGTGCCCACCTGAGCAAGTATTTCCCTTTCCTGAGAGCTGCACATCAACACCCTGCTCATCCTCCAGGATGCTTGGCATGGATGGAGGCTTGGGCATTTTTTTACTCACAAACCTTCCATATATGCTCCTTAGTGGAGGATAGCCCAAAAGCTATTGCTGCAAGTGCAGGAACTCCTCCAGACCCTGGATTGGAGCCACCCTGACTGGGGAGCCAGGAGGAGATGGGGCAGGGATGGGCTCTGCACAGGGATGTTGGTGGAGACCCTGTATGCCCAGACTCGGGGCTGCCCAGGCTCTCCCTCCCACTCCTCCCCAGCACTGGCGTCTCCTGTGTCTGTCTCCTGTGTCGTTTTTTGCTGCTCTCCCTGCCCACATCGCTGGGATCAGCCTTCCCTGTGCTCCAGCAGAGGTGGTGCAGCTCCCTCCTCCTGGCGCACCCGTGTGTCCCCACCCCTCCTGCTGTCACACGACCCCCTCCCTGCGCTGGGTGCCATTGACAGTGTGTCTCCTCTCCCCACGCTCGCAGGATTCCTGCTCCCAAGACTCAAGCACTGAGATGGTAGGCTGCTCTGCTCGCTTGATGCCCAGTTTTTCCTTCTCCTGGCAGTGTTTTCCTGCATGCTCTGCTCCGGGCATCTGGCTCCATCATCTCCCCAGGGTGTGGGTGCTGCGTGGGGCAGCCTGTAACGAGACCCACTTCGGTGCTGCCGAGTGGTTTGGAGATGTCAGCTCAAGCTCTTGTGTTTCTCTTGGCATGCCTTGACTTCTCTTCCTTTTCTCTATCAGGGGGAGGGAAATGAAGAAAGGAAAAAAAAAACCATAAAGGTTGGACTCTATCAAAAATCCCCAAACCAATCCCAAAGGAAAGGGACCCACGCTCACTGCAGAGTACCTAGGATAGTGTTGCTGGTGTGTTTCCCTGGGAGGGGGTTCTTGATGTGGGAGGGGCTCCTCTGCCTTCGGGGTGACCCCATCTCCCTGTATTCTGTGGCAGATGGTGGGGGGCTGTTGCTGCTGCCCATCGCTGGTAGAGTACCCCGAGCCCGAGGAGGTATGGTGTGCCCGCCGCGTCTGCCCTTCTCCCCCAGGCCCCACAGGGACCCCTGCTGTGCCTGGATGGAGGCACCTGGAGAGATTTGATGTCTCTGCAATCTCTTTCTCTCCCCTCTTTGAAGTGGGGTTTGGTCTCCTGGACTAGTGGGTTTGCTGCGGATATGGCTGGCAGCCTCTGCCTTGTAGGGGTTGGTGGGAAAACAGCGGCTGGGATCTTTCTGAGGTGTGGATCTCCAATCCCCAACTCCGGTGTTAGAGGGAGTGTCTGTCTGCTGCAGTTAAACTCACTGAGGAGGGTGGGGTGCCCAGCTGAGTGCTGTGATTTCAGGGCTTCCCCTGTCACCCACAGGTTGCAGTTGGAGATGATCGGAGAGGATGTGTGCCAGTGCTGGTCACAGCATCCCTGTCAGGGATTTACTGGGAAACATTGGTTGAGCTGGCCTTTGCTGAGAGTGAAGCAGGAGGTGTGGGGTGCATGGCTGGGGCCAGGTGATGTCCTGGAGAGGTGGGATGGTGCCAAGCACCACCATCCTGAGCCTGGCTGACTCTCGGTGGTTTAATGCCATGATCCCTGTAGGACAGGTATCAGACACCTCCTTGGATGAGAAGCCTTTAGCTGCAGAACGAGCTGGTTTTCCTGTTCCTCCCTTCCCCACCCTTTGCCACTGTGCCCTGACGCTCGAGGTGGTCTCCATCCCCAGGTGAAGACAGAGATCAGTGTGGAGAGCAAGCACCAGACGCTGCAGGGCCTGGCCTTCCCCCTGCAGCTGGACGCCCAGCAAGCCATCCAGGCTCTCAAGCAGAAGAAAATCAACTACATCCAGCTGGTAGGTCCCTCACATGGCTTCTCTGTGTCCCACTCCCCACATCCTGCTGCTGTCTCTCACTCTCATCTGCTCCCTGTCCCCTCTGTCCATCAGAAGCTGGATCTGGAGCGGGAGACCATCGACCTGGTGCACACAAGCCCCACGGAGATCACTGACCTGCCCAAGAGGATCCCCCAGGACTCTGCTCGCTACCATTTCTTCCTGTACAAGCACTCACACGAGGGAGATTACCTGGAGTCTGTTGGTGAGAGCCTCAGCACTGGGAAAGGCCAGTTCGAGCCTGTGCCAATCCCTGTTTTCCCTGGACCATTGGTTGCATGGGGAGCAAGCAGGGAAGGGATAGTGCATCAGGGAGCCTTGAGTCAGTTCCCTCCTGTGGTGGGTGCCGCAAACCCTTTGGTGCCATGTGCAGGGCAGGTCTCTGGGTGCTGCCCCAGAGCACTTGGTGGTGGGTGGTTTGGTTCCCTCCGGTGTTGCAGGAGTAGCGGGGAGATTTGTGAGGGGTGATGGATGGGATGGCTCACCCTCTGTTGCTGGATGTTATCTGGGACTCTGGGCTGGAAAAGCTGTGAGCAGGGTGGGATTCAGCCGGTGCTCCCTGGCCATGGGCCCGGGCAGTGCCACAAGCCCTGCTCTGTTTTTGCAGTCTTTATCTACTCCATGCCTGGGTACAAGTGCAGCATCAAGGAGCGCATGCTCTACTCCAGCTGCAAGAGCCGGTTGCTGGACACTGTGGAGCAGGAGTTTTGCTTGGAGATAGCCAAGAAGGTGAGTGTGAGCCCGCCCAGAGGTGATGGAGCTGGACACTGCCAAGGGGCTGCGCTGCAGCCTTGGTCCAGCCCCTCTGATGGGCTTGGGGGGAGCCGGGTGCCCCAGAGGTGGGTGTCAAATCCCAAGGCAGCTGCTAAGTCCCCGTTTCCCGGCGCAGATCGAGATCGACGACGGAGCGGAGCTGACAGCGGAGTTCCTGTACGAGGAGGTGCACCCCAAGCAGCACGCTTTCAAGCAGGCCTTCGCCAAGCCCAAGGGGCCCGTGGGCAAGCGGGGACAGAAGCGGCTGATCAAGGGGCCGGGCGAGAACGGCGAGGACAGTTAGATCCCGCGGGGCCGGCGCTGAACGGACACCATCCCTGCGGCGCTTCCCGCCTTCCTCTCCGCTGACCTGGGGATCTTTCCCTCCATCTCAGCTGTTTTTTGGTTTTTTTACCTTTTTTTTTTCCTGTTTCATTCCTTTTTTTAAACATCTGGATGGCTTGTTGCACCTGGGGGCAGAGTGATGGGGAGGGTTCAGGGTTGTCACTGGTTTTATTCCTCGTGTCCTTGTGCAAGCCCCGGGGCTGCGGGGGGAGGACGGGAGCAGCAGAGCCATGTCCCCAGCCTTGCTTCTGTCCCCCTCAGGGTCACAGCCACTGCTCTCGGTGTCCCCTGGGTGACTGAAGGACACACTCACCTGAAAGCTGCTCTATGCAAAGGGAAGGGGGTAGTGTTGGGGATTCCTGTTTGAAAAGAGAAAATGTTTGTTTCCCTGCCCCCCCCAGCCTCCAGACTTTGTTCCCCTGTCCCAGTCTTGGTGTGCACGGCCCCTCTGCCCCAGGCTGGAGTGATCCCGCACCCCCTCAGGGTGTGGGCAGGACCCCCTGTGGGGTGGGCTTTGCTTCCTGTGGGATGGGAGTTTCTCCCTGCAGAGAGCCAGGCAGCGGGAGGTGGAAGTTCCCCACTGAGTCCTGAGCTCAGCCTGAACCTGGAGAAAGGTGACTCTGCCTTTGGGTGATGTTTGCATCCCGTTTTTGAATTGCCCCAGTAAGGTTTTCCCCTTCAGAAGGAGCTGTTACAGCCCTGACTCGGCCCTATCCCTGTTTAGGAAGGGAACTGAGGGGTTCCTGAGCCTTGCTCCCCCCAGCCCTCACCATTACCTTACCCCCAGGTTCTCAGCTGGGTCTCTGGGCTGGGGCAGCTCCATGGCTCAATAATCACACAAGATCATACTCCAGATCCTTGTGTGGGGGAGCATGACAGCCCCCGTGTGTCCCCAGCGACCAAGGGCCATCATCAGCTCCACGGTCTGAGCTTGGCACTGTGATTTGGGCTGCACTGGGGGCATTGGGGGAGAGCACCTTGCTGCTGGGTACCAGTGAGGGCTCAAGAGCCACCTGCCTCCCTGAGAGGATGGAAAAGGGGTCAGTGAAACCTGCCCTCTGCTTTCCAGCTGTGGCGGTGAATGTCCAGATGTTGCCTCGGCCTCGGCGGAGTCAGAGGGTTGAAGCTGGGAGGAGCAGAGCACACTGTACTGAACGCTGTATTTTCTAAAGAATAAAGTATTTTTAAAACAGTCTGATGCTCTTTGGAGATCCCCTGGGTTCCCCATGTTGGCATTTAGCAGCTGTTGGCTCCGGAGCTGCAAAGCAAATTGCTTGGACATCGTGAGCCAGGAGCCAGCAACTCTCACAACCCACCTGCCCTGGCTGAGTCCAGCCCTCACCACCTTGAAGGACATCCACAATTCAGGAGTCTGGCACAACCACAATGCCTGGCAGAGATTTTTACACTGAGCCACTCCAGCAATGCCCAGAGCTTGAGCTGGCTGCAGGAGGCAGCATCCCTGCTCAGCCCAGCTTTCCTTATTTTAATGGCTGGTGATTTTGCAAGGTTATGAAGATCCTCCTGGGGCAGTTCTCTTGCCTGGAGTGAATTCCTGCCTGGCCATGGGGAGGGAAAGCAGGAGGATGCAGAGCCAAGAGAAGAATTGGGAATGCAGTGGGTCTGCCTGCATCCTAGGCTCCAAATCCTTCTGCTCCTCACCCAGATGAGGGCATTGCCATGTCTTGGCTTTACCCTTCATGCCCAGGATGAGGTGGAAGATTTGCTAAGCCAGTTGTAAAATGTTTTTTAAAAAAGGTTTAATGCAAAAAAAAAAAAAAATCCAACCATGAATCAGTTTCTTTTTGACGTGGAGAAGGAGAGAAGATGCTGCTATGCAGGAAGCAGCCTCAGTGCAGGAAAGCTCCCTCTGTATATAAATGCTAATAAGTCTGGCTGATGCCATCGGAGTCATTTGACAAGCTGAGTCACCCTTCTCCTTCAGATCTTACTCCCCTTCTGTGCTTGGTAATTTTTAACTTGCCCAAATATTGAGGGGGAGTGAGGGCTGTGCCCCTTTTCCCACCTGTCCCACTCACTGCCCCCACCCCCTGCCAGTGCAGCCATTCCAGGTGACAGCTCCCCTTTGCCAAAGGCTCAAGGTCATGGGAGAGATGGCCAGGAGCAGCCCAAAGGCTGGGCACCCTTCCCATCCTATCTCATCCTGTCTCCTGTCCCATTCCACCCAATTCCATGTCCCTCCAGCCCATTCTGTTATCACCTGTCCCCTCACATCCTGTCTCATGTCCCCCATCTCTTTCCATCTCATGCCTTCCTTTCCTGTCCCAGCTTCTCTTTAAAGAGAGCTATAAGTCTCTGCTGTTGCTGCAAAGGACCTGGGCTTTGAGGCAAAGCTTGGGAAACCCACATTTGGTCAGCAGTGACTTGTGCCACCTCAGGGCACATGGCATTTGCCTGGCTGGGCAGGGGACAGCAGGGCACAGCCTGTTTCAAATAGAAGGGGCAGCTGCAGGGGGCTGTGGCTGAACACCCACACAGCCAGCCTGAGTGCTCAGGGCTTTTAAGACTCACAGCCAAAGGTTCATGGGCTCCACAGCAAATGAGCTGCAGAGTAAATGATAGGACTATGATGCTTTTCTTTATGGGATTCCCACGTGGGAAAGGTCAAAATCTCAGAGGAGCTAATTCCTTTGGCTTCCACTCCCCTGAGATCTGAAGCAGAGGGGCTGCAAATGAGTTACACCTGGTTGTAAGCTGAATGTGTGAATTAAGAGTCAGTTGGCACCTGGGCTATGAAACCTCAGGTGCCTGTGGGAAAGAGGAGATGAGCCCTTGCCCTATCAAGAGCTCCTTGCCCTCCCAAGAGCTCCGTGCCCTCCCTGCAGTCCTTGGGGAATGGCAGGAAGCAGGTAGGAGCAGCAGGGAGTGAAAGGCTATTTACCTGTGGGGTAAGGATATCTGGGATCAGCCCCCTGGGACTGTTCAGGGTTGGGGGCCCAGGTGGGGAGGAGGGTGCCTAACCTAACCTAACCTGGGGATGATGAGGGCTTGGGATCAAGATGGAGGGTGGCTGGGGCACAGAATGTCCTAAATGACCAAGAGTCTAGCCATGCTGGTGGTGGGCTAGCAACTCTGGGCAAGGGGATACCTTGCATTAGGCTTTTGCTGCCTTGTGCCAGTGTGTGCCCCAGTAACAGTGGTTTGTGGTGAGTCCACACTCATATCCTCCATCCCAGCTGCTGGCAGCAGGCCAGGGTTCAGTGCAAGGGGTGCGTCCCAAAATAAATGGGTGCGAAGCATCAGGGATGCCAGGCTGTGGATTTGGTGGTGTCAGCAATGCCTCGTGCCACGGTAGGAAGAGACCCCCCTGCAGCCTCCTCCCAGCAATGGGGACACGTGCTCCTGCTTGCACTTGGAATGGTTTTGCTGCTCCTGTAGCACCTGGGGTTTCTCCTTTGTGTAAATAGGTTGGGAAATGGAGGGGGGTGTGAGTTTAGGGCTAAGCAACATTTAACTGGATGAATTATTTTGGCCCAGACAAATGTTAGCCGTGGCTTTATGGCTGCATTCCTGCTTCCTCACTCTGCCACTGCCATTGTCTGACCTTAAACATATTTTACTGATTACTTCCTCTATTATTTTTTCCAGGAACCAAACTAAAGTTTGCATAACTTACCCCTACTTATACAACCCCCCATTCAATTTTTATTTGCTGGGAAACAATACGTGTTTATTTTTTCTTTCTTTGTCCTTTTCATTGGGGAGAATTTATCTTTTAAATGTGCCATTGGATTTGTCTTTCTTTTGCAGTTAAGTGATGGACATCTGCTGGCCTCTTGCTGTGCCCTGGTTCTGCTTTCACACTCTTGCTTGCCAACACCAGTGCTAAAGGTAATTTGTCACAGCTGATGTTAAGAGGTGTGGAGGTACTGGATGCCACGTGCCGGGGTTATTCGTGTTCCTGTCATTTCAAAGGTTGCCAGCTTTGAATCCTGGGGTTCGGTTCTCTCCTGTGATTAATTTGGAGGTACTTTGGAGATTTCTGATAGCTGGTACCTTTCTATGTCTTATTTCTGCTTGGTGGTACAAAGTGGTGAGTTACCATTATAAAAACCAGGAAGAAAAACTGGGCTTATGAACTGGTTTGTAAAATGGACTGGGCCAATTCTGAAAGCTTTCAGTGAAATAAACCTAGAAATGCAAGTGACCTGATATTGTCAGAATATGGCCATATGTGAGTCAACACATTGTGTTATCTCCCACACATACTGATTGCTTACAGCTGTTCCCTGATTGTTGCCAGAGTTTGCAATGACATTGTTGGCATGTCATGGTGCTGGGGACAAAGTCTTTGGGAGAGGTTGATGGAGGAGCTGTGGTTTGTTATTTTATGTCTCCAATTAATGCAGTAATATAACCTAAAAGATAATGGGAAGAGCTCTATAACATGCATATGCATTGAGTCTTGGGCCACAAATGGTTCATGGCAAAGCCAGGCGGGTCACATCCTCCCTTCTACAGAATACCTGCACGTGGCAGAGGCAGCAACAGCCCCTTGGCTAGCTGGCAAAGAGCTTTTTCAAAGTAGCTTGACTGCTTGGAAAGGCAAATGTTTTATAAAAACTCTTCTGAGAATGGCAGGGTGCTTCAGTACATGCTTAAACAACTGGTGACTTCCAGCTGATGATTTTGCTTTAATTTGGGATTCTATCTTCACACCACTTGGCTATTTGTGGTACTATAACAGATCCCTAGTGGGAGGGAGCCTCACAGCACCCATGTGAGTGTGACAGCAGGGGGAGGTGCCAGGTTGGCTCTTTACAGCCACAAAACAGGAGTACCTGAGAGAGCGTGGCTATTCAGAGCCAGTGAAAACCACTGCAGCAGTTCCTGGACGTGCCTGCACCTGCAAGGAGCAGTTCAGTGCTCTGCTTGACTTCATGCCAATACTGACCTCTGAGTACATGTGCTCACCCAGAGAATTTACTCTCCCCTGTTCAAAGCAGGCCTTTGCTATTTACCAAAGCATTAAAAAAGATAGGCCTGTTACACCCAATTGCTAAGGTTTCAGAAGGGTTACAAAGGCAGTACTGATGTTCTCCCACAATGACTTTTCTCAGAGACCTGAACTATTATATTGCTTGCTGACAGTTTTTACAGCAGCTCATGGAGACCTGCAGAGACAGAGGCAGCCAGAGCCCACCTGCAATGGTGAACACACCTTCCTTTTCCAGCCCTTGCCACACCACCACCACCTTGGTTTTCTGTCAGGTAGTCAGAAAATACCACTTAATGTCATTAGCACCTTTCCCCTCAGTGTAGTGAATGCCAAAAGGGGAAGGCTTGTGCACAAACTACAAAGGAAGAAGAGGGTAGCAGAGGGAGACAGCATCTAGCACAACCCATTCCAAATGCCTGCCTCCCAAAACACGGGTGCAAACTACTTATTTACAATACTTCTCAAGGTGCTTAAGGATTAGTGGGCATGTAGAACAATGCCTGTATCTTTTCAAGGGCTTTCAGGAAGATGCCCTAGAGAAGCTCTTTTCTTTTCATAATAAATAAACCCTGTGCAGGAAGCACTACTGAAGTTCTTTGGGCATAGTCATTGGACAGGAAATAGTTCAGTAGGGGGGGCACTAAACTTAGAGCACTGTTTTATTCCATCAAATGCCCTCCCACCCCCAACACATCAGTTCCAGTTATGGAAGAGACAAAGAAGCACACAAACACAACGGGGCATCATGGCTCTAGAAATTTATTTTCAGAGCATAGTGCTTCAACTACAATTAAAATACTTGAGCAATTAAAAAATGCTACTGACTTGATACTAGAGCTGGACAATACCTAACACTGTTACTCTCATGCACTGACAGATACTAATTTGCTCATGCCACTGAAGTAGGCTCGTTCTCGTTCACTCATCACTTCAAAATGCAGGGGTCGTCTACAGAAGTTGCATTCGGCTGAGGAGTGTGGTTTCAGCTCCAGACCAACATCCTTCCATGTAGCCAGCAGTTTTTCTGTTAAGAAAAGTTTATCAAGATCAAAGCTTAATACTGGATTGCTTTAGAGAAGTAGCAGAAGTGTCAACATATTTCTTCTCCTAACAAGTGAGCAGGGATAATAGGATTTCACTCTGACACAATCTACTTCTTGAAACAACTGGGCTGCAACTAAGTCTCAGCTATCCTCATATCACCTCTCCTGACAGGATCAAGAAGGATCCACTTTCTCTGAACAGATCCATATTTAAGACAAGTTAACAGCTCAGCTAAGGACAGCTCAGTTTGGAATCCATGTAACATGTGAAGATTGGTTTGGACAATGCATGAGCAGAGCCCTGGCTGGGTACAGGTCAGCACTGGCCTTGCACCCTGTTCTAAGTCACAGTGCATTGGCCTTCACATCTCACACTCCAAGCAGGGAAGTGTGCAGGATGTGCTGCAGCAGTGGAAAGACACTGTCCAGCTCATGACATCTAAAACTTAAGCGCTTCCCAGTCTCATCTTTAGTACAAAGACTGCACAGACAGGCAGGATCTTCAGTGCACTGATGCAGGAGTCCACTCACCGATAAAATAACTCATCATCTGAGGCGTGTGGTGAGGTGTAGGGGCAATTCGGAGCAGCTCCTCTCCACGGGGAACTGTTGGGTAGTTGATAGCTTGGACATAGATGCTGTGCTGGCTCATCAGCTTGTCACAGATCTCTGTATTTTTAGCAGCATCTGCAACCTGAAGCTCAAAATTTTAAGTTACAAGATCAACCAAAAGATGAGAGCTGGTAAAACTGTCAGCCCAACTTAGCAAGCTTTAAGAATCCAATAGGGCTGGTAAGTAACATGTAGGTCAGAAAGAAAGGCTAAAAGCCTGTATTGCAGAGCACTCTGTGCATAAGAGCACCACTGCAGGCTAGGCAGGTAGGTGTTTACAACCCAAATCTTTTTACTAGCTTGTTAGCAGTTTCCTTATTTTCTGTAGTTAGACTGTGGGTTTCACACACTAATAGTATTTCTCCCTCTATTTTATATTTACACCAGACTTAAGCCAGACTCCTCACACCAACACTGAGCAACAGCACAGCAAACGAACAGTAAAACGGGCACCACAGCCCTGTGTTAACAGTACCCCAAGCGCTCACCCTTATGGGAATGATGTGGCTGGGGCAGTGCACCACGGGCAGCCCCGCGTCCATCAGCATCTGCCTCATGAGCTTGACGTTGCGCTGGTGCTGGCGCCTCAGCAGCTGCCCCTCGGCGCTCTTCAGCGTCCGCACGGACTCCAGGGCCCCTGCCAGCAGCATGGGGGGCAGCGACGTGGTGAAAATAAACCCGGCGGCGTACGAGCGAACCGTGTCTATCAGAGAGCTGGTGCTGGAGATGTAGCCTCCCACACAGCCAAATGCTTTGCCTGAAGGAAAAAAATGAAAAGGTAACTGACTGGATTTATTCTTTCCACCTATTGGAATGACCTGAAGTATTGGAGCTTTTCACTTGGAGGAATGGGTTATTCTGACCACCCATGTAATGTAGTCATGGCATGCTCCAGCCCCCCCTTGGTAATCTTGTATTTATTCAGCACATGGTACAGCTTTGTTTTTAAGCCAATCTTGATAACACGGATCTAGCTGCTGCACAGCAAGGACAGTTCATACCTCTATCAAATATAGAAGTTCTGATTTTGAGGAAGACCTTCCAAACCCAATCATCAAGCAGGGACTTCAACAGTGTCCCCAACTGATCAACAGTAAGTCTCTCAGCAGATTTAAAATAATCTGTTTCAGAGATGCTAGAAATAGCCTGTGATCCTAAGGATCTCAGAAGGCTGTTACTGTGATTGTGCAGTTGATACCAGCCTTCCTTTCCAAACATTTGGAGGGCAGAACACAGCCACAGACAGAACTAGGGTGTCTGATGAACACTTCTGTTCCTATTAGGCTGTAACCCAGGACTTCAAGTTCCAAAGGGCATAAACTTTCCTAGTAAATTTTATTTATGTTTTGAAAGCTGTTTAAACAACCTTTCAATTTGCAGCAGTAAACTTACTCCTGAGCCTGCATTCTACTCAGATAATAGCAGTTGCTTCAGTACTTGCCAAATCTCTTTACATAACTCCCCATCTCAGGTTTCTAGATTAGGAGCACTCCATTTCACATAAAGGAACTAAGTACTACTAAATATAGCGAACTGCTCTACTAGCATTCTCACCTGAATTTCTTCTTGAGTTGTATAACATGCCACTGGAGGACTTTTTGCTAGCTTGCTTAAAAGAAAACCCCATACAAAGCTACCATAACTATTTCTAAGGCAGTGTAAGTAGCTTAACAGAAGCTTTTCAAACTGTGGGGCACACTTAAATCCCTTGGGCTTTCTGAAAATCCTAGGCCCCAGCAGCCCTTAACAAGTTCATTTGACTAGACTGATTTTGAGCTAACCCACTTAATTTGGCTGCTCAGCAGCTTTTCTGCCTCAGCTCCTGCAGGAGTGCCAGGCTGTGCATACCAAGCGTTCCAGAGATGATGTCCATCTTGTGCATGACTCCATCCCGGTCTCCTATCCCACCTCCTCGGGCTCCATACAGCCCCACAGCATGCACTTCATCCACAAAGGTGATGGCCCCGTGCTCATGGGCCACATCACATAGCTCTTCCAGAGGACAAACAGCACCTAGGAACCAAAGCAGTGACTGTCAGTTTAGGATTTTCTGTATGACTGGATAAACCCCAGAAGTACCCCTAGACAACCCCTATAGCACTGTATACTTTGAGACCTAACACACAGATGATTTGAGGACTAGTTGCCCAAGAAACAGAGAGGAGGCTTTGATGTCAGCTTACCATCCATTGAGTGAACAGTTTCAAATGCAACAATTTTAGGGGTGGATGGATCAGACTTTTTCAATAGTTCTCGAAGATGGCTGACATCATTATGGCGAAATATATGTTTTGGCACCCTGCTGTTACAGATCCCCTGGATCATAGAAGCATGGTTTCCAGAATCAGAGTAGATCTCACAACCTGAGGAAACAGGTTATAGCCCAGTTACACTTCAAGTATAGAAAGCATTAAATGATTCCTAGCATTGCATTATGTATGGCAAGAGTTCAGGAAACAAGGGTAGCTTGTCCTTCAAAGTAATGCTCTTGATCAAAAGAGCAAGTTACAGACCATGAAGCAAGAATATTTGAGGTTTCTTTTAGGTGTTCAAACTAACACAAATGAGAGCTTGAGGAAAAAATTATCTAACTCTCCTAACTTCTAAAGTGAGAGAGAGGTTCACCCCTTCCAGTGGGAGGACACTAAATTCCTGCTGTCTCATTTTCAGGTAAAAGTTTAAACACAAGAACAGAAGACTCAGCTTGTCTAATTCCTCCAGCAGTTCCCAGCTCAGAGATCTCAAACTCAGTAGGTTGATATTGTCATTTGTACTGAACATAACTTGAATATGGTATTAAAACCAGCAAACTATACTCTGCCCATGGATTAGGGTGAATCCTCACTTTGGACAGCTATTTCTGAAACATACTCCCAACAGCTTGGGTCAAGGCTGTGTTTTTGTGGCAACAGAGGTGCAGTTTGAGATCTTACCTGGCAGCATTTTAGCTAGAGTGAAGAGAGTGGAGTCATTGGCTACAAAGCAAGAGGAGAACAACAGTGCTGCATCTTTTCCATGAAGATCAGCTAGTTCTTTTTCCAAGTCAACGTGAAATTTACTTGTTCCTGATATGTTTCTGGTGCCTCCTGCTCCAGCACCATGTTGTTTCAGTGTTTCCCTAAAGAGGGCCCGAGAGAGGCATTAGCATTGCTGTGGGACACACAGAGGAGTAAAGGATCATTGCTGAAAACATTCTGGCACATAATCAGGACTATTCTAAAGAAGAACTGGCAGCAAAAAGCAGCTGTTGGGTCTTTGAACAATCTGCACACTCAGGAGTCAGATATCAGTGCAATATACCATCCAGTTTATCTGGTAACATTTGGGGCTTTTAAGGAAGATTCAAGGAGCACAATCAGTGACCAATACACACAGTGCAACCCTAGATCTAAACACTAAGTGACCGTTCAAGAAACGAGTGTAATCTTAGCTGCACACCAAGAATCACATCAGAAACAACTTATGTACCACAGTATAGAAATCAGTTTTTCAGAAGCCTTCCCACAAAATACAGCTTGAAAACACCCCTTAAGAACACAGCACCACTCACATAACTGCTCCACAGACACGAGGGTGGCGGCTCATGCCCAGGTAATCATTGCTGCACCAGACAGACACCTCCTTCTTGGTGATCAGGGAATCGGTGTAGTCGTCTGCCATGGGGAAGATCTGTGCCTTCCGGTTCACGGTCTTGAACACTCGGTAGGTGTGATCCTTCTTCTTCTCATCTATCTTCTTCTCAAAGAACTGATCATACTGGAAGGTGGATACAGCTGAAAGGAGACAAGGACTTCAGCACACAGGAAATAATCACAACAGACTAGGTCTCTGGGGGTTTTGCCAGACACTTACATTTTGGCAAGTTATCCTGAAGCAGATGAGAGACGCTTTCTGGTTTTTGCTTCAGCATAATATCCTTAAACTTCTTGAGCAAGCCACTCTGCTCTGCTCCCTCAGTCTCAATCTTTCTCACTGTGGAAGTACTTGGTATTTTGGCAAATTCTGTACCTACAGATATTGTAATAAATTCCAGTGAGTTTGTTTGGTTTGAAACAGAGTGAAGTAAGTTGAATTCAGCAAAACAAACATTTTAAGTCAAACCCAACATTTCAATCTTTAGGAAGGACATGCCCAAAACCCCTTGTTGATCCTGCTAGGATGAACTATTTTATCTGCTAACAAATTTGCCTTTGACAAGACAGAAGGATTAGTCTTGCTAATCAATCACAGTACAACAGGCAACTTCCTTATAACGTATTTGGTTCATCATGACTCAGAGAATCACACTATACAGCTACAGCACTCATCTGAAAGGATTGGTACACACTTAACTGAAGGCAGAGTTCTAGTCAGCTGCTTCCTTTTTGTTCTATTAGCACAGGTTTTATTTTTTTAAAAAACTATGCCACAGAAGGCAAGCAGAAAAGTAAAATAAGCCTTCTGAGAAAGGCAGCAAGGCTTTACTAACACTGCTGAGAAGTTCCTTCCTTTGAAGGACAGCACATCTGCACTACCACTGCAAGCCAGCCAACACCCTTTAGTTCCATAAACACAAAAAAACCACCCCAAAACCATTTGCCTGCTTTCAAGCTTGGATTTGCAC
Organism: Urocynchramus pylzowi; assembly: GCA_013397555.1. NCBI lineage: Eukaryota > Metazoa > Chordata > Aves > Passeriformes > Fringillidae > Urocynchramus > Urocynchramus pylzowi. Next base: position 371,214 of record VZRH01008301.1, read on the forward strand.
TGGTACTTGCCTGGTGTCTTGACACTTTGCTCCATCTTTGGATATAAAGCCTTTGTCTAAACCAGCACTCTGGCAAAGCTCTCTTCAGATCTAAGCATCTGCTTGGGTGCAAGTGTAACAGCTTGACTCACACATCTAGAGCCAGCCAGCACATCAAAATACAGCTCATGGTATTCCCACATCAGAATCACCCAGGGAAGCCCTGCACAACGTCACAGGTACGTCATTAACACCTACATTCTCCAGCAGCTTTTCCCAGCAGTCTCCCATAATCCCAAGTGCATAATTTTAGTGGTGCCTGTCAGACCTGGCACGCTTCAGATCCAAGTCAGGCACCAGAGGCTCTCGGGAGGAATCACTACTTCAGTGCACAGAGAACGTACCTTTCCTGTCAGCCTGCACTTCCTGCACATCCTCCTGCAGTTCCAGGCTGGCTTTGCAGAAAACGTTGCTCTTCTTGTGGTTCATCTGAGCTGCCAGGAATGGGCATTTGGTAGCCGTACTCTGGCTAGCGCTGGCAGGTGGGTGGCCAGCAGGAAGCTGTGTTCCATCCTCATTCTGCTGGGCCACTTCTTTGACATTTTTGGCCTCTGAGATGGGAGTAGAGAAGGGAAAACACTTAAGCTTCATCGTTTTAATACACTGACTTCAGTTTTTTGATCCATTACTTCTGTAATTTATTTGGCAGGACCCATTCAGAACTATTTAACTGAGCAGTCACATGTTATTTATACAAGCACAAAATCCCAGTAACACCCGATGGACATCTGATTTAAGATGCTAGATCTAGCACTGTACCCTCAGAGGAGCAAAAATACCTCTCTTTCACTCCCAATGGGAATATGTAAGGAAAGACTGGATATGGTAAGTGCCATGGTTTAGGTGACATGGCGGTGTTCAGTCATAGGCTGGACTCAACCTCAGAGGTCTCTTCTAACCTAAGTGTGATTCGGTGACCTTCTTTCGAGGACTTCAGAGATTTTTCAGCCATGCAGCTTTCTCTGCTGCAAGCCTCAGCTCCTTCCCCTGAGTGTCTGGGGAAGAATTCCCCAAGGAATGTTCCCGGTGGCGTGAAGGGCCACTGTAGCTTGAGAAACACCGCTCCGAGACCCAGGATCCCGGATCCCCACCCGGGGCTCGCCGCAGGACGCCCCAACAGGCCGGTTCCTGATTCATACCGTGGTCACAAATTTCCTTACCGCGGACATTTCAAGGATTAAGCAACCCCTGCCTCAGCGCTGCCTATTCCAGAAGTTTCCCCCCGTGACATGCAATGCCTGTGTTATTTTTTCCCCCTCAGGGGGCCCGTGTGTGACCCTCGGCTCGCTCCCCGGGCCGTACTCACCGCGGCGGCCCGCGGGGGTCTCCTCCTCCGCCTGCTGCCCGCGGGCGGCGGACGTGGCGAGGGCGCGGGCGGCCGGCGGGGCCGCCTCCATCATGCGCGGGCAGTGCTGGGCGTACAGCAGCAGCGACGGCCCAGCCTTCTGCAGGAACGCCTGGGACACGCGGGCCAGGAACGGGCAGCGCCGCACCACCGCCTCCATCCTCGCTATCGGACGGGACACCGGAGGTGACGGCAAACCGACAGGGAAGCGACACCTCGCTGTGCTCCCGCACCGCCGCCTTTATAGTCCCGGGGGCGCGGCGCAGGCGCGGTGGGGCTGCGCAGGCGCGGGGAGGGACCGGGGGTGGCGCCCGGCGGCTCTGGGCTGTTGCGGCGTGTGAGGGGCTGGAGGCAGCGTGAGGGTGTGGAGGGGTGTCCGGGGGTCCTGAGGGAGTGGAGGCGTCTCGAGAACAGGGAGAGACCCGCCGGGGGTCGTGAGGGCTGGAGTGGGTGTGGACGCCGTGGGGGAATAGGGGCGCTGTGGGGGTGTGCGGGAGGCTGAGCCGCTCCCGCAGAGCTCTGAGGGTACGGAGGGGGCTTGGGTACTGCCGGGGCTCTGTGAGGGGATGGGGCAGCCGGCCCTGAGCGGGGGCTGTGTGGGCATGGTCCGCACGGGAAGCGCTGCTCTGCTTTCCCCAGAGCCCCAGGCTGTGCAGTGCTTGTTTCCCAGAAGGTTTGGGCTCCCTTGCCCCCAAGAAGGAGACTCGGGGTCACCCAGCGCGCCCGTTCGTGGGAAGAGGCGAGCTCTGACTCAGCTGCTGGGGGAAATTAGCGCTGCTCGGACGCGTCTCGGTGTCTTGTTCCTAAATGCCCCTCTGACTCCCTGCAGAGCCCATGCCGGGGTCTCAGGTGGTGGGATCCTGAGCTCCTCTCACTTTTCCTACAGCTGGTATTAATCTAACAGCTCCTCTGTAGGTGCTGCTCAGACTTTCACCATTGCATTTTTGCCAGGTTTTGAAGGAAAGAACAACAGCAACAAGTAAAATAGAACCCTTCATTCTCTGGTTTGCAATGGACATTAAAGCTTGTTTGCTTACAAGAGTATTTTATGGCGAGCATAATGCTAAAAGGAGTTCTCCCTATGTGTGTGGCCATTCACACCACAGTAGTGCTACTTCCTGTAAGCACTGACTGCTCAAGTGTGGAAAGAATGGAGAAGGAAAAACGACAACGCATTTTTTTTCCCTCATCTTGTGAAACAATTTCATGGAAGACAGGATTTGGGTAGAGAGCCAAGAGCTGTCTTGGGCACTTTGGGGCAGGAGTGGGTTTTGTAACAGGTGTGGAGTTTGGAGGAGAGCTTTTTTAAAGGTCACTCCTGGCTCTTGTCTTGCATGAAGTCACATTGTGTAGTTACTAGAAGGTGCTCACGTAGCATGACTAGAGAAATACAAAGTTTGTGTAGGACTGTGGCTGCTGCACATAAATTTGGCTATAAAAAACACTTCTAAAAATGTTGGTTAGTATTTAGATATTGCAGATTAATCTTTATCTGGGGGACAACCAGCAAGGTATCTGCCTGACCCTCTTTTATTCACCACTGACTTGCTTTGAGGATGCTACATGCAGTTTGTAAACTTTGGGATCTGAGTAAGTTGGTCAGGAGGAAAACCTCATAGTCAAATGTCAGATCTGATGTCAGCTCCAGTGTGTTGCTAAGCTCTGAGCTGGGAAATGGGACAGAGTTGTGCTCTCATGTACTCCTTACAAAGCCCCAAAAAAGCTGGGGTTTTACAAGGGGGGGTGTGAGATTTGGGTTTTAGTAGGGTTTAATAGGTGTATTTTCAGCACAGTTCACTTCTTGCTTATTAGAAATGTAAGACAGTGTTATATAAGGAGTCTCAATGCTCAGATCTTAACTCAGTATTTGTCAGTGAGATGCATAATTGGCATCATTAAACCAGATATGTGCTAGTTTTAATTTGTTCTATAGAAAAATTACTAAAGTAGGTCAGTGGTATTTGACCTCAGCCTCTGTAGCAATTATGATAGCAGGAGTCCTGGTCATTTGGTAGTACCAGGATAGTGTTTTGAATTATTAGTTCAGTTGCTGATTAAGAATTTATTTTTGTTTCCCCCCCCCGCCCCCGCCCCGCAACTGGGTTTTGGCTAGTGTTACATACCTCAATATTTAGCAAAATAATGAGTTTAAAGACACCTGATCTGTGTTTCAGATTACTGCTGTCCCCATTTCCTGGAACATCAACATTTGACTCTCTACCCTGAAGTTTTGTATCACATCAATTATTCTGAAGATTGAGGCAACATCATGGCATTCTAACTTTCAGATACCTGACAAGTGTTGTTAGAGCACAGTTCATGTGTCTGGGCCTAAGGGATCCCTCCTGTACTCCTGGGGTTAATTGCAGTTTTAGCAACAGAAATCAAGTCCCATAAACTTGATTTATAGTATGTTGAGAGTATTTTTTTTTCTCCTCCTACTTTTCCCTTAACAATTGTCCATGATACTTAGCTCAGAGGGAACGTGTGTTTTGTTGTAAGAGGCACCAGACAAAGGTGTTGTGCAAATGAGCACAAATCTGCTGCAAGAGGCTGCAGAGCTTGTCTGCCTGGACACCTGCCACAGCAGGTTAGATCCCTCAGAAATCTGATAATCCTCCTTTATCCTGGTAATTTGAACAGCAGCATCTTGCCACGTTGTAGGGCTGAGGGATGAAGTATGTTAGTCTGCTTTGGTTGCTGAAATTCAGAGACTGGTGGGTTTGTATTCAGCAGTGCACTTGAAGCCTGAAGAGCATCTGCTTTTTACACAAACATCATTCCAGGCTGGCAGCTGAGACACAGTGACCTTGGCTACGATACAGAGATCTCCAAATGGAGCAGAACTCTAAGCTTTCCTGTCAGACTCCCCTCCAATCTGTGCTATTCATCAAATACTGCAACAACACTTCCTTTAAAGTGATTTTGGTGAATTTATTTAACCTTGTACATGACAGGAATTGCGCAGAGCAGCAGAACGACGTTAACTTGACCCTCATCTTGGAGGGTGCTGAAGGAACTGTCCTTGTCAGTGCGCAGAGCTCGCTGGAGCTCTGGGGGCAACAGAGCAGGGAAAAGTTGGGAAAAGGGTGTCTTGTCAACTGCTCTGCCAGTGTCCTTCCTCCCTTTTGGAAATACTGCCAGAGCTTACGTGTTGAAGGTGAAGTAAATACTAATAAAGCTGCCGTTAATTAAAATTTCTTAGGGCTTCAGTGGATTAATTAAACGGTGTTTAAGGATGTTAATTGCAGCAGTGTATTACCGCCATCCTACAGGGCTCAGGAGAAACAAACGCTGTTTGCCACACTGCAGGAGGAGCACAGTATGCAGCAGGGCCAGTGGCAGCCCAGGAGGGAACAGGGGGCCTGTCCTGAGAGAGAAAAAGCAGGCTTAGACCAGAGAGAGGCAGCAGGTACAGCAGGCAGAGGAGAAGGAATGGCTGCTTGGCACTACGGAAAGGGCAGGGTAACATGTAATAAAGGAGGAAAAGGTTTTAGGCAGAGGGGGTAGCACTGGCGTGAGAACAAATTTATTCCGCTGGCCCTGACAAAATGTAGCTCAGAAGGTGAGTAGTTCTTACCATGAACCTATGGAGGTTTCGTGCCGAGCCTTTGGAGCAGCCTTTACAGCTGGTCCCTGAGACCAGATGGATTGAGCAGAGGAAGCTCAATCTGGCTGAAAGGCCCATATGTGACAGTGGCAGAGGAAGAGAAGGGAAGGCTCTGCTATCCTGAGAGCCCCTGCTGATGTTAGTTTCCTAAAGCCCATTCTGTTCTGATGATTTGTCAATTTCTTAGCTAAATAAAAGTTAAGGGAAAACAAGGTTAAATTCCAGCAGTTTGAGTGGTGGGTGAGAAGCCCCAGAAAGTGCTTCCCATAGAGAAATTGGAATGGGGAAAAATCCCCTGCCACAAGATCAAGTTAATGTCTGCAGATGTCTCTGAAGAGTTGCTGATGAAGATGGTCTCTTTCCATGTTGCTGGTTTACCATGCAGGGTCACGTGTCATTTACCTTGAATACTTCCTTTCCATCCCTCTTCTCTCAAGCATGTTTGTCCCAGCGTTCCTGGAAAAAGAATTTGGTTCACAGATTTGTAGCATTCATCTGTCCTTGCATTTGTCTGCAGGTAGTTCCTTTCATAGAATTTTCATCAATTTTTTGCTTTGAAGAGAGCATTTACATACTTAGCAGAAAAGCAAGGGTCATAGCCCATCTGCATTCAGCCTGTTCAAATGAAAGGCTATAACTGTACCATAATTAGCAACATCTAATCCCTTTTGCCCACTTCTGAAGTCAAGACTGTGCATATTCCTAATTTTTTCCCATCCTGTCAGTGTCAGAGAGGGCAAGCCAGAAAAACAATTCCCCCTCCCCATGCACAAACCCTTGTCTATATTGAGATCTGAATTTTCCGAGGGAGTGGGTGTGATCCTGACATCTGGATTTAATCCAGACTTAGATTCCAGGCTTCATCTGAGAACTTCCACCTCCGGTCCTGAAACCAGTAGTTCTTAGAGAGGATTTAGTTTATTTACCTTTTAAGGCAAAATTGGAGGCTTGTTCTAGCAGCTGCATAGTGACAGTTCTTCCGATGGTGAATTTCTTTAACACGTTTCCTGATTTGGAGCCAGTGTCTTCTTTACATGACAGAACAGGAAATCTCATTTCTTTCTAGGACCCTCTAAGCAGCAGAGAATTTGAGCAAGCTGGAGGAGCTGCTAGATGCTGAGGCTCATGTTGCAGAGTGACTGAGCAGCACCCCTGTCTCACTGACACAGGCCAGGCAAGATCTGCACCCATCTCATACAAACAAGCGTGGGTTGTTTTGTTCCCTACTGTAATGGATCTCCTAAAATTCATGGACTGCTGGTGGGCCCTCACAAGGCTGTTGGGTCAGGACACTTTTCCTGTCTGCCAGGCCCCAAGAGCTGCCCATTGTTGCAGAGGAGTTTGGTTTCCTGGCAAAGTCCCATCACAGGGGTATGAGTCAGGCTCAGTCTGGGCAGTGGAAGCTGTTGCCACCCTCATACAAGGTACCTCACTCTCCCACTGAAGGGCACCACCCCACACTGCTGCTGCAGTCCACAGCCCAGCTGATTAACACATCCAGCAGTGGCTTATCCTGAGTCCAAAATATCTCCCTGACGTCTCTCCAGTTGCTTCAGATGTGGAAGATCACATAATAATATTTTTTCTTCATCTTGCATTGCTGAGTTTGTCTTGCTTTGTGCAGCACATAGCAGGAAATGATACACTAATCCTTCCAGCTACTGTGTGCTTTGCTGCACTTGCCATGACTTGCCTCCACACCCTCATTTCCTCCTCTCTCACATAGTTTTCCTCCTTCTCTTAGAAAGAACCAGTAGACCCCAACCAGTATAGTTTAAGTTATGGTTATTGAAGTTATTCAGCCTGTCACTTTTCTTGCATAGCTCAGCCCTCCCTTCTCATTAGGCACTCAGTCAGAGACAGCACCTTCTACATCCAGTTTAGGAGCTGGAACACTCCACTCAACAGAGGGAAATACCTTAGAAAATGTGAATTCAAGTGCTTCCTATATTGAAGGTGTGAGAGGGTGGGGAAAGTACTTGGATCTTTAGTCAGAGCTCTCTATAGAAATCTGGAACTGGGATTTCCAGAAAGTATCTCTATATAGGAAGGACAGCTGTCAGAGGAGAGAAGTGTGTGTCTCTTCTTTGAGTTTAAATGCTTTAGGCCCAGAAAGACACTCAAGTCATGCTTATGTAGTAAAGCATCTTTGCTATACCAGGTATCTCTAGTGAGAGCCCCTAGTGTTGCTCATACCTATGCTATTGTGGGCTTTGGCAGGAAGCTGGAAGTCAAAGCAGAAGAGAGATTGTCTAAGTCCTTGAAAACAAGAAATCAACCCATAGCAGTGAAAAATGCTGTGCTGGAGCCTATGGGCTCTCTCCCTTTAAGCAATGTCAATGTTAGGAGTTTTCTGTCAAGAAGATTGTTAGAAAGCAAGCAGCATGCCTTGTTCTCTCCCTCTTGTCCTCTAAAAACGTGCTGGTTTTAGCTGGGATAGAGTTAGTTTTCTTCATAGCAGTTTGTATAGTCTGTGCTTTGGATTTCTGATGAAAACAGTGATGATAACAGAGGGACATTTCAGTCATTGCTGAGCAGTGCTTGTACAGTGTCAAGGGCTATTCTGTTTCTCACACTGCCCTGACAGCAAGTAGGCTAGGTGTGCACAAGAAGTTGGAAGGGGACAACCCCAACTGAGCAGAGGGATATTCCACACCATATGACATCAAAATCAGAAGTTAAACTTGGAGGGTAGAGGTTGGCTGGGACTGCCATAGCTCAGGGACTAGCAGGACATTAGTCATTTGGTGGTAAGCAATTTTCTTTTGCATCACTTGTTTTCTCTCTGTTACTTTTGTCCTCTTTTTTAGTTATTAAACTGACTTTATCTCAACCCACAAGTTTTTACACTTTCACCCTTCTGATTATCTCCCCATCTGAGAGAAAGGCAGGGACTAAGTATGGGCTGTGTGGGGATTTGATGCCTACTGGTATTAAATCATAACCAAAAATCATCTCTCTGACTTGTCTACCTGTTCCATGGGCCTGCCATGGACACCTGAGAAGGCAGTAGCATAATTAAACTGCCCTCACTTCTTTCCAGTCCCCACAGACTCAGATTGATACAGGAAGTGAAATCCTTTGTATTAATTGATGTCCTTTTTTTAAAACAAAATAAAGATTCCCTGACAGGACAGCTTTTAATCAGTATTATTTATTGCAACCTTTACATACCGCCTTTCTGTTTCCAGGTATAGCAATACAAGTAAGATTACCATTTCAGCCTGGAAATAGGGATAAAGCCAACCAGTGAAGTCCTAATAGTCACAGTACACCTACTAGTAAGCCTCGTTGTTGTGGTTTGTCTCAGCAAAGGCTTGTTATTCTTTTCCTTATCTGGTAATATAATTTCTTCTGCAAAGATCAGTAAAATTCAGGGAAGTAAGGAGAAGCATTTCAGAATGAAATACCTGTGGATGACGTGAGAAAGTGGGGGAAAATCCCGCTCCTGACTAGAGCCAAGCTGGGCGTTTCTGTGTAGGTGTTATCCCATGAATGAGTACCCAGTGAGGCAACAGAACTCTTAGCTGGCTGGCTTTTCTCCTTATCCAGTCATTTCATAGCATTACATATTGCTGGTTGTGAGAACAGTTTTAAGAACTGTCTTGGAGAAGGCAAGCAGTAACAGTAAAGTGTAAAGCAGTTGTGATCTTTCATTGTTTCCATCAATGACCAGGGAAACTTTATAGTTTTAGAATTAGTTGTCATAGTTAATATTGGATGCTATAGTTGTACAGTCAGAATTAGCTCCTTGCAAGACATAATCCAAAGGGTTGTGGCGAAGTGGCCCAGCAGTCGGACAGAAGGATGCCTCACATTTAAGTAGAGGCTTTCCAGACATGAAAATAGCATGAAAGTGTGTGGTAACAGGGGGTATAAAACCTCACAGAGCCAAACTCTCCTGTGAGTGGAACACCACAGCCTGTGTGTACACCAGAAAGGTGGAGGAATGAGCTTACAGCCTTCTTAGGGTCCAGCTCCAAATGCTTCCACCTCCCAGTGTGCATTCTGCCCATGGCATTTTGCAATAGCTCTTGTTGCTTAACCTGTGAGATGCAAGACATGCTATTCCTCCTTATGCACTGAAGATTACAGATAGAGGGTGGTGAAAAGGTATTAAAATGAGAAGAGTATCAGCTATAGGGAAGAAGGGGCCTTATGCTGAAATATTAAGGGAGGAAATTAGCACATTGTATCTCCAAATCTGAACTTGAAAGCTGCAGATCAGAGAAACTCTGACGTATTGAGATTATTGGAGTATACAAGGCTTCCATTCCTTGTTTGATTTTGTACTGAACTCTCCCAAAAGCTGTCAAGTGCTCTGTGTGTCCTGTCTTACAAACAGCCTCAGTCATGCAAAGCTCTGGACTCCACTTCCAAGGCTCCCAGGCCGCTCTGCCTGCCAAGCAGCACAGGCGGTGCCAGGAGCAGTGAGGATGCCAGGACAGCTGGACTGGGAGGTTTCTTGGGGTACTGTGACCCTGCTGGCAGCCTTGTCTGCACTGGTTTATTAGACCTGATGGTTCTGCAGCTGCTTTGAACATCATTCCAGTGGAGATCTATTGGACTAGAGGACTCAAAGGAGTGAGCTGTCTCTGGCTTGGTGTGCTGAGCAAGCCTAGTTGTGTTGTAATGGCTTGGGATGGTGGTAATGGTGGGAAAATGTGTTGCTCTTGTGCTTCCAAGAGATGTGGTAAAGAGCTGTGAGCTTTTAAGGTCTTCTTTTCAGGAATCTCGCTGCTTAATCGGGGGTGAGGCATGTGTTCTTTCTTGGAAATGCATCTTGTCCCAGCCCTGGGCAAAGAAGATGAAAACTGATTCTAGAGAATGTCCTAGAAAGAGATGGAAGTGCAAACATTACATAACAAAAAGGTTGAGAGGGATCAGCTGAGACATTAAGATTGAAATGGCAAAAATACAAACCTGAGGTTAAGTCATTCTCTTTACTTCTGTGTCAGGTTTCTCATGTCACACTGACTGTAGGAGCAAACCAAGGGAGGGTGCAGGGTTACTGCTTAGCACTAGTGATGGATAAAGTGATTGACCTGTGTGCTGTGGTTTTATAGAGAGCTCTGATAATCCTATGGAGCTTTTATATACATGAGATAATCTAGTCTCTTCAGACTTGCAACCCAGAAATTCCTGCAGACATCCCACAAGCTTTTAGGAAAAGTGGGGTATAGTTCTGATGATTTAGTTTTGTACTTCCTTATCTTTTTTTATTTTAGACCTCTAGTCTTGAAAAGTCTCTGCTTCAAAGATTAACTTGAAAAAGCAATTCAGAATTAATATTCTCAAAAAGATGCATTGTGTTTTCACTGTGAAATTTAATAATGCATTAATAATACAAAATAAAAATAATTCTATGTTACTCCAGGTGACCTGTTGTGAGACACCCTCTCTAGGCACTGGTAAGGATGATTGATCACATAGGGAGGAAGTACTGAGTCCTGAGAGAGTGAGGTGTGGTGGCTCTGTGTGGAGAGGGAACTCGGGGCAAAGGATAACTGATGGTTCTGCAGCCATCAGTAGCACTAGAAAACTTTCAAATTAGCTCCACTGCTGTGGAGGCTCTTGCTGGCAGTGGCTGAACTGTTTCCCCAAAAGCCCTGATGGCCCCAAAAGCCCTGATGGCAGTTTTATATTTCCTTGTAGTTCTTTGGCACTTCGAAGTCTGCAAATACAGCACATAATGATGTATTATTGCAGTGTTTAACACGTAGAGGGGTGGTTGGGTTGCTTTGCAATGTTTTTCCACAGCCCATTCACTACTTTAACGTTAATTCTTCTGCCTCTGATGGAGTGTGCTGAGCAATCTCTGTGTCCAGGTGGGTGTGAGGTTGGATTTTTTGTCAAGCTGAATTTTGTGAGGCAATAATATCTTGCAAGAAGTAATTTTGGGGAGAGATGCCATGCTGGGCCATGCACATGTGTTGGCCAGGTTCTGATATGGAGCAAATGTTCATCCTCTTCAACCTGCAGCAAGAATGAGCCACTGTAGTGGAGGGTGGGGTGCCTGAGAAGGGGACAGCCACCATTTCAACCACAAAAAAGGAGCCAACAGTTCTAATGAGCGAAGATGTGCAAACCTTGTGGATCTTTTTGCTCACTAGTGCTGAAATCCAGAAGGATTTTCAGGGCTTGTGTAGCACCTGGCCTTGCACTTTGGTTGGAAGAGGTAGAGAGGAGGCTGGTGCTTGGCACAGCGAACAGCTGTGCTGTTCTTTGGGTGGGTGTCATGGGGGCAAGCTCTGGGTTCACTTGTGAGCCTTTGAGGCCATGGATTGCTCTGTGAGACCTGTGCTCTCTGTACTTCTGTCTTGGAAAGATGCTAATCTTTCCTGTGTTTATTTCAGCTTTGTTCCCAAAACTACCTGCCTCCTCCACAATAAAAACCCTGTCAGGATTATTTACCATGAAGAACACTGAGATTTTGAGCAAGTAATTGAAATTTAAAACTCTAATTACAAGAGCAAGTAAACTAGAGATGCTTCCTAAGCTCATATTTTAATTAGAAGAAGTGATTTCAGTGCATCCTTCCCAAAGTCCTGGCACTGTCTCTTGGGTTTGATAGCCAGTGACCCAGTTTTCATGGAATGATCTCACTGTAGTGCAGTCCCTCACCCAGCTGCACTTGGATGAGGGAGAACAGTGCATGTCTACAGTGAAGGTGTATATACTGTGAATTTGATTGCTCTGCTTTTCAAAGTTTCCTTGGGTAAAAATACTGTTTTATGTTTACTTGGCAGCTTTTCTCCTTTCTACTTGTCCTAGTTTAATTGTGTCTGTTCCCTGGCGTGCTGTCAGTTGTGCACGTTGGGGAATACAGTGCCTTTGGGGGTGGTGGCGAACACAAGTGACACCTTAAGAGACCATGTCCCCAGAGACATGGCTTTAGTACTAAGCTGCCCCCCTCTCCCAACAGCTGTCAGTGTAGGGCTTATTAGACATCCATCACTCCTCTGAAACAACTGTTTTTAATGCTTCTGCTCTGTGCTTAGTCCTCAGAAGCTCTGTTAGGTGTTGCCGTTTTTGCTGACAGTGGCTGCTTTTTAATTGCTCAGGTAGCAGAAGCAGGGCTTGAAAACTCAATCAACATTATCTTGTCTTGTTTCCCTGTCACCAGTGGATTTAAGCAGATCAAGATATTCATATGGATCATGTGTAGAGGCAAAACACAACCAGCTGTAGAGGCCAGGGCAGATGACATTTACCTAGACTGCTCTCCCCAGTGCCAGCTATCCATGCCCTTGCCCTCAGACAGTCTCTAATCCCTGTTGGCAGATGGGCTCTCCACTGTCATGGTCAGAACCATGCCAAGTGAACAGCCTGGCTTTGCCAGCCTGTGACCTCTCCTAGTGTCAGCTGCAGTGTCAGGCCCTTTTCTCCACTGGCCTTGATGCCCCTTTGCAGCACCCAGGGCTGTCACTGCCTCTGTGCAAGATGAGGCAGCCCAAGCAGAGCAGCTGGTATCTCTTAGCTTCTCCAAGAGGAGTTGTGGGAAGAAGTGACTTGGGATAGCACACCCCACCCAGCACAGGGACATGTAGAGGAGAAGAGCAGGGTTGCAAGTGAAGCACAGCTCAGGGATCCAGGGTTCAGCTGTCCATCGGGATTTGGTACAGCTCCTCTGCTGGAGCCTCATGTCTGCCTGCCCTGGTCTGTTTTAAATCTCATCACTCTCCTGTGTCATGTATATATGTCAGTGTGGTTTGGGCAGGGGCTTGTGAACAGGCTCTGGGTTGCTGTCACTTCCTCAGGGGAGATGGGGAGAGCCTGGTGTGTCTGCTGGCTAAAAGCTTGGCAGAGCAGGCTGGACAAAGCAGCTGCTGCTTGACTGGGGACTGGCATAACCCCTGGCCTGCTTTTTTGCTTAATGAGCTGCCTTATCTGTCATGTTCCTCATAGCAGATGGGGAATCTTCAGAATTAATTAAGGATCATAACTGTGACCTAGTTACCAGACTTGCACTATTGTCACTGGAGCTCTCTGAGCCATCGGGCTGTTTGAGAGAGCTTCTTACCCTTGCCTTCTCTGGTTACTTGCTCTGTGTATCCTTCTGGGACTGACTCTGAGCCCCAGGCAGGATCACATTACATTAATTTCTCTAATAGATCCCTGCTTTACCCGTGGGTAGGTAACTCTCTGCTTCCTGCATGCAGTACCACAGTTGGTGTGGGGATTGGATATGCTGACATAGACTTTTCACAGGGCTGTCTGCTGTTTGGGAGCAGGGGTGAGATTGGCTGCAAGATGAGGGAGGATGGTGCTTGAGACAACATCCTGAGACAGTCCAGTTCCATGCTGCCATACCTTGAACCATATGGAGACTGAAAAGTTGTTCCAGGGCCTCTCTTCTCTTGGCTCAAATCTTTCTCATTTCTAGCTTCTGCTTTATTGTGGAAAGTCCTTAGGGATGCTCCTCATAAAGAAGCAGCAATGATGACTAGAGCTCGAGAAGTAAACTGAGTTCAAACTCTTCTAACCCTGCTTTTCACCTGCCAGATTTTCAGGTAAAGCACTGTTCCAGCTGGTAATGTCTCAGCCCTGTGTTCCTGTGTTCTGCAGACCTGCTACAACCCAATCCTTCCTTCTGCTGGGGAGGGGTTTGCACCACAAGGTTCTTCTTGTTCTCTCCCTCCTGTTGCTGCTGGTTTGGTGGGAGCTTGCCTTGCCCACAGGACTGAGTCCTACACATCCAGGCCATTGCATAAGCTCCCAGCCTCGTGCACAGAGACTGCACATGGCCTGTGTACTGTTCATGTGGGAGAGTTTTGTGTTCCTGAAGCTCCCCTCAGTCCCCCATGGAGCTTTAACCAGCCTGATGTTCTGCTCAGGGTCTGTCCATATCCCCAGTGGGATCCCAGCAGCTCCTGCAGGTTTTGGACAGAGGAGCATGAAGGAGGCTGCAGAGTCGGACCCCGGGGAAGCAGCACTTTGTCCTCAGAAGCCTGCCTGGAGGGGACCTGCCTGGCTTTTCTCCTCTGCCTTGAAAAACATCTCTTGTGTTCCAGTGACCTGCTTATTATGTAGGTCAGCATCAACCGGAAAAGAAAAATAATTTCAAAAGTAGGAGAAATCCAGCATGAATCCTCCACACAGCAGTTCTTTCCAGAAAAGCAAGGAAAATTTTTCTGGGGGAGGTGGCAGGCAGCATGGCCTGTTCTTCCACCAACCCAGGGCAGAGCAGTTGGAGAGGGAAAGCTCTGAGGCTGCAGGGATGTGTGATACCCTGAAAGCAAGCACAGTGTGCCATGTGATGGGTGAACAGTGCATTGAGTTAGGCAATAGGAGCTTGACTTGAGTGCTCGGGGGTTGTTTGTCCTTTATTGACTTCCTTGGGCTTGGTTTTGGTAAAGAGGAGGTGGTTTCTGCTGGTCTGCTTGGTCACGTGTCTGCACAGCAGAGACTGGTGCCATGCTGCTAGAGGAGTCGTCCCTGCTGGGACACAGCTGTCCTGCCAGGGTGAAAAGGGGTCACAGAACAAGCAAATGCCTTTGGATGCCAAAAGTAAAACTGGGACCTCAACCAAAATTCATCTCATTGTTGTGCTGGTGCCATTACCCTGGAGCTGCTCCACTATGCTTGTAGCAAAGCTGACACCTTGTGATACCCACTGAGAAAAGAGAAAGTCCTTAGCATAAACTCCTGCCTGTAGTCTAAGCAAGGGACAAGTTGCTCTGTGCACAAGAGGTTTGGTGAAGTCCATCATCACTCGTACTTGCCTCTGATGCAGTAAATCTTAGTATCCCTCACTGTGCTCACTTCTCTCCCAAATCACCTGCTGAATATCAGCTCGTGGGAGACACGCTGTGCTCTGGCTGATTCTCACTTGGGAAAGTGTGTGTGTGCTTGCTGGCCAGCCAGCAGGCAGGTGAGAGCTGCAGCTTTTTCTTGGCAGGAGCAGGAATGTTGCTCCCCTCTCTGCCTGCTCACTACGGAATTTCTCTTTCCCTTCAAACGTGTAGAAACACCATGTTTTTGAGATAGCTGGGTTTGAAAGGAGAAGCTAAAATCACTCAAAGTGTTGCTTCACTCATAATCAAGGTGAGGCAACAGTCTCGTAATTATAAAATGAGGTTTCAGTATGCTGCATTTTTTGGTGATGAAAAGGCGTGTGGGGAGGTGGGTTGTGCAGTGAGCAGACGGATCTGCCTGCATCTGCCTTGCTGTTTGCTGGGTCCCCTCCCCATTCATCCAGCCTAAAGCTGAGTGTTTGAAGCCTCTCCAGCTGCAGGAGGCTCCTGGCACTACCTCTTGTGCTTGAAGGTGCACTAACTTTTTCCTAGATCACAGGTTCTTGCAGAGCTGCTCATTCTGTTTCAGATACAGCCTCCTGCAGTTTTTGCTCCTTGCTTTATACTAGCATCTGCTGTGCTGGCTTGATAAAGCATATCTGTCTGTGACTGGACTGTCCTTCCTCTTCAGTGACTTGATCTTGGTGGTTTCTATTTAATATTTGAAGAGCCCTCTGCAGATCCCGGCTCTCCCACTGTCTCACCCAAGGGTAGGCAGTCCTTGCCTCATCACACCACGGTAGTCTGGAGAAGTCAATGCAGGAAGCAACACAGCAATGAAATTTTGAACAGAATGATGTTTTTTCACCTGCAGTAACAGGACGTCTCCCTCACTTTGTGCACTCACACAGAGCAGAGCATTAAGGCAGCAGGCATATCTTAGCTGGAGGCACTGCCAGTGATCTGCCAGTGTACTACACACAGCTTGGAAGTCTCAGTCAAGATGCAGGATTAGGGTACATTCCTAGCACAAGATTTTCTGAGTTAGCAGGGGATGGGTGCCCTGAGGCTGGGATTGTCACACTGGCTTGGTGAGTCCTTGCACAATGAGGTTGCTGTGTGTTGGAGACAGCAGAGTGCTGGAGCTGTCATGTACTTGTGGTGAGAGTGTTGAGGATGGCTTGTTATCTGTGCTTGGAGGAAGGATTTGATTAGAAACTCTGTGGTTATTGAATGAGTTGCTCCTTTAGTATGCATGAGCCATCTCCACATACGTGACAAGTGCATCTGTCCTGGGCAGGCAGCTACTCTAAAGGAAAGCAGATGAGCTTTCCTCATCACAAGCTTTTCCTCATAAAGCTTTTTCTAAATTGTTCCCTGCATGAAGCAATTCTACAACAATATTAAACACAGCAGCAGGGGTGAGTCAAGCAGATCTTGTTAAAGCTGCCCTATTTTTTCTCTTTTTGGTTTTATTATAAATTGAATTCACTGTGCCACAGGGAACAGTGCTGTTCTCAGCAAGATTGGTAGCAACAAATAGCCACCCAGGAAAAATATGTATTGTGTGGTAACTGGGAAGAACCTCCTGTTCCCAACATCTCCAGCCTATCTGGGGCTTGTTGCTATGAAATTGTGGAGCTTAACTAATGGATGATCGGGCTGTGAGAAAATCCTTTTAGCCACTGGTTAACTGAGCTTACTTGTGTGTGTCTCATGTTTTCAGAAGTTGGTGAGACTATAAATTTAGCAAGATGGAGTGTCCAGCTCAGGCTCTTAAATGGAAAACAAGGCGACCTGGTGTTGGAATCAACAGGGATGCTTTTGTGAGGGAAACTTGGGTGTTACTGTCCAGACATAAACCAGTCCTGAGATGCTGGAGGCCATGTATACAGGCAGTCTGTGGTTTTTGCACCTCTTTGGGAAGTGTCTGGTGTTGGTCTGGATAAGAGATGAGGTGAGATGGCCCTTGGACTTGACATGGAGGCCTTGACAGCACTCTGCCTGGCCTGGGGCTCTGCATAGCTTTCTGTTGCGAGAGCACATCTCCCATTTGCTCAACTTTGCTTTGCTAATATCAAGATAAGTCTTGGTATTGTTCAATGTAGGTTTTTTCCTAAACCATCAACAGCAGTTTAACAGTTACTGTAGCCTCAGATGTTGTAAAACTTGTGGGCAGTGGGTGAGCTGTACTGGAACATGGAGGGTCTTTGAAGCAAACACCAGCCTGAGTCTTGGATAATTACTTGGGCTGCTAGCAAGTAGTTGTCCCACCAGTCACTTGTCTCGGAATTTTCAGTTGTCCTGTGGATGAAACAACTATTAATTTTAATTAATGTCAAAGTAAAGGGTGCCTAAAGAAATAAAACACTTTGGTTGGTTGTGTTGCAGTGAGCTCTCTGCAACGTGGGCTTGTTCTTTCCTGCACACCCCCAACCTACAAATGCTCAGATCTTGGCTTCCACCTCTGGGGTGGTGCAGTGGCCCCAGCACAGACCTGGCCTGCCCAGGGCAGGAATGAGTGAGGAGCAGAGCTGGGCCCTGCTGGGCAAGAGAGGGAGGACTTTGAGATGACTGTGCACCTCTGGATGCAGGTTGGGGGAGGTAAGGAGGCAAGGTGAGGCCACTGGAACCTCAATGCAATGGTCTTAGCATGCCTCTGCTCTTTCTGCAGCCTGCAAAGTAGGCCCTTGCAGCCTCTGTCTCTGTCCCTGTCCCTGCACAGCCTTGCCCAGACACTGCTGGGTAAAGCAGGCAGGACATCCTCCCTAGGAGGTGATTTAATTACAACCAGACAAAGCCTTAAGGATCACAGCCTCCAGGTAAGCCTCTGACATCTCTGGTTGCTCAGCCCAGTGGAGTGGGACCGTGCAGGGAACTGGTTTCACAGCTCTCTTGTGCTGGGTAAGATCGTGCTGTGGGAGACAAGAAAATAGCCCAGTGTCCCAGCATGAATCAGCCATCCATTCATATCCAGCTTCTCCAGCAGTACCAGGCAGTCCTGCACGGAGATGGGCTGCAAGGATAAAGGACTGACTCTCCTCTTGTGACAGGAGGGTTTATGCCAGACAGTTGTGGCTGGCTACTGTTGGTGACAGGAGACTTGGACTGAAGAGCTTCCCTATGCTCTGGGTGTTGAGGGCTGAAGATCCCGTCACTAGATCATGAGTGTCCAAGTGCTTTGGTTTGGAAGTTCAGGCTACATCTCTAAGAATTGAGGAGATGAGCCTACAAACAAGAATCTTCTGATTTTGTGCCTTTTCAGATTTGGTTTTGCAATTCTCTTGTGTTTTAAAGGATTTTTGCTAGGCTAGGATATGATTTGCTCTTGGCTTCCTTTTCCATTTGTTTCGGGCTGAACTCTGTGAGGGCACAGTGTTGTACTGTGGTTGTGCTGACTGCCTGCCAGCAGCTTTGAACGTGATGGCCATGCCTCAGTTCAGTGAAAAGCTCAAAGAACAGTGAAGCTTTTAAAGGTTCCTAAGAGATCTCTGAAACCACAAAGCCAGCTGATAGAGTCCTTGCCATTCACTGACCAAGAAATAGGCTGTAGCAGACTTGAACCATGGCAGCTGTGAGGAAAAAAAAAAACAAACCAGAAACCAATTATCCAAATGCTAAATCCATGAGGGACCCAGTTTCCTTAGGTCTGCTGTTGATGGAGCTCTTTGCATGGCAGAGGAAACAAAATCGCTTACCAAGTAGAAACTAAATGAGTGGGAAAAAATTTCTGGATTGCTTGCAGCTATTTGCCAGTAGTGTAAGGCAGGAAAAGGTTAAACATTAATTTCTGTTTCTCTCTTCTGTACATTTTTTCACTTGCCCAGGGGTAATCCAGTGTGGCAATCTGGAGGGCAGATGGCACACGCAGTGCTGGGGAAAGAGGTGCTTTTGGGTGAGGATATAGTGGGAATGTTCACCTTTGGGGGATATCCTGCCAGGCCAGGGCTGCTGTTGCCAGTTAGGCCAAATGTCACTGAGCTGTTGGGGTAAGGGTTTGGCCTTGGCAGCCAGGGCTGCTGCGCTGTGGAGTTACCCTGTGCAGCCAAGCCCATTCTGTACTGTGTGCCTGGACAGATGAGAAGGTGAGGACTTAGCCTGTGCTATAACCCCTGCCCTGGGTTTCTCCAAGCTTGTCACTTGTGAGTCACTATTTGTTTATTTACAAAGTGCACACAAATAATATCAATACAGAGTCAGGCTGTTACAGACACTGCTGTTTGGACATCAGGCTGTGTTTACAGAGCAGAGGCAGAGCAGTTGCACAATCTGTGTCAGTAGTCAACCATTCCTAAGAAAACCACTCAGATATCTCAGGTTTTCTACCTGATCAATTGCTTGAGCCCAATGACCCGATTCTCTGCTTGCTTTTACTATGTAGAGGGTTTGATTTTTCTGCTCAAAGGTGTTTCGCTGTGTGTGGCCTTTGTGTCATCTTTCCACCTCCCCTACTGCATAAAAGCATTAGGTCAAAAGCTGTTAGAGCACCACATCCATACAGGTGCATTTCACTTGGGAAAGACAGGGGTTGCATAAAAGTTATGTTCAACTTAATTTAATGTGATTACTCATGATTTTATTTTTTAATGCTAAAGCTTCCTCTCCACAGTGTAAGCCCAGAACTCCATTGTGAGTGCTGGTTTCACCAACACAGCAGAGACCACAGCTCAGCTCAGGGGCAGAGTTTTGTACCACACTGAACAAGGTATAAGAGCTTATGGTGGGGTTGGCACCAGGAACCTTTACCTTATAATTATGACATCNTTAATGCTTGTTAAATGTTAATTTACAGTGTAAGCCCAGAACTCCATTGTGAGTGCTGGTTTCACCAACACAGCAGAGACCACAGCTCAGCTCAGGGGCAGAGTTTTGTACCACACTGAACAAGGTATAAGAGCTTATGGTGGGGTTGGCACCAGGAACCTTTACCTTATAATTATGACATCTGGAAGTGATACGAGGGTACCTCTTTATAGTAGCAAGGAAATGTTTCTGTAACTGTGCAAGAAACATATATTCAGCAGTAACATAAAATGATGCTTTTGCTGTTGACCTTGTAAGATGAAGGCAGCCCACTCCAGATAAGTGACAGAAAATCTGATCTAGCATAGTCCTCAGCTAAGATAACAGGCCACAGGTAGATGCTAGTTGTTTGGCCTAGCTTAAGAGGGCTGGGAATCTCTGTTTATAATTAGAGTAAATAAGCCTGATGGAAAATCGTCATCCTCCTTTTCTTTGGGTCATTTTTATCCATGACACTCATGATTGCAACAGCAGTGTGATTAATTCCATGCAAGGGATTTATCTAAGATATCTTTTCATGCGAGGTTAGACCATTTGCTTGCACAGTGTTGTACTTTACAAACAAGAAGCAGAGCAGCCCTGTGTCTGCCCTCCTTGGGGATGGTGGTCTGTCTTTTCAGGCTCACAAGAGACAGAAGGAGGAACTGAACACTCTGAGAAGACATTTTGAGAAACGAGTCTGTGAAATCCCACACTGCCAAATGAGGCTTTGTTTTGCACAAACAACTCTGAGACTTGAATACTTCAATCTTGGCCAGCTATATGAGTCAAGTGAGTCAGAGCAAACTTCCATCCAGCTAGCAGCAGACTTTAAACGAAGATGCTGGTATGCACTGTGCTCCTGGCAATCCCTTGAGCCAGAGGATATGAACCAGGAATTAAAAAAAAAAAAGATGTTAGTCATTAAAAGAATAAAAGTTCTGGTGAAGTCTGCCTTGATGAACTTTTATGAACTTCACAGAATCACTAGGTTGGAAGAGACCTTAAAGATAAACTTAGTTTTAGTTTCAAGCTGAAACTTGGCAATGAATTAAACAGTTCTGTGTCATTTGGAAACTAACTTCCTTAAAAGAAAATAGTACATTTATGTTCAATATCAGCTGCACTTTCCTGCCTTCTGAACTCTAGGATAGCCTATCACACTGTATGAAACTTGCTGGTCTTTAAACTCACAGTTTGAAAGCCCTATGGTTTTGCTTTGGCTGAGTATCCTGTAATGTCAACAGTCTGCATTTCTGACATCTTTTGTCATGGTGTAAGTATTTATGGCAACCATGTTGTGCTTGAGAGATTTTTCCCTGAAGGTCAGGACAGCTGCAGATGAAATAGCTGATCCCTTCCTCTGCCAGTCCTTTACTGTACCTCTGCAATTTCTAATAAATGTTTGCTGATTAGAATAATTACCTTTGGGGTAATTTGACAGAACTAAATGCTGCTAACCCTAATTGTTCAGTAAGTTGATTTAGCAAGTGAAGTACTTCCCCTTTGCCTTATGACCTTTTTGGTGCACCTAGGTTTGCACCACTAGGTTTGGACCACTCTGCTTGAGTAGAAAAACAAAAGTGGATGTTCTTAGCATGAAGTTCTCCTACCCACTGAAATTGGACACCATGTCTCTTCAGGTTAACACAAAATACAGAAAATACTTCAGGTTAACACAAATTACTGAAAATAATAAAAATAACAGGAGTTATAAACACCTCAGCTCTAATTATAGTAGTGTTCGGCCAGTGCCTGCATTTGGCAGAGGTACTGGCTTCTGTGATCAAATCAGCCTGCTTGAACAAGAGCTTGGCTGTTCTCCAGGTTTGGTGTGGCACTTTCCTGGGCAGGCAGTGCCTTTCTTGTGCTGTTCTCTGGAGAAGTCCCTCACACAGAACAAGTTTCAGTGGATCACTTCCTCATTCTGCTCCTCAGCTTCTACTTGGCACAGGCTAGAAGTTGCCAGGAGCTTGATAACTGGGCAGTACCATACAGCCCTTGAATTGGAGCCAGCATGAACACATCTATGGCAGAGGCTGTGGGGTCTGCTCCCAGCAGCTGAGGTCTAGTCCTTCTGTTCTGTGGGGGTTACTCAAGGGACCAAGAAACTCCTGAGGAGCAGCTGAGTGTGATATTCCCCCTGTTCTCCTCCTGGCTGCTTGGAGCATCCTGAAGCCCAACAGGTGTTTTCTGTTCAGCAGTGGTAGCAGGCTGTACTAGATAAATATCTACATGCTCAGCAGGCTCAGGAGGATTTGTGGGTGTCTCTGTTTAGGCTGGTCTGGACTTTGTCATGTTTTGCTGCTGTTCCCAGATGCTTCCTTCTGCTCTTAATAAAGTAGGGTATGGCGTCACTTTTGGTTTTGTCTTTGGAAGAGTAAACAAAACAGAGACCAAAAGCCAGCTACTTAAAACATATTGCTCTGCTGTGACTGGGGAAAATCTCTCCTTCAGATCCAGGCATCCACTGTTTGCATTGCTCATCCTCCTGGCAGGTGTTATAGGCTTTGTCTGCCTCACTTGGCTCAAGCCTAACCTTTCTGATCTTTCTATTTTTGAAATGCCTGAAATTCTATTGCTTCCTCTCATGGATTCTGGTTCCAGCTGTTTCCCACATCTCCAGGAAATGATGAAAAAAGAACTCATCAGTGGGTCAAGGTATGGTGCTAGACAAGAATGTGCTTGGTTTTGCCAGGGCTTGGTTTATCTATCAGACACATTGCAGGCCTGGCATTGACCTGAAAGATAGAGGCAGAGGAATGTGTCTGCTCTCCAAGAGGGAGTAAACCCAACCAAGAAATTCAGAGCTGGGTGACTTGCAGTGGGAAATAAATTCTTCTGAGAAGGCCTGAGGTGTTGCAGGAGACTCCTACACCTACAGGCTTTTCCTATACCTCAGGATAACCCAAAGCAGCACACCCCAAACTCAGTGCAGCTGTAGCACCTGCCTTTTTTTTTATTACTTGTCGATCTTCCTCTGAGAACCAGCACCTTTGTTCACCTTTCTGCTTTCACAGGAAAAAGCATAACAACTCACTTCCTGAAGGCTGAGTTGGGAGAGGTGGTGCTGTGATCACTGGGTGCTGGCTCTTCACCCCAGAGGGTTTGCCCTGTTGCCAACAACTGCATGTTGCTGTTGCTTGTCTTCTGTGAATGCTTGGTGAGCTTTGCCCTTGGAGTAAGCCTAAATTGCTGAGGATTTTCTGGAGATAAAGCTGAAGTCAAAAGCTGAATATGGACACTTTATAAGGGTCAGAACCTGTAAGGAACTGGCTTGTTGAATCTGTTTTGAATGGAGGATTCACATCCATTTGCAAGACTGGAGCTAGACAGTGAAATATCCTCTGATACTCCAATTTTCCAGCCCTTAATACAGTATTAAAGCTCTGTTGCAGCAGTTTGAAGGATTCACACCTAGATATAAACAATTCTATAGAGGAAATATAGTCATACTTATACTTCTCCCTTGTGCTGCTGGTGACTCTCCCTCTGTTGACAAGCTCTTCATTCATTGGCATGACCATGACAAGCCTGCTTTTAGCACTGTTTCCAAACGTAGCCAGTGTTTAGAACAGATTGTCAGAGAACAGCAACCTGGCAGTGCTAACAAGGTGAGCTCAGGGGTTGTCCTGGGCTCTCAGCCATCTGCTGGGTCTCTGTCACCTCAGAAATAGCCTCCCCTCTTACAGAGATCACACAATGCTGCAGCCAAACTGCCTCACACTGGGCTGCAAGAGAGAGACAAGCAGCAGCTCAGAACTGGGTACCAAGACAGGTTGTTTGTATTGATCCTGCTGGCATGAAGAGTGTTTACTCCACACAAAGCTTGCTGCAATGTGTTTCAACAAGGAAAACCCTTTCTCCTTTCTTGGCAGAACTTTTCATAGCCAATTGAAAGGCTAGTTTGTTACCAAGGAGCTTGGTAAGGTGTTTCTCCAGTGAATCACAAAAGGTGCAGACTGTCAGGGTGTTTCTGCAGGTGTCAGAGGGGTGCAGCTGGAAGGGCTTCCAAACGGGGCATTGGGATGTCCCAGGCTGCAGCTGTCCCTGCTGCTCTTTGGGGAACCACTCCTGGGTTCCCAGGAGCTGTCCTGAAGGTCTGTGGGCAAGGAGAGGTTCTCCAGGCCTCTCCTTGCCCACAGCCCTTCAGGACAGCTCTGTGGACTTGCTCAGGTAAAACCCAGGGCTGGTTATCACTTAATAGAACCATATTGTAACATCTGAGCCAGCCCAAGCTTGAGATTTCAAACTCTCATAACTGTCTTCAATACCCAGGTTTGGAATTTGGCCAAGACTAAAGTTTTAGTTCTTATGTATTTTTGTTTTTCAGGCTTGAACTGGTTACTAACTCTCCTCTCAACTAACTCTCCTCCTCTGCACTTTCTAGCTTCTATGATTCTGTTATAGCCCAGCTTTAAGATGGACCATCCCAAGGTGCTGGAAGGCTATAAGCCAAGAGTGAGCAACAAAAAGAACCCCAGCTGCATTGCACCTGGATGAGGAGCTGGAGGAAAGCTGCCCCTCAGGAAGCTGTCAAGATCTTTGGCTTGTCCAGGGAACTGCTGCTGGCATGCACAAGGAGGTGTTCACACCAGCTCCGGCACAGGACACACAGGTGTCTGCTCACAGAAAGCTTCTGCTTGCCAAGGTAACACAGCTAATCCCTAACACATATCCCTGCATATGCAGACCCTATACACCTTGACAAGCAGCTGCTCCCCCACTTCCCAGCTGTGCTGGAGAATGTCTGGAATGCCTCATCTCTGTCACCACCACCCAGCAGCCAGGCCCTGGCTGGCCTCCACCTTTGGCATCAGGGCTGGGCTTTCCCACATTCCCCTTGTGCAGTCTAGTGCAGACCCTTGGGCTGGTCCCCTGGGCTGGCCTCTCTCCCTGATATCCACAAGGACATTTCTGCAGGTGTCAGAGGGGCCCAGCCAGAAAGCTCCCCAAACAGGGCCCTGGGATGCCCAAGGCTGCAGCCATCCCAGCTCCTCCCTGGGGACCCACTCCTGGTGCAACCAGACACGGCCCAGGCCTCTCCTTGCCCACAGCCCCTCTGGGACAGCTCTGTGGACACTGCTGGGCTCTGGACTCCCACCGCTGGTGGCTCTGGGACAGAGAAGCAACAAATTCCCTTCAGCAGTTTCTGCTCGGGCTGCTCCCCCTGCCAGGGCACCACTGAGATCAGTGGTGAGATCAGTGGCAACCATCACTGAGATGTCACCTGCAATGTCCCCACAGCACAGGCACCACAGTGATATGCCAGAACATTCCATTGGAACCCACAGTTAGCCATGGCCAGTTGGCTTTTGCCCACTGACTGGGAGAACGAGGTATGGCTGTGCAGGGCAATGGCCAATGAGGGAAGCTTCAGTCCACCTGTGAGAATAGAAAAGTGTGCTGATTCCCACAGAAACACCACCCCTTTCTGCTCCAGATGCACTGGGGCAGTGGGCTGCTCCTGGCCTTCCAGGACAGGGGGGAATTGTGCCTTGTGACACTGCCTCACAAGCGATGGAGGACGAGCGGGATGTCCGGTCTGGCAGTGACACACACAAGACCAAACGAGCTCCTGCTGTTTCCAGTGAGAGCACAGGCAAAGACAATCAATTCTTGCCCCTTTGCTTTCCAGAGAAGCTTTGGAAAATGCTGGAAAGTGACCAGTTTCAGTCCATTTGGTGGAGTGAAGGTGGAAAATGTGTGGCCATCAACAAAGATCTCTTTGAAGTGGAGGTGCTGGGCAGGGGAGTTTGTCAGCGGGTTTTTAACACACAGCATATCAAGAGTGTTATTCGCCAGCTGAACCTCTATGGATTCACCAAAATGCAGCGGGATTTCCAAAGATCTGCCTCTCTGCCCGAATTCCTGGCAGAGGAAGCAGCAGCTTCTGCTCACAGCCAGGTACAGCAGCTCTACACAGCTACTAATGCTTGTGTTAATCTTGGGCGGGGAGAGGGACCTTCACAGCAAATAAGGCCTTGCCATAGAAGAGGTGGGGATGGGAGTGAGTGGTCTGGTTTTCATTCCCTTCTCAGGCTGTGCTCAGGCAGATTTGAGTGAGTCTTTCTGACTAGTAGAAATGCAGATAAGATACTTTTCAGTGAGAACTACTGAGTTTGAACCCGTTTAAGGGACAGACAGACTCAGACAGACAGACTGTAATCTGGAACTTCCCTGTGACACCTGCCCAATGCCAAGCAGATGTATCCAAGGATCATGGGATTACCTGCCTACTCACATCTGCACTGAAGCTGCTGAGAAATAGTGATGTTTAGCTTTTGAAAGCAGTTGTTCTGCTTTGGGCCCCAGGAGGGAAAAACCTCAGTTGTGGTGATGACTGAATACAGTGGTCACATAATGCTTTAGCCTGAGCTTTAAGTTCCATATTTAAGTTCAAAGTCCTTTTCCTTAGCCATGCTCCTCTTTTGCAATTCAGAGTCCTAGTTCTTGTAGCTTGGGTTTTTCCAGTCTTGGAATAGTAGCAACTAACTCTTCTCTTTGTTTTAGATCCTCTACTACTATAACCCCAGCTTCAACAGAGCACATCCCTGGCTGCTGGGAACGTGCAAAAGGAGAGCTGCCCTCAAACAGAGAGCCCTGTGTGCAGCAGGGTTGGATGAAAGGCCCCTCCAGAAGCCCATATGGTCAGTGTGGAGGGACATGCAGGTGTCTGCTGAAGCCCATCCATCTCCACTGGCAGCTGCTCCCATGCTTCTAGAGCCTCCCGGAGCACTGTATGGATATAAAGTCTAATAGACACAACCTAGTAGAGTTGATAATAAACTGTTAAAACAGTAAACCTTTCTGGTTGTCCTGTCCTATTTGAACAGTGGAAAACTCTTATATAGTTCTGTGTTTTTAATGTCCCACTTGTCCTCTAGTGGCCTCAGCAAGACAGATGTCCCAGAACAAATGTGGCCATGTCCTGCTAGCACAAAGAGGTCCAGAAAGGCTGAGCTCCTGTTGGCAATGGACAGAAAGGAAGTCAGGAGCTTCCTTCTCTCTCTGAGGATAAGATGTTGGAAGGGCAAATGATCTGTGCAAGGAAGCAATTGGTTTGGGGGTGGGCAGTGAGCCCACCACTATCTAGTTCTGCCTGCTTCAACTGGCTTGGAAATACTAGAACCACTACGCCCTCACAGCTCAGTTCACGGCAGGAATGTCTAGCTTTAGTAATTATAGTCTGTTCAGAGGGGAAAGTGCTGCAGGGGAGATGCTCAGGTAGGTGCCATAGAGTTTATGCTCATTGGAACAAGGGCTGCTCTGACATTCTGCAAACAGGTGCATCCTTCCCTTCAGCATGTAAAGGCAGCACATGTAACAGATATTTGGGGTTGTTCTGGGGTCTGCTCTGCTCATGCTTACCTGCCATTCCTCTCAGCAACGTGCAGGAATGGTGTGTGGGAAGGGGAGAAGCCAGCTCTGAGTCTTCAGGAGGTGCAAAGCTCCTGAGAGCATAGAGGTTTAGAAGAAGGACTGGGCAGTTCTGTGCTTGCCTGTGCTGACCAAACTCTCCTGTCAGCAGGAATTTCTCTAGGAAGGTTGATGTTACCCTGCCCACTCTGCTCTCAGCA
>VZRH01008301.1:407223-447617 GCA_013397555.1 Urocynchramus pylzowi
AGGTGGGGCTGGCGACAGAGGGGCTCGAGGAGCTCAGTGTAGAGGGTAGCCCTGGGTCTGGGGTGCTCTTGCAGCCGGGGTTGGTCTGTGTTTGTAGAGAGCGGCACCTCCAGGCTGTTGGAGGGGCTCTGGATCTCCGAGGGCCGGTGCTGGGTGCTGAGGGGGGAGTGCTGCCCTGCTCTGGGGCTGGGTGCTGGTCTGAGCAGGGGGCTCTGGTCAAATCCTAAGTGGGAAAAGGCTGTGGTGGGGATTGCCAGGGGGGCACTGGCAATGTGTATGATAGCAAGGATTGAAGACTGATCAGCCTGTCTTGAACTCTGGACAATTTTCAAGTGTTAAAACCTCTTGCAACCTCTTGGTCTCTCAAGTCTTTGTTTTTTTTGCCTGACCTCCGGCTTTTGTCAGCCCTTTGCAGCAAGGTGCTGTGGGAAGGGTTATGTGTCAGTCTGTTTTCCTGCAGTTCTCATTCATCTTGCCTGTTTCAACAGGTGTGTTAAATCTTGTGAGTTTGCCTCTTCTGTGCAAATAGCGGTCTCTTGGCTACACCTGAGCTGAGATGAGCAGCTGTCAGAGCAAAGCTGAGCTTGGCTGCCTGCTCAGGTGATCATGGACATGGCTTATCTGTTCTACAGTCAGCTTTAGAGTCTCTGTGCCAGCTGCATGTTGTAAAAATGCATGAGGGATTTGTGCAGTTACTCAAGATCCAAGATAATAACAGCTTGGATAATTTGCTTTTTTTTAAAATTTATGGTTCACTTCTTGTAGAAATAAAATTATTTTATTGTACAAAGATGGTTCTTAAATCTCTAGTACCTGAACATTCTTCTCTTCTAGGAAGATCCATCCCTGGAGAGACACTTCAAAGGCCACAGAGATGCCATCACTAGTGTGGACTTCAGTCGTGCTAAGAAACAACTGGGTAAATTGTCTGTGTTTAGTTGGCCAGAGGATAAAGAAAGAGCTGTTCTGCTTTAGTTAGATGGGGGGAGCAGTGGAGGTAACTGAGCTCTGCAACAGCA
Source organism: Urocynchramus pylzowi (assembly GCA_013397555.1). Taxonomy (NCBI): domain Eukaryota; kingdom Metazoa; phylum Chordata; class Aves; order Passeriformes; family Fringillidae; genus Urocynchramus; species Urocynchramus pylzowi. Next base: position 408,243 of record VZRH01008301.1, read on the forward strand.
AAAGGTCCTGCTGCTGCTTCCTGCTAACAGCAAATTGAACGCTGTTCTACTCGCCTTGCAAACTTGTGTTTTTAGTATGTTGTGAAGAGCTGCTGAGCTGACTTTAGTCAATGTTTTGCCACAAGGGAGAGGTGTTGGAGGGAGGTGTAGCCAGGGTGCTTTTAAGTCACCAACACACTGGTATTCTCTGCTTAATCTGAAGTGACATTTAACCTGCTGCAGCTGATACCTGCCTCTGCCAATAAGAAAGTGATGAGATAACCTTAATTTCCTGAATGTGTGAAAGATTTGCAACCTGTGTGGCTTCTGCCTCTGCAGCTGTTGCATGGCTGGACTCTTGGAATTAAATTGTCAGTCCAAAGTAAGCCACGGCTGGCCTTGTTTTGCTTGAATTACTAATGAAATTATATGCATGACAATGATGAAATACACAGCTTGCAATAGACTGGTGAAGCTTCAAGGGCAATTGAGACTGCTGGAAGCTGTGATGGGGAGCTGAGTAGTAGTTTTAGTGTAATTGGAGGAGATGTAATGCAAGTTTGGGTTTGTGTGATTTTATTTTTCCTTTTTTATTTCAGTAAGTGGCTCCATGGATTCGTGCCTGATGATTTGGAGTATGAAGCCTCAGATGAGAGCCTATCGCTTCTTGGGCCACAAAGATGCGGTTTTGTGTGTCCAGTTCTCACCTTCTGGTCACCTTGTGGCTTCAGGCTCGAGAGACAAAACAGTCCGTTTGTGGATCCCTAGTGTGTGAGTACCTATTCCCTTCTGCCTCTTTGTGTTTAACCATGGCTTGGAATTTCTCCTTACTGCTTTGTAGCACCTCTCTGGCTATGTGACAGGGATCTGTTTGAGGGAAAGAAGAACCATTGTGTCTTTGTCTTCTCTTCAGTCTGTGAATATGGAGCTCCTGGTGGTACAGTACATGCTGGAGATAGAGTTCGGACTGAGGATTCCATAAACCTGTTGGATCTCTAAATGTGCTGTGCTTTGGATTTCTAAATATGCCTTCTGTTTATTTGCCAGAAAAATGCATCTTGCGTTTTTTTGGAAATGATGTGTAAAGAAAAATAAACACATTTGAATTGTCTTGCCTGGCAGTTTGCTCACAGCTGTATAGTATCAGGTGTGCTGAATTCAGTGATGTTATTTCTTGTGTGATGTGGCACTGGAATGGCCAGCTGGAGCATGGGCCATTACAGGAGCAGTTGTGGGGTCGTTGCCTGCTTGGCTCTGTTTCAAAGAGCTGTGAAAACACCTTTCTCCTTGCCTGCCTTGCAGCAAAGGACCTGGCAGGAGTACAGAACCTCAGTGTCTTCTTTTACATTGATGTTTTCGTAAGTTTTTAAATGGTTGCACAAATTAGCTGTAGTATTTTTCCCTATTTATAGGAAACATGGGTTGTTTCCTGTTGGATTGGCCTCCAATAAAGAGTTGGAACAACTGGTTTTAGCTGTGTATTCTGTACTGCTCTGAAGCCACGAGCAAGTTTGGGGTTGATCAGTGTTTTTATCCTGATGTGGTCACCTGCAGTTCCTGTAGAAGTGGCAGTTACTAGTGCTGCTCAGCATACAGCAGCTCTGTGTTTTCAGGTACAGATGCTTTTCCTGCCCTGTTGTGCAGTTTTAAGGAGCTCTTCCCTTTTGTGTAGCAAAGGTGAATCGACTGTGTTCAAGGCTCACACAGGAACCGTGAGAAGTGTTCATTTCTCCAGCGATGGCCAGTCTTTAGTTACAGCTTCTGATGACAAAACAATCAAAGTGTGGACGGTTCACAGGCAGAAGTTTCTGTTCTCACTGAGTCAGCACATCAACTGGGTTCGCTGTGCCAGGTGAGTACTGCCCTCTGAGAAGCAGAGATGGAGATTTAACCCTCAAAGCAGAGGCTCAGTGTCATGGTCTGGTGCAACACATTTTTGTTCAGGGTGATTCAGGTGTGTCTAGTGACTGAAATATATTGCTCACCTGCAGAGACATCCTTTGAGTAATAGTCTGCACCCACTTTGTGTTTCTCTGTCAAGCAGAGGCTCTCCTGCTTTGTGATTTGTTCTCTGGTTTTTTTTTTACCTGGTAAGGAGAATTCTGTCTTGAAGCTGCTAATAGAAAAAAAGGAGAGATTTCTGCTGTTGTTTCAGCTTAGTTTCTTTAGACTTCTCATGCTCCTTGTAAAAATGATCACCAGTGCTACCTCTAAAATGTATTAAGTGCTGCCATGATAAGAACATTATTTCCTGATAACTGTTTCAGATTTGGTTTCAAGGAGTTATTTATGCATACGTGTATCTAGGCTAAAGCCATGGTTCCTTTATAGGTGAAAAGTTCATTACAGTTATGGAATGTGGTGGTGGCAGTGGCTGGTAGCACTATAGATGCCCACAGAAGAGCAGAAAGGATGTTTTTCATCAGACATTCCTAAAGTATTTCTGATGCTCTGTAGTTAGGGACTCAGGTCCTGATTCTGTAATGTGTATTCCTGTGAAGAGAGATCTGGATCTGTTATGTATATGATATTTTGTGATGGGAACTTAATATATTCTCCTAAGGCACTGGAATGGTGAGGGCTCTGCTGCAGCAGTTTTCTTGTGAGTGGCTGTGTTGCTCTGAACTTTTGTGGCAAAGGCAGGAATGGTTTTGAATCAGGGCAGAGAAACAACTTGAGGTACACTGAAATTAAAACAAATAAGACACAAGATCTTAAGTTAGACTCAAGACTTTCCTGAGGGTTATTTTATATGCTTGTGGAGTTAGGAATAGTTTGAGTACTAAAGGCTTGCTTTCTTTTCCCTCAACTTAGTGATTGGATTTTCAGTCTCACTGATGCCTCTCTGACTTCTTGAAAAGCTAGGTGTGTTTACCAACATACTTTTAACACCTGGTCAATTTCAGTCACCCCTGTACTCCTTCCATTATAGGGCTTTTCTTAATTGCTGTAACTCTTGCCTTAGATTCTCTCCTGATGGACGATTGATAGTGTCATCCAGTGATGACAAAACTGTCAAGCTGTGGGACAAAACCAGCAGAGAATGTATCCACTCCTTCTGTGAGCATGGAGGGTAAGTACCTGGTGGTGATGTCTGAAATGGGGTTACCTGGGGAGTTTACACCTGGTTTGTGAGGTTCAGAGGTCCCTGTCCTGGCAGTTATAAAACTGCTTAAAAAACCATTGGCACCTCTTACAAAAGTAGCCAGTGTGAGGGCCCAGTTCAGAATTACCCTGGCCCCTTTGCTCAAGGTTAGAACTGTGAGGGTTATATTTCAGTAACTGCCCAGCACATCAAGCCTCAGTTTTCTTGTGCTTATTTATTTTTGGAGATGCTTAAATTCCTTATTTCTTCTTTTATTTTGCTCTGAGTTGACATAAATTGAAAGTGCAAAAGTCTACTGACAGAATGGTACTTGGATGCTTTGATTCATCTTCAAGTTTTTAAATAATGTGGTTATTCAAAACCCTACTTTACATTCAGAAAAAATGGCTGTTAAATTTGGAATGTAGCAAAAGATAATTTACCCAGAAACATAAAACAAGTCCCTAATTGATTGCTGCATGGAATTTCTAGTCTAATATTATGTTCTTTCTAGGTAATATACAATAATATTAAGATAAATTCAGACATTTTTTTTTCAGTGCTCTGAAGTATGTGTCTTGTCCGAACAACCTATTGAAATATCTCAACTTTTTCAGTACTTGCTACAAGAATAATCAAAAGAGAATTGATTTTATTCAATTTGTTTGGTGAGGAGTTACAAGGTATCTTTCTCTGAAGAGTCTGACACTTTTATTGTACTTACGTATTCAAACTAAAAATTGATTGGATTCAGGTCCAGAAAGAAATTTGGCCTCAGCCTTGCTACTTTCCAAGTGGCAACATATGATTTCAGGCACAAATTTGCTAAGTTCCTTCTTAAATTTAATTAACAGAAGAAAAGTCTCTGTTCACTCTTGTACACATCACTCTGGAAATAATGTTAATTTAATAGAAGACATATATTATGCAAACATTAAATGAACACTTGAAAATGTTGTTGTGACAGTTGGATCCATCAGATTTCAGGAGGTTTGTGTCTACAGCTCCTACACCAGTAATGTGAAATACTGAAGATGTGCTTAGGTAGGAGCCTGCAGTCTGGCTGGGGTTAGAAGCAAGGTCTTAAGAGAAATTCAGCAAAATAAATTTTCAGGTTGTCTCCTCCTTTCCTTAACGTTCGGTGAGTCATGATGTAGCTTACCTTGTTGAAAAGGCTTTTTTGATCTTCAGCAGGAGTTGCAGGTAAGCAGTTGTGTTTGGTTGCCATTGGCAGGTTTGTGAACCACGTGGATTTCCACCCCAGCGGTAACTGCATTGCTGCGGGCGGTACGGACAGCACGGTGAAGCTGTGGGATGTCAGGATGAACAGACTGCTTCAACATTACCAAGGCAAGTCAAGAACTTATAAAAGTTGAACCTTTCCATGTATTGATGCCAATTGCTCTGAAGTCCAAGGATTGTTTCTCCGTCAGCTGCTGCTTTTCCAAAAAGGCACTGGATTAGGTCTGCCAGCGGGAGCCTTTCTTCACCAGATGTCATGCTTTGCTTTGTGTTCAGCTCCAGAACTAATTCTGAAGCTTTCCCATGTTGCAGGTGGGCATGGGTCTTACCTGTGATGCCATTTGGCTCATATTCACTGTTGCTGAGAAGGTAGTGTGCAATAAAAAGGATGTGGCCTTTGCCTCTGAATAAGCCTATAGGAGGAGTCAGAATTGTATTCCAGCAATTCAAAATGTTAGGTTCTTAGAAAAAGTTAACAAAAAAGGAAAATCAAAATCAATCAGTTGCAATTCTATACTATGATCCATGTTTATGGTTCCTTTTCCAGACTCTGTTTTTCAGCTTCCATAATTAGCTTTGATGATGCCAAATGGCATCTCTTCCCATTACATGTTCTTGTCCCACTGATTAGTGCTCCTCTTTGGTAGATCTGGATAGGAAAAGGCTGCTTTTCCATCCCTGCCACCTTCTGTGAGATTGATTGACCTATTCTGTGCATTAGTTTCTTCAGCCAAAATGTGGCTTCTCTTTGCTAATAACAGTGTTTAAGGCTGCTGTGATATTTTAAAATGAATACATTCTCCAGCACTGTTTCCAGTGTTGATAGCTTATTAAACTTAAATTTTGCTAATTTTCCCTGAGGAACTGCTTCTGGCATGCTTGTAAAGCAGATCAGAGACATGGGGCTGGAGCTTGGTGTGTTCTTTCTGCCCTCAACATCAGCTTTTGTGCATTCCTGCTGTGACAGCCTCACAGCTTCAGTCATTCTTCTGGATCACAGTCACTCCCAGCTCTCTGATAGTTAACAAAATCTAACAGAAATCAAACTTTTGGATGACTGTTTTCCAATTCGTCAGTATTGAGTGTGCAATTTGTGTAATAAGTATTGTTAACTTGTGGCCCATATCAAAACTTGGAAATGCCTTCCTGAAGTCTTGTTGCTAAAATCAGTAGTGTTTTTAAATACTTGGGCAGTGTCAGGTTGTCCTTTAACCTGCTTTATCAGCTTTTCAATGGTGGCGAGATCTGCAGTGCATGTTTCCACCCACAGTATAACTTGGCTCAAAAGTTGTCTCTTCCTGCTTTCCACTTACTGCTATTAAATTGTCCAAATCTAATGTGGTTTAGGCTTGGCTGCCAGGTTTATTTTTTGTCTTGGAATGACATATTTCCCTGGTATCCCACCCTTACTGAATGGCATTTTAGTGTGACACCCTTGCTATTGAAGTGATAACTTTCCGGGGGTGAGTGTTATTTTTAACAACTACTGTGTAAATCCTAACTGTGTATTAAACCTTTAACTAAAAAAAAAATAATAATAATAGCTGAAGAGACCTTAAATTGCAATGGTGGTTTTTTGCAGTCACTTCATGCACCTGTGGCCACAAACTGATGTGTTTGTAACATGTTCTGGAGATGTTTACAAGTCCTGTCCTTCTGATGGTTTATACATAACCTCCTTTTGGCTAAATCTGATTTAGTTTTGTAGCTTCCCTGTGAGGCTGCCACTCCTGTCCCACTAGATGGCATCTGTGCCTTCAGAATGTGCTGATGCTGCCTGATTTCCAGGGAATCCATTTTAAACTTGGAGTTGCATGGAGGAGTTAATAGATGAGTAGCCCTGCCTTGGGCTCTTGCGTCTTAAGGTTGGGCTGGTTTCCAGCACTGATTAGTCTTTTAGCAGTGTTGCTCTTGTTGCCAGCACTTGTTCCAACTGTGACATTTGTAAATGAAAGTTGGAAGTAGAGAGCAAGCTGCAAAACCTTTTGTATGGTGTGTTCTTCTTTGAGCCAAGCAAAGTATGCTCTGGTCACGTTTACTGTACAGGAGAACACACAGATGCTTTTATTCGGTTCTCTGCTTGGCACTGACTCTTTTGTACAGCAGATTTTGTACAGCCCCTACAAAAATGGCTAATGTTCATTGCCTGACATTTTTTCCCTGTCAAAGCTGAGTGTGGGACACCTCTGTAGCAGGTCTATGGAAACAGCTCTAACCTGTTTTTTATTCCTGTTTAGAAAGAATAAATGGTACTTCTATCCAGTTTGGATGGGGCTGATGGTGGTTATCTGTTCAGTAGAGACTGTGGCTGTTTCAAATTCATCCTAATTTATCTTCTCCCTGGTGATACTAAGGGTTGCATTACATAAAAGAAGTGTTGTGGGGCTTGGGACAGTTTTGTGCAGGCTGGGAGTACTCAATTTTAGATGCTAACCCCCAGTGTAAGGCCCCAAAGAGGCTCTTGTTTTGCTAGGGCTTGGCTGGCAGAAGGGTGGGCTTGTAGCAACAAGTCACTGGGAGATGGCACCTTGTGCTGCACTGGATTTCTTGTTCACAGCATGAAATCAAGTGAGGTGGCAGGATGCGTTGGCACATTTTTTGGAGAGGTGTTATGAATGGTCTTGTGGGAGGTATGAGCTGCTTTGACAGTAGAGATGAACTTTTCTCTGAGTTTACAAAAGCCAATAACTCCTTGGGCACAGAAGCTGTGAGTGGTTATGAAGCCAGACTCTGTGTGACTTTTTTCCATTATGGAAAGGCTTTTTTTGTGAAGCTGGAAATACTTTATTTATCTTCTTGAACTTGGAAGATGTGATACATTACTAACCTTGTCTATTTCTGATGTAATTCCTTTCAGGACTTTCCTTGGTTGACAAGATACATTTACATTTATCTGAATATAGATACTAAGGGGGTGAGGAATACTGCAAATCGCTCAGAATGTGATTTTCAAGGGAGAAAGATATTTATCGCTCTTTCATGAGAGAAAATTCCGCACAGACCTTTTTCTCCTTTAATACATAGCATGATACAGGTTTGGGGGTAGAGGAAGATCTAGCTGTGTGACAGAGACAGTATTCACCAACAAGAATAACAGTTTAAAAGTTACCTGTGTTAAGGTTTTCTTCTGTTTTGTAACAGTCTGGGTCAAGAGGAGTTGTTTTCAGAACTTAGTTAAGGTATTTAGTGTTCCTGAGAATTTCAAAAGGAGAAGCATTCTTTTTTATAGTTGAGGAAGGTTATTTCAGCTATCTGTTTCAAATCCACATATGCAAAAAATAATATTTGCTTCTAATGTACTTAAAATGGTATTTTAAGGGGTTTCTTAACATGCAGTGTGGATTCAAAATGCACAGTAGACTCTCAACAGAATATAAATTTAGTTGGGTGTGATGTATCAGAAGTAGTAGATTTGCGATACCAGAACATTTGGAGGGCATATAGTATAATTAAGAATAATTGGATGGTTAAATCCCTCCTCAGGCATATTAATATTCTGTACTGTCACATACGCTCAGGAAGCTGGGCATATGTGAAGTACTGCGTGTTCTCATAAATAAATATGTTCAATAGCCTGTTCTGTAAAAGTTTGGGGAGAGAAAAAAAGTCATATATTAAATGTTTAATGTTACACTGAACTTCAGTGAAGTTTGACTTTTTTCCTAGAACGTTTTCTTTAGCTTTTTTCAGAATAAATCTTGGGCTTCATCGTCATGCAGGGAAAATGGCTTTATTGCAAGTTTACACTCTTGACAGTTTGTCTGTTTGTATTTATTTTAAATTTTTGGTGAGACAAATCGGATGTCTGAGGAAATAATGCTTATACTGGACCATTTTCAAGTTGCTCTTATTTCCTAGTTTCTCTTAACCCCAGTCTTGGCTAGAGTCTGATAGTAAACCAAAAGAAGTTGTGCAGTGTCACAACTCTGAGTGTCTTCCATTGTAATTTCAGTCTTCTCAGTGTCCTAAGATACAGAGTTTAATCTAGTGAGAGTGAGACAAGTAGCTCCACGGTACTGAAGTACATCAATGTCCAGCAGTCTCACAGAACCCTGTAGTTCACTTGCACATACAGTACATTTTGGGGGTTATACTGAAAGCTTTTGTAGCATTAAATCTCCCAGAATAATTGGCAAAGCTTCCTTTTTCCTTTCAGTAAAGTAGTGCCTATTTTTACAAGAATTGAGTTACTGTTATTGTTCTCCAGTGCTTTGAAGAGCTTTTGTGGAATGTTTCCCCCATGATAATTTTCCTATTAAATTTTATAACAGAAAATTGCAATGTGCTTGTACTCTATTTTATTCTTTTGCCTTGGGCTAATGTAAACTGGTCTTGGTGACTATTACACTTTTTTTTTTCCATCCTTAGTGCACAGCTCTGTGGTCAACAGCCTTTCCTTTCATCCCTCTGGAAACTATCTGGTTACTGCTTCCAGTGATTCAACTCTTAAGATTCTGGACTTGTTAGAAGGAAGACTTCTCTATACTCTGCATGGTCACCAGGTGAGGCAAAGCTTTTGTTACAGTTATGTACAGACTCATAATAAACGGAGCAAATGCATGCTTGAGATTTTCATTCTTCATGACCAAAAATTGTTTGAAAGCTTCCTTGTGTAAAATCATGATTATAATGCCAATAATCTTTGAGATCATCAGTGTTTTGAAGGGAAGGAGGTAAGGGAGTAATGAAGAGAATAAGAAAGCAAGACTGAAAGTGAGCTCAAGTATTGAGGATTCAAGTCTAAGGCAGAAGGAACTCAGAGAACTCACCCTAGACTGACTGATCCTGTCAGCCACTCTCTAGCGCAGCTCTGTCTCCTTCCCTCTCTAGAGAGCTGTAAATAACACTTGGCCCCCTGACATAGGTGTTTTGAAGATAAATGCTGTTCACCTGGCAGGAGACTCAAGAACAGTAGCAGTAAAATAGAGGATATTTGTTTTGGGGTTTGATTTGGGAACGTCTTGTTAATGGACTGAATCACACAATTGAAGGTGATAAATGGTGCTGGTTGTTAAAGTTTAGCTGATTGGCCTATTAGTATTATGCTGCTGGATGTGTTGCTTGTAAGGTTAATTTTATGAATGCTTGGAGCTCTCTTTCTAAATCTTAAATGAAAATAGACTAATTTCATTGTCCATGCAGAGTGGGGTGTGAAAAGCAGGACTGCCTTAAGGGATCCCTTTCCAAAGGGACAAAGAGAACAGAAATTCTTAATCCACTTGTGTCTCTTTTAAAGTGGGGGCTGAGTTTTAAAGCATAAAAACTGTCAGGGGAAAACCACAGCCTGAAGCTTTTTGGAGATGATGGGGATTGTTGTGGGCAATAATGGTATCTGTGTAAGCTGTAAATCTGATAATTCTGTCTTCTTGTGGCTTTGTTTAGTGACTGCCTTGTTTGATGTCTAAAAAAATTGAGTTTTTTCTGTAACTTCTCTTTTGCTATATATTAATAAAATTTTCTTTTNGTAATACCAATGGAAAAAAAAAGGAAAACCTTATGCTTAAATCTTTCATGAAGTAGAGCTTTGATTAAAATTGACCAAAGGGTTCAACTATTAAAAGAATGGGGAGGAGATAACAAATGCTGGTTATCCTAACATGTCTGCCTTGGCTGTGTAAAACTGTTGATGGAAGACTGGACTAAGTAGATACTCCTATCAGATAGGGGCTGCAAAGCTTCTGTTGCCTTAATCTTGTTTTCATATTTATCTGTTGTGTTAATCTGCCAAGTGAGTTCTTGGGAAGAAGCTTCCTGGAAAAGGGTAAGTGTTGGAAGAACGGGAAATCTTTACACTTCTCCCTTCCCTCAGGAAGGGATGTGCCTGGTTATGGTTCAGCAGGAGGCTGAACCTGCTTTCCATTTTTCTCCCATTTGCGCTGCTAGCTGTGCCTCACTGCCTGCAGTAGTACAAAAAAAAAAGAGTTTAGCATTGTATGAGTGTCCAGAACTGATTATAGTGATGGAGGTCTTCAGAGTGAGCAATAGAAAGTCCCTTTAGGCTAATGTTGTACTTAACTCAAGGCTTCGAGTTAAAAGAAGTAAAAGAACAGTTTGTGGATCATCTGTTCAAAAGTAGAATTAAAGCTCCCTGTTCTTCCTCCCTGCTGCTTCATATCAGTAAAACAGTGTCTGCCTCTTTCTCCTGGGCATCTAACTGGCATTGGAAAAGCTTTGCCTTTGGCACAGCTGAAGAGTAGCTGCTGTTGTGGCGTTTACAGCTCCTTCGGTTTGGAAACAAGCGCAAGTATTGCAGTGGCCAGTAGAGCTTTCTGGTTGCCTTTAAGGATCCTGCACTGAGATATCTGTGGAACCAGTCCTGGCACAGTCCTGCCTGGCATTCCCTGTCTGGCATGGGCTGTATTGTTTTGGGTTGGTTCTTTTACTGGCTGGTTGAACAGATACCTTGCTTTTCCACTAAAAACATATGGCAACCTGTGCTTTGTTCCTAGTAAGCCACTGTCAGTGGCTACAGGCTGTGCTGTCACCAGGGGTGGATTCCTGCACTGGCTGCTTCTCCAGCTAGTTCTGCTCACAGATAAATCCACGTTACTTAATAACGAGGGGCTTTTTTGTCCCCTCTGTTACTACTGTGATTTGTGCCAGTATCCCCAAGTGGCTAAAAACAAAGTGGTGTGGACTTTTTTGTCATTAAATTGATTTGCCTTCTGAAGTGAGTGCCGCAGGTTAGTTGCCAGATGGACAGCCTGTTCTGGAGATGTTCTTGAGTTGTGACTTTTTGAGGGTGAACGTTCTGGTTGACACTTTGTTCCTACTTTGACAGCTGGCTGCTGTTACATTGTTCTGGGAAGGCTGCATGCAAGTGGTCTCTTGAAGGAAAAAAACCTTAAGGTCCTTTAGACACACTTTGACGCAACTGCTGGAGTGCCAGAAATTTGTTAGCAGCTGATTAGCTGTAGTTTATATGGGGAGGTTGGCCAAGCTTACATTGCTGTCTTTAATTGAAATGTAGCTGGCCCCTTGTAGCAGAAGGATCATTAGAGACAGAAGTTTGCAGCTTGGAGCTGACATCTTGCAGCTGCAAAACATCATTCTGTATTGTGCTGCATATTTTGGTTCTGGAGTGCTTCAAGCTGTGAACTGCTCTTATCTAATTCCATACGGATGAGACACTGGCTTGGTATGTAAATCCACCTCTAGTACTGAATCATTGTTGGAGAACAGAATGTTTTGAGGCCTCTAAGCCACCCCCAGAGAGTTGCTAGAGGAGAGCAGGTATGTACATGGTACTTGTCTGCCCTTTGGAGTGGTTTAATTAGAGCATTTCCAGACTGACTTCCTCAGTGGAATGGAAGTTATCAGTAAATATTTAGAAAACATCTCATGAGTATGTTCATAAATAGGAAGACAGAAAATACAAAGTTACAATTCTTCAAGCAACCTTGACTTGAACTATGAAGTAGCTACATTCTACCTACCTGGGCAACATCAATGCTCTTTGCTTTGCTCACTGACTAATGAGTGAAGTCTCCTCAGCAGGTGCACAGGAAACAAATGTGCTCTTTTACTGTCAGCTGGCAGTTCTACCTAGGTGGCATTAAACATCTGTGCAGGCCTGTCCTCTTTGAAGAGTGTGAGGACATCACTGGGCTACACAGAAGTCAAACAAAAAAGAAAGAAATGTGTATGGCAAACAACAAGCAATTGACTTTAGGCTAGCATTTCTGAGTCTGGAAAGGACAGACTTCTCTGTCCTTGCCTTGTGTTTTTTATAGAGTGAAGCTTTCAGGAGTTAAAGCTGCTGAAGTTTCAGCTGTAAGATGCCAGTATAATTTTTCCCTATGTTACTTGTAGCTCTTACTCTCTGGTGGAGGAGGATGCAAACATGACAGTCTTGCTCAGGAATTTTTCAAAGCCCAGTGTTCTGAGAATCCTTGGGACTTCTTGGCAGAGGTACTCCACCTGAAAACATCCCTTTGTCATTGCCACCCTTCCTATGCTTTTCTCCTTCGTTCCCTTCCCTTCTTCCTTTCCCATGTGACTTGCCCTCTTCTCCCACGCATGAAGTAGCTGAAAGCACTGTCAACAGTGGCAATGACTGCTCTATTTGTTCTTAGTTCTTTTATGTTTAGAACTGATGATGCCAGGGGTGGGATCTCAGTGTGCTGGTTGCTGCTGGATTTGCTTCTCAGGCCTTGTCTCCTCTCATGTCTCCTGTTTCCCTTTACACTAGTTAGTCTGTTCATGGAGAGTTTGGCTGAATGTACTGGCTCCCATTTCTACATCTCCATCTCCTTTTGTGGCAGTGGAAGAGGAAGCTCTCCTTTATTTCAACTATTTGCATCCTCTAGGTATGCCTTATTCCAGCTCTTAGCATTTTCCTTGCTCTCTTAGCTGGCTTTTCTCTACCATGCATTAGTTTCTTGCAGGACTGAAACAAAAGAAGTAGAAATCTTCTAGCATCCTTGGCCCCACTTGTCTCTTCGACTTCCTTCCACACTGCCTCTCCTTTCATAGTGCAGACAGTGCATCATTAAACTACTCTTCTCTGGTTTATTCCTGGGCCCTCTCCAACCTGGCTCTTGTTTCTTGTGTTCTGCTGAAGCCAAAATGTTCGCTCTGTTCCTAGCTGAAGCCTGAAAGTCTGGCCTCTCTTGACTTGCCTGTTGGCCCTGTTATTGTTGAAGTCTTGTGCCTTCTGTGCCCAGAAGCTCTGGGAGAAGAAAAGGGTGTTCAAGAGGGATTTCTCTGTGATTGTCCACTCATTATCTATGGATAGTACACATTCATCTGCTGCCTGTGTGCAGGTGTGACTCTGGGTTCCAGTCATATTTCTCCAGACTAAGATCTCAGCCTTTCTCTTAAGTATTTATTTCAGAGACATCTATTTTTGGCTCTACCCTTGAAAGCTTTGTGTTCAGGGATGCTATTCCTGTTGTCTTATGTCACCCCTGTGTCAGTTGTTACTGATGCTATTAGCATCCTGACAGTCACTTGGTGGTGTAATCTGTGTCCTGGCTTCAGATCCTGTCTCTCTTGGCGATTAATGCATTCAAGTCATTCAGAATAGTCTGACCATCTATTTTGAAGGCCAAACGTAATGTTTTATGTAAGCTGATCATCCTGTGAAATGCTAGGGCAATAAAGGCCTTGCAGTCACTAACCTCCTTTGTAGGAAGTGGGAAAATAGGCAGAAGGTGTAATCTCTATCTCTGCACATAAATTACATAACATGCTGGGCCTCACCTTTCTCACCTATGAATGCAGCTAGAAATGGGCTGTCACCTGGTGTTTCAGCTGCCATGCCATGCATATCTGACCTTGCCTGAGGTGTGTTCACTGGGAATGCCGCCGCAAACAATGAGGCTTGATGCTGTTATCATTTCTTCTCTGTGGCTTCCTTTTTTTTATAGTTGCTTTGCTCCATCCAGTGTTTGAGCTGTTTGTCCTTTTCAAGGCTCTCTGGTATTTGCCTCTACCTGGCCTGGTACTCTTTGAGTAGAGGAGATGAGTTGAATGTCAATTAGTGGCCATGTTCTTCTCACTCAACAATTTCAGTGGATGACTTGTTGCTTTCTTCTGTACTTCAAAATTCCTGCAGTTCTCCCAGTATGACTAAAGTTGCTATTATCATTTCAAACTCTACTGGACATGCACAAATGCTGACAGTCCTGATGTTGACCTACTGAGGATTAAATAGAAATGTTCCTTACCACTGACTTGGTGTATATCATTGCCCAACCCCTTCTTCCTGCAGCTTGCTGTCTAGTCTGAGGCAAGAAGCTGCTGGAGTTTCGGGCTTGGTGCTAGAGCAGCTTGTGGAGCACCTTGGGCCATGGGGGCTCAGACTGGAAATTCTGAACTTCTAGGAAATACTAATAGAGGGCCATTTGATCCTGCTACAGATCCAGTAGAAGAAGGTTGCTGCATCCCACAAGTTCTAGTTATGTGGGAAATAAGCTTAAAATTCTCTCTACAACTTCTGTAGAAGAATATGCAACTGCTACTTTTGATACTTTTAATGCAAGCAGTAAGTTAAAAAAGGGGGAAAAAAAGGTTTGCATTCTTCATTCTCCAATCTCATGTCTGTTACCCAGGTCTTCATCAGAAATCTGTTGGATTTTTGCTGTGCTTTCCTGGGATAAATGGAAGTTAGGCTGTGTCTAATAACTGGCAAATGTAACTTTTTTTTTTTGTTTGGTCTGTCAATATTAAAATGCAAGGGTATTTGGCAAACTGTTATTTGTATGTTGCTATAGCAAACCTGTTGTATCTTGGAAGAGTTCTGGGAGTGTATGTAGCAGGAATACTTTTCATTTAACTTATGTCAACAAATCTGTAGAGGATGTTGCGTCTATAGACTTGTTTGTTCCCTTTCTTTCAATTTATAAAGGCACATTCAGTCTTTGATATAATTTTCTATTTTGGGAAGAATATGTTCTGTTGAACTTTTTTTCCCTTCAGAATGCCATGACTTTGGAGTCAGTTCATTGCCTGTTTTGATGTGATTTGTGTTGTACTAGATTTTGTCTAAATACACTGAAATATTTAGACTGATAAAAATATTTTTAGGAAACACTGCTCCTTTCCAGTGTTCCTAGCTTGTGCTTGTTCATGAACACTTTGTCTTAAATTTTTTTCTGCCCTCATAACTCCGACTGGTTTATTATAGTCCAAGAGCAGCTTCTGTATGCTCAACCTCTGTTATCTTGGAGCAATATTCACCACTGCAGTTTTCTGGCTGTGGGGTTGTTTCTGCACTTTCTTACTGCTTGTCTTTTGCTTTTGCATTTTTTTTAGAGCCTCCATTCCTGACATGTGCTTAGAGAGCTGAACACTGGGGTAGGTGGGTGGGAATAAAGGCAGAGGCACAGTTTGTCTCAGCTGATTGATGGCAGTGTCTTTGGTCTGAAATATCTACCCTAGTTATTGCTGTGTCAGGTGAGTGAGCTTAGTCACACCGACGACTGCGCCTGCGGTTTGGAGTTGCTGCTACTGGAGCATCCCTGGCAAGTCCTCTCTAGTGAGGTGTTGCTATGGGAAGGCTTCAAAACATTTTGAAATCACTGAGTGTTAAATGATAATATGGAAACACCTTTATGTGTTTTAAGGAAGCTAAAACTGTTCACACTGGGATTGAGCACAGCAAGGCTCTGGTTTTGCTGCCATAACCTTGTGCCAGCATGTTTGGAAGCCCACAGGACTGTGGGGCACAGGTTGCAGTGAGAGCTGGGTGCTTATCTCACATGCCATCTTTGAGTATTTGTCTATCTTCAGGATTTATTATGTTGGATTCACTTTTACAAATAGGGCAAAGAAAGGGTGTGAGGTTTTCATGCAATGTCCATTGGAAAGATGTGGGCTCAGAATTGTGTCTCCTTCCAACAGGGTAAGGAGAAGCTTCTTAATTACCTTCTTAGATACATGATCTTACTTGAAATAGGGTAACTGCTTCTGTCAGGAGGTGGATGATCATGTGGTGGAGGTTTCTGGTGGTTGTTGTAGCTTTTCTGATTGTTTTTGGTGTTTCCTCCCAACCCTCCCCAGCCTGTCAGCTCCATAGGTAGCCTCTATGAACTTCCTCTTCATAGGAAGTTCTCATTCTGCCCATGCTGCTGAACAGTCTGCAGAGGAATGTGTTCAGCAGCTGACATAAAACTCCATAATCTGGGTTCTCAGCTGTTTACTCTGAGCAGAACAGTTTGTCTGTTGTGCTTGGACTCGAACACACGTAGCAGGTCCTCAGCTCTGTTTAACTGCAGCTCAGAGCTCCTGCCTCAGCCTGCCATGTGCATCTTCCTGTGTCCTTGCTGGGAGGTGGAAAACACATTGAAATAGGTGTGTAATGTGAAAGGTGTGCTGTAGCACTCAGAAGCATTTAAAGTCTCTCAGAACTGGGTGTTTTAAGTATGAGGCTTCTTCAAAATGCAAGTGCTGTGCAGAGGTGATCCTGGATGCATTAACTCTGGCATCTCTCCTATCATACTACTAAGAGAAAAGCAGTTTAAGCCAGCCTACTATAAAAAACCTCATCGTTTCAACACTTCTAATAAATGAACAGAAGTTTTAGAAGTTTCTAATTCTAAACTAAAGAGGGAATGTTTGAGGGGAACAAGAAAAAGCCTGGTGCTGCAAAAATTAGTTTGTTCCTGTCTCTGCCATGGATCTTGAAAAGTGGGTGTCTTAAACTGGGGTCAAAAGTGTGGGAAATGATAAGTGCCAGCAAGCTTAGCATCTTAATTATGGCCCATTTACCTGTCAGCTAAGAGCTTTTCAAATTTTGCCTTTAGATTGCTGATGTCAAATGATAAATACCTTGTAAAGCTGTAATGAATGGTACATTTTAACAATTCATTTTTTTAAATATTTTTTTTTAAACCAGTCTTTTAAATGTGTTTATAGGGACCAGCTACCTGTGTAGCATTTTCAAGAGATGGAGACTTATTTGCTTCTGGAGGTTCTGATGAACAGGTACCTGATTAATTTCTGTGTTACAATCCAGATTCACATTTTCTTAAAAGCTGGTGCCTTTTGTTCTCTGTTGTCAGTTGGGAAAGCAAAAGTGTACCCTTTATCCAGTATGTCTGGACTATGCTGAAGTAACTTGCTGTTCTATTAACAACATCTCTGAAGGTCAAACTCAATTTTTTTGGTGGTAATGTAAGACACGTAGCCCAAGAAAGCCATACTCAATTGCCAAACTGCAAACAGGCCCGTTGCACGAGCCTGTGCTGCAAGTATGTTCTGGTTTTAGCATAGTGTGAGTTGCCCTGCTGAAGACACAGACAAACTTCAACACAAAGTAGTGGTCTGAGTAAGGATCATCAGTCTTCAAAGAGCTGTGTTCCATTGCTCTTAATCCCCAGGTTGGACCAGGTGGCAATGCCCATCTTTAACAGCACCTTTGTGAAGAGACAGATTTGTCTATTCACTAAGAACATCACTTTTTTCCCCTGCTGCACAGTGGAATGGCCTTGTTGGTTAACTGTGCAACAGTGAAAGAAAAATGCTTGTATTTCATGCAAAGCAGTGATGCAAATCTGTAAATGAAGAATAAATGCTCCTTCTGATAACCAGATGAGCTGTCTGGATTCTTTGGTGTCTTTCAGAGCTCTGAAATTGTTGATTGATTGCTCTTTAACTTTTTTAGACTTGTAGAGTCACTGCTGAGGGATTTACTCCATGGATTTCCTTTTGATATGTTGAAGTGATTTATGTGTCAGAGGCCTATTTTCTGAAATCAGTACTGTGTTATGGAAAGCAGAGGCCTGTAAGTGAGATTTAAGTTTGGTGTCCAGCTGACAAACTAGCTTAAGATCTCTTATGCTGGTCTTAGTACTAACTCTCCTTTTCCTCTGAGTTTCATGATAAATGAGTGACTGAGATGGGGTATGGCTGATAAATGTTATAATGCTGAGCATGGTATTTTAAAATATTTGTGGTTTTAATGGTGTATTCTTCATGTTGCTTTGAAATTCTCTTGGTCATTCTAGTTTAATGATGTTCTTGACCCAAAGAATGCTGAAAGAGGTCACTTATCCATTGAGAACTCAGTTAAACTCTCTGTATTTAGTAGCATATTTACAAACAACATCCTTAATTTAATCGATGGAAAAGCTCTTCTAGGGAAACTTCTTGTAGGTTTGCTGATTCTTCTCTGAAGGGTTGAAAAAAATGACCTATAAACAAACTTAGATGAAAAATTTTAATGGAGTTAACTTTCTTCTGCAGGTGATGGTGTGGAAGACCAACTTTGATGCTGATTATGGTGATGTAGTGAAACCCCAGAAATATAGCAGCAGTGTGGATGGGACCCATGGCACTGGGGTAGGTTAGCAACCAGTAATTGTGTAGAGTTCCTTTTCAGTACACTTGGTGCAGCCTTGGAGTGTGTGACTCAGGTGGTTAACTGTAGAATGAACTTTTTGTGCTGTTTATTTGAGCTGCAAGACACCTGTTTTTTAACTAACTTTGTATTGTTTGTTTTTGTTTACCTGTACTTGCTTCATAGGGCAGTTATATATAATGATCTTAAAAGGAAGATAAACTTAGTGCATGTATAGATGGGTTTTTTAGTAACAGCCACTGTTTAGGAATGTGTGGTTCATAGTGAAATGAATGATAGTTCACCAAAAAAAGCAGATGTAAGCAACAACTGAAGTTGGCTTTGCTAGCTGACATGAATCCTTCAGGCTGGTGTCAGTCCTGAAAATAGAATTCACGATATCTTTTCACTGACAGTCAGCAAAGACAAAAAAAAAAATTGCCTTGCGTAGGTGTCACACATGACAAATAGGTGACATATTGTACTGGAGCTCCTTTCCTGAATACCTGGAGACATTAGTTCATATCTGTTCCCTGAATCATATGTTAAGACCTCTGAGTTCTGACTGTACCTGAGGATAAATCCAGGAGCTGAGCAATTCAGTGATGCACTGATCTGAGTGGAACTTAGATCAGTGCCTCAGATGCTGGCTTTTACAAAAGTGACCCTTTAAAGCTGCTGCCCATAAAAGCTGTAATTTTTGCACATGGTGATGATTCATTTAAAGGTCTTTATTTTGTCTTGTCAGTCTTTGGATATTTTTCATGCATTTGGGTGTACTTATAGGATTCTGATGTATGTTACTACCATGGCTGGTTTTTGGTTAATCTTGTTCCGCATGAGCTGTAAGCTAAGGCTTAAGGCTTGCTGTGAACCAGGGGTCTGTGCATCAGTGGCATTGCCCCAGCTGAAGGGCCAACTTCTATGCAATGTTGCTCTGTGGCAGTGTCTTTGACTGTATCAATTTAGACCTTTACTGGGGTACTAAAGTTATCTCTCAAGCACAATGGTGTCTTTATTTAATATGGTTTCAGTCCATTGCTGGAGATAATGGAATAGCCATGGTATTTTGGGATGAACAAGATTGGAGTTTGCAGCTCTAGGCCTGATGCTCTACTATGTGGAGTGCTGTGTAAAGAAAGTAAACAAAACCTGAGGTTGGTCAGTATAGGGTTAGTGGGAGAGCATGGAAGGAAGCAGTCACATAAGGAAGGAGGTGAAAGTGTTTATTGATCCTTGGCTGGTTTTGGATAAATCTGACTTCTTCCTTTTTCTCCCCTTCCGTGTTCTAACTCTAAAGTTATGCGGGCTATGAAGCTATCAGTGCAATGACCTCTTTGTTTATTAGCCTATTGAACTGGTCTAGCTTTGAACTCTATCTGCTTTAATTTAAAATATGGCACAGTGTAATGCTGGGCTGAAATACAGCATAGACACATCCTTTCTGGGAGAAAGAAACCAGTTTTAGTTTGTAGCATGCTTAATGGCTTAAAAAATGTAGACAAGGTATCAGGTAATGGGAAATGATGGTAAATTTACCCTCTCTGTACTGTTGTTATTGCCAAAGCATCTTATCCAGTAGTCTTTTAAAGAAAGGAAGAAAATGCCTGAGCTCTTCTAAAACTTAGTTTTTCATTATAAAACCTCTTAAGATATCCATTGAAGGGAGCTGCTGAACAAATCCCTTCAGCAATGCCCAACCACCTTGAACAGCTGTCCCTCCAACACAAGTGTTCCTTTGTGGAAGAGGGTTTACCTGGCCAAACATCCAGTAGAAGCTGCTGGGACCAGCTATTTGTGTGCCACTGAGAGGCAAATCTGTGTCAAGTGCTGGTGGCTGACAGGGTTTGCTCTAGTGATACTCTGAGCCTGTAGGAAACAAGGCACTCCGTATTCTAAGGTATAATATGTTGGTTTGGCCCAGGTGCTGTGTATTTGCAGAGGGAGAACTGAATCCATGCTCAATCATGTAGCAGAAAGATACTTTGATTTGTAAAATTTTGGTTTACAAAACTGGTTTGGAAATTACTTCAAAGGAGTTTTCTTAAACTGTCATCCAAGTGCAAGCTTTGGCTTAGGCATGCAGCATGGGAGCTGAAAAATATTGCTAGTACTATATCCTTGGATTAAGGCAGTTAAAATTGCTAAAGTTAGGAGGGGAAGAATAAGTAATGTCATCTGAGACATTTGAGTACCCTAGGTTAAGATTAAATTTAGAATTGATCTGAAATGTTCTTTGCTGTTAAAAAGAAACTGATATCTGAAAATGGCTTAATTCTCTATTTTAAGTATAACCTGAGCCTGAAGATCTTGGCTCCATAGTAACTTATACACTCATGTCAGTCTCCTCTTTGAAGTGAATGTCATGTCTTGTATCTTTTAGAAATAGATGGTGCTGGGCTCTTTAAGAGTACCATCACTCCTACAACTCACTGCAAGACTTAGATATCTCTGTATTTAAATTTCTTTCTTGTTTTGAGCCAAATGCTTGCTTGCTTAATAGTGAATTGCTTATTTTGGTGGTTTTTGGGTAGGTGAGGTAGTTATTTTCTGTCAAATTCAGACTTGAAGCTGCCACCTGCAGATCTTGATTTCATGCCAAGGTCACCTTTTCCTTCAATGAAAAGTGAACCTACTCCTTCTTTCTCTACTGCTGTGTTAGTGTGCCAGGATTCTGCCTATTGAATAATCCTGAGATTTTGCAGATCTTTCAGGATGTAATTACATTTAAAACAGGTATATGGTTATTATTTAGTTCTGGTACCCCTAAAATACGCAAACACTATTCTTGACACATCTAGAATCTGTTTTCACCCTTAAGTCCATGAGAATATTTTTCCAAGGAGAGCTTATACTGCTGTGTAGCTGTGTAATTTTTTTGTTAAGCATTGTGAAGTTACAGCTATTAATGAAAACAGTGGCTGTGTAAAACCTGGCTCAGTGCAGTATCTGGTTTCTCATGGAGAGAGGCTGAGTAACATGCAAGAAAGAATAACTGAACACTGACATCAAAACTAGTTTGTCATCAAGTTGAAGAGGAAGGAAAAACAATCCTAAATAAGCTGTGGGATAACAGTCATGAAATATTGTCAAGGTTGGTGAGCTTGAAAACAAACTTGCTCCAAACCAATTTTCACTTCCCTAGGCAGAGGGAGACTGGAGCCTTTAGAGGATTCTGGTTTCTCAGGCAGTTGGTTTAAGTTCGGTATAATCAGGCTATTGGACATGTTTGTAACAATGGACATAAACTTCAAAATTGCTCTGCCCACCTGCTTGTGTTTTCTGTAAATATAGAGGCTTGGGAGATGCAGCTTCCTTTGGAAGTAGAACTGATCTGTGCAAGGACTAATGCAAATGAAAGAGAAGGACACCATGGGTAGAATTGCAGTCATGGCTGGTGTGAAAGCGTGATAAACAACTAAATCTGTCAGAATTGAATTCTAAGTATGTTAGCATAGAAGTGAGACTGTAAATGTTAGATCAGAAGTAGTACCTCTGCAATAAATGCTTGATCTTAAATACAGGCTAACAATTGTTGCTTTAAAGTGTTGCATAATCACCCTGAAACCCAAAGTTCAGGGCAAGCACTCCTGGTGTGTGCAGTGGGAAGCTGATGGGTAGAAAAGAAGTCTTGCAGTCCTGTGCTTTGATCCTGTGAGTGTGCTTGCTTTGACCTAGAATCTAAAGGGTAAATTCAAGCTTTATGCTACAATATTGAGTGGTGAGGCTCTAAAGAAAGTCAGAATGAGAGGAATGGATTTTGCAGGTGATTTCAAAAATATTAGCTCTTATGCTTGTCTGGGGTCAGTAACTGTAAGTGTTTGGGTCTGTCTGGGTGAAGAGTTGTGTAGGATCAGACCAGGGGACATGTTCACTGTTCTGATGAGTTATGAAAACATTCAACATATGATTTATTTTTTTCCAGAGAGGGCAGATAATGTGTTTTATTTTGGGGGTTTGGTGGTGGACTTTTTTTTTTTTTTTTTTTACAGGTATAAGGAAAGCTTTGCATGTGGTTGCAGCTGACATGAGTGTGCAAGTTTCACACAAGTGAAACAAGTGTCCCACTTGTTTCATTATGGGACAGATTTGCTGCTGTTGTTACTAATTCCAGAAAGGCTGTGCGTGGTCAAGTGTCACAGCAGATGCTGAATGGTTGATGTCACATGGACAGTTAGAAAGTGCTTGGGTGTTTGTCTAAGCTTGCTTACCTAAACACTGAAAATGGTGAATAAAAGCATTGTAGTATAAACTAAGTAGGTAGACAGTTATTTATGAGCTGTTATGGAAAACAGGAAATATGCATTGATATATAGATTTTTTGCTCAGATTTAAACATAAACTTTCTGGGGGCATGTTGTAACTCTGTGCAAAATGTTACTTTGCAAAGAAGGAGGCTTACGAGGAGACTTTAGCCTCAGCCTCTGTATATAACTTTCCAATGAAAAAATACCTTAAAACTTGCTCGTGCTGATGTACCTCACGCAGACTTAGAAAGAGGTAATCCTTTGGTAGGGCAATTTGGGAGACATGGGCAGAAGTGGGAACTGTCCTCTAACATTCTCATGCCAAAAAGTCTTTCTGCTCTTCTGAAATTCAGGAACACAAATGTCTTAAATATGCTTAGCTCTTACGGACTTAAGTGGCACTCACTTGTGAAGATACCAAATTTCTAGGCATAGCTGACCTTCACAAAGGAAAGCTTGGTAAGAGCTTCTGCATTTCAGCAGAAAGGACTTAGAAACAAGCAGCCTGTGACTCTTCAAATGCATCTTTCAGCTAAGACAGACATTTAGGCTCTTTTGATGCTGCTGAGTTTAGAGCTTTCTCCAGGCCTTGGACTCTGCTTGTTTCTTCAATGGTAAATTATCCAAAATGGTCCTGTTGGATAGGATTGGAGGCAAATTCCACAAAATGTGATCTGATCATAAAGTTGTCTGAAGTCCATAACTGAATGTCCAGAGCTGACTCCACCTCTCTCCTTTGCTGGTTGGGTTTGTTTGGTGACCTCGGGTGCCTCCAGTGCTCAGCCCGTGGTCTCGTGCTGACTGCAGCAGTTCATCCTGTCAGCTTGTCCTTGTGTAACAAATTCCTTCTGAATTACTCATAAGCCAGATGTGCCTCTTTTTTTTGCCTTTTGGCTTCCAAATTGGTAACTGTATCTAATTTTGGCTTTTGTTAATACTTATGAATCCTGTTGTACCTTTTTTTTTTACTTCCTGTCAAATTCCTTCCTGGGAATCAGTTTCATTGCATAGAGCTGCAGCTCTTTGCAATGGGATGTGAATGTGGGTTTTTATTTGCACCTTCTCCACCCCCTTCTGTTTATTTAATTTTAATCATTATAAGGGAGGGATCCTGTGTTCAAGAGCAGGGATCCAGTCTTCAGTCTATGGTGAAGATGTGGTCTGCAAAATGATTATTTTTCCTGATCTGCTATCACCTTACTTTTCTGAGGATTCCCACTCCAGGAGGCTTTAGTCTGGTGCACAATTGCCTTCCTTCTGGAATAGGTAGGTAGATTTACTTGAAAGAACAACAGTGTGATGGGTACTCAAGATGTTTCCACTGTTCTCTATCCTACTTGGCTGTCCAAGCAGAAACTTTGTAGGGATGAGCAGGAGCCTTGCTATGATTGATCACAGAGCTCTTTTCTACATCCTTCTCAAGCAGGGTGGCTGCAGATGGTTACCCATAACTGCCTCTCCTTTTATTAAAGGAAACCCACTTATCTAAGCCTCTTTGGAGATGTGATCTTGTAATTGATTTGTGGGGGAACAGAGAAAAAGAGATTGAGAGCAGCCCTGAAGAGAAAGACTTTTAAGATGTTTGTTTACAGTAAGCTTGACTTGACCCAGCAATGTGCACTTGCAGCCCAGAAAGCCAGACATGCTTGGGCTGCACCCAAAGCTTTGTGGGCAGCAGGATTAGAGAGGTAATTCTGCCCCTCTGCAGTGCTCAGGTGAGACCCCACCTGCAGTGCTGCCTTCAGCTCCAGGGCCCCAATGTGTGAGAAGAATGTGTACCTGTTGGGATGGGTCCAGAGGGGGCCATGAGGATGATCAGAGGGCTGGAGTACCTCTGCTGTGGAGACAGGCTGAGAGAGTTGGGATTGTTTAGCCTGGAGAAGACTCAGGGAGACCTTAGAGCCCCTTCTGGTACCGCAGAGGGGGGACTGCAGGAAGAGCTGGAGAGAGTCTTTGGACAAGGGCATGGAGTGAAAGAGAAGTGTCTTGGTGAAGAATGTGGGAGAGAGGAAAAGGCAGCACCCTCAGCTTGGCTTTTCAAGGGACCTGAATGACTGCAGCAACCTGCAGCAGCTTTGCCTGGTAGTGTATGGTACAGCTGTGCTGCTACAACTATTTTCCCTTGTGCTCTGGTTTGACAAGATTTCTTCCAGAAATAAGAGGATCAGCTTTTAATTTCTGTCATCTTACAGTGAATAGATTTGTTCTTGGACTCTGGAACAATAAGGCAAGTCCTGACAAGTCATTATTGGTCAGAATAAAAATTGCCTTTTAAGTTCAGCATCTCAGGCTAATTAATGTAAATTCTCCCACTTTGGTTGCTGCTGTATGTGGCTTGTTTTAATGCTTGAGTCATAATTCAAAGAAATGAGATGGAGGCAAGATTTTAAAGGTTTTTTTCAAGCTGCAGTTCTGTGCCAGCTTGGAGATGGATGAAGTTAGCTTAAGCTTTAAAAGTTTCTAAGATCTCAAACTTTTCTGCTGAAATTCAAACTTCAAGCAAGAGTAAGATCAAGTGCATGTGTTGTAGTGTGTCTGTGTCTGCATTTACATATACATGGCATGCATTTTTATACATGTATATAAGTAACAATAGGTGTGCACATGATTTGTATGCTACACAGTGTGTATATACCTAATTCAGTAGAAAAAGGAAAATTATTCTGATAAAGGGAATGAGCTGGAAGCTGCTGTTCCCACTTCAGGAGATCACTGTGTGTCTTGCCTTGGAGGCTGATGCTTTTGGTGTAAAAGAATCTGTAGCTGGACAACCCAAGGCTGAGAATAAACATTTTTTTTCAGTGTTTGGCTGCCTTTTCTTGGGAGCTTTTCTCCAAAAATCATGACCAGAAAGAAGCAGTTCAATTCTTGGTGACATTTCTTACAAGTGGTTTTCATTCTTAGGTTTTTGTTCCTATCGTGGCTTGTTTCCACACAAAACTGTTCCGTTGAAATTTTTCTTGTTGTTATTCTCCAGGAGCAGTGTTAGACAGTTGAGCATCACCTATGCAACAAAGCTTAGTTATTCTATACTGAATTCTGGAAGACCTATTTCCTGAAGAAACTCTAGGGTTGATGGGAGGGGAAAATTGGTTAAGGGAGATAAAATGCAGGAAACATAAATCTGAAATGTTGACGTCCACCCTTAGCTTTTCCTTCTCAAGAAATACAGGCTTGCTTTGTTTTTTTTTAACAGTTGATAGTTATTAAGTTTTATCTGTGACTGGGCTTTCAGTGTCTGGCATTACTATTTGTCATTTCACTCTTCACATGAATACTATTTGTGCTTTTGGAAATGCAATATGTGCCAAACTCCCATTTGTCTTCAGTGTTGTGTTGAAGCTGATGGCACTACTGTCTGTCCTGATTTAAAAGTGACATTACAGACTATAGGGTAAGTAAAATGAACCAATAGACACTGAACCACAGAGCAAGGTCACTGAAATGTGGGAAGGGAACAGCTTTTCTCTTCTGGTGAGGACCTGCTCTTGGCTGGAGATTGCCAGACAGGGTCACTTGCAGAGGTAGGATGATAGTGTTTCTGCAAGCAAATCCAAATTTCAGTCCAAGTGTAGCCTTCTCTGTATGGACAGGCTGTTTTGTACATTTTTGAGTCCCTTAGCTAGCCACTAGCTCTTCCCCTGCTTTTGTCCTTCCAGGCATTTTGGTCAGCAGAGCTGGATGCTCTGATGCTGTTTCACTTAAAATACATGAGTCTGCTTCATCTGCCTCCTTCTGCCAGTGCTTCACTTAGGCTTTGGCACAAGAGTGCCTTGGGATTGCAATGGCTTTGAGATGTCCCTATTAGCTCTTGTTTCTTCCTGAATTTATCAGGAGCTTAATGTTTATTGGCCTACGGTGAAACGTGGCTGTTACAGTAGAGGTGCCAAATTTTAGTGGTTTTTTTAGTAACACCAGTAGGGAGGAGGGTTCTGCGTAAATAATTGCATCAAACCCAACATACCGTTTGTCTGAAGCAAAAATAAAAGGTAAGTAATGTTCTTTTCACCTCCCTTCTCTTTCCTCTCTCTTCCTCCCAAATTCCCTGCATTATTGCAACTTGAATTCTGACATAAGAGTTGAGCATAGATCATATAAATTGTTTCACAAAGCTAGTTTAACTTGTGTCTCATATTGAATTGTTCCCCTGTGCTGGTCGGGACAGTAGATGGGGAGTAATGCAAATCTTGAAGAATGTGATTGCTCCAGAAATTTCAGTGCTGCCTTGAAGAGGGGATGCCTTTCCAGGCCAGAGAAATGTGCCTGTGCTCGGTCAATGATACTTTGTGTGCAGTAGGGAGGACTGAGGTACTTCTCAGCTTTTCATGAGCCCTTCTATCTAGCATGGTGTATGTACTCCATCTGACCTTCCTGTGGAGCTTACCTTGAAGCTGATGTGCTTCCACTGGATGTCACTGTTGCTCTTTGGGAACACATTTAAAGTATTTTACCTGTAGTGAAAATGACACCTCAAAATAGGCTTTTAAAGGTATTTCTCTTTTCTTTGGATTAGTAGAATTGGGGTTCAGATGAACTGCGTACACCACCTTTGAGGATTTTCTGCTGCTCTATTTTGAGGGGAATTTTTTTCAGCTAAGATAACGAATTTGATTGCACTAGGGAATGCTAATACATTGGAGGTCTGTGTTGCATTGAACGTGTTGGACGTATGTGTTGTTTAAGGGGTGTGCTGTCTTCCTAGATACTTGAAAATTAATTCTTGGCAACATCATAACGTCTTAAAAAACCTCCAGCAAAACACAAAACCCTCAAAAGAGTAATTGAAAGGGACTTAAATGTAGAGCTGAACCTACCCCCTTCACACCACTCAATTCTTCTCATGAAGTGGAGAGAGGTGAGGAAAAGGGATAAGAAATATTTCCTCTGGACTGAATTATAAGAATCCTACATTTTATTAGTAGGTGTAAAACTGAGGTGGATGGTTATTGTATCAGTATGCCTTCTGAGGATCACCATTTAAGAAGCAAAATGGCATTTTTTAGTTGTCTCATGCAGTTTGCTACAGATGCACATGTGTTTAATTCATACCTGTCCCCCAACCCCTGATCAGCACTGTAATTGCTGGCCAGGATGCTGTGTAGCCAGAACAATTTTCATAAGAGGCTCAGTAAGAGACCTCTGGAATGAAGGCTGATTAATTTTCCCCTTCCCCCAAGTAGTTGCCTTGTGCTGTCTTTAAGTGGTTGCTATAAATAAATCACTTCTGTTTTCCCTTTGTCACTGAGATCTGTATTGTATTCTGAAACTGCTCATCTCTTCTTTCTTTAATGTTCAGCTGCTCCTTGCTCTACTCCCAGGGTTTAATACGCAGATGTTGTAATAAGATATTTAATGGCAGAGTTGTTTGTTTGGTTGTGCCAAATAAATTGTACACTTGAACTCTGACTGAAGTGAATTAAACTTCTGCAGCAGTGCCGTTGTTTCTGGTGCCTGTCCCCAGGATTCAGCTGGCACTTTACCCATAGGTGAGTCATATGAGAGCACAGGTGTCATTGTCTGTAATTGTGATGGTCATTGGTACTGAGACTGACACAATTTTGTATTTTTGCATTTTTTTTTCTAAATATGTTAGAATTTAAATTCCTGATGACTGGCTGAGATGATATAAATTGTCATTAGAAGGACTCCTGGAGTCTCTCTAAGGCTGTATGTTTCTAAGAATTTTCTTATTCATTCTTGGGAACAGCTAAAACAGCTTTAGTCTGCTTTTACAAAATTTGAAAATGTTTCAGTCTGGAGGCAATTTGGTTCTTCCTCAGCTTGGTGCACACTTCCTAGAACCGAATGGTCAAAGACCTTGGTCAGCTGGAAGCCTCCTTTTTGGAAGTCACTGCTGTGACCCAGTGGTTATTTGCTGGCTGGCTGTGTCCCTGGTTATGACACAGGCACTAACTCAGAACCTCATTGCTGAAGGCTGTAGCTATGGGATATCTTGATGGGCAGTAAGGAGCCTTTCAAGCAGCTGTACTGTTTGAAATGGTACAGTGTGCCATGTTGTCATGGTTCTGTTTTTAAGTGTAGATATACTTCTGTTCTTGGGGCTGTTGCCTTCAGGAGCCCCCATGGCCTTTCTGGAGGTGGTTTTTTGTGGGAGTGGTACGCAGCTTGTGAGGTGAGCAGCAGAATATGGCATCTGACAGCTCTGGCTTCAACTTGACATGATGAGGGACCACCTGACCCCTAAAGCATCAGTGTGGGAGCATCTCTGCTGTATTGCCTTTGCCAGACTCTTACACTTTGTGAACTGTAACAAAGAGAATATAGACTCAGAGTTCAACCCCAAAGCTTTTTATGAAAAGCTGTCTGACATATGCTATAAAGATAGATGGAGAAAATCTGTTGGTACAGTCATATTTCTGCTCTGTGAGTCAGCTTGTTCTAATGGGTTTTGAAGAGGATAGCTCATCATCATTTGGGGTTTTTAAGTGCAGGTTGCATGCAGCCTTAGCTCACTGAAATTTCTGCTGTGCCATGATTGACTGGCCTGAAGTTACATCATCAGCATAAGCTAGTCAGCCTTAAAATAGAAAGAAAATGTTTTTCTAATGCTAGTTACCTATTGAAAAGCAGTGGTTTGTGGTTTTTGTTTGTTTTCACTTTAAAATTTAAGCAGCAAATAGCAGGTTTTTAAGACTAGATTGATCTCGTCTCTGCAAGAACATATTTTAGTTGATTAAATCAATGCATCAGTGAGCAACGTGTGGCTCTTTGGCTTCCTGCAGCACAGGAGTAGCTGGAGTGTGGCTCCCATGCTGTGTGACCTGGAGTGTGGGCTGTGTTGGCCAGGGGCCTGTAGACAATCCAAATTATTCAAGCAGGTGGGAGGAAGGAAATTAGCAGAGGCTGGTGTGGCTGGCACCACCTGATACCCAGCTGCACCCCCAGCCTGTGGTGGAGCACAGTGATCCCTGTGGAGCAGCTGTCATTTAAACCTCCCCCTTCTTTCCTGCTCCTCATGCAAAAGTGGCCATGTGAGGCCTAGCTGTAGGAAGATGGTTTGGTGGGCAGGGTCTGGAAGAATGGTCAGCTCCTACTAGCAGTTGGTGGCAAGCAGCAAGGCAATTTCTTGTCAAAGTTGCTACTGCTGCAGACTCTTATTTCTTTTCTCTTGCTCACCCCCTCCAGCCTCCACCTTCCCTAGGTACTCACGTTTCTTCTCCTTGTACTACTTATTGCATATTTTGCCTGTGTGTTGAGCTGGATCTCAGCCTTGGGAGCCTTTATGTGGCCTCAATCAGTGGCTCCCAGAAGCACAAGGATTTTTATGTATATTTTTTAAATATATAAATTTTTTTGTATTCATGTATATATCTTCATGATGTACTGAACAATTTGGTGGTTAAAATTATGTGAGCTGGTCTTGTTGCAGTTTATTTGCACATTTGCACACATCTGGCATCAAATACAGAAAGGAGCAGGTAAATCAGTTCTGTGCTGGTGAGAAATGCATTCCTGCTGTTGCATAGGAGAGAAGAGACAGAGGCAAATCTTCATTTCTACAAAGTTTTTTTCTTCTATGTGGAAGAACTTTTGGAGGCTGTTTTTCAATCTGTCAGAATTCCTTACTTTGTTGATTTGTAAACTTTGTGTGAGTAATAAATGCATGGGGTGGAGCTGCACCAGGCATTGGGCTATGGAGAACTGTGTTTTGAGAGCTGTGATCTTGGCTTTCAATTCAAATTTTGTCCATTAGTGTAAACTGAGAAACTGAAGTCTGCAGTTGCTTAACCAGTTGGCTACCTCCTTTAGTTAGACTTCTTTGTACTGCTTCTACTGGCAATATTGCAGATAAACAGTGCAAATAGTGTTTGTTCTACAAGAAAGATACCATTTTGAAAGAAAAGGAAAGAAGAATAAGTTCTTTAGTAGAGATCTATTTGTGTTTTTCAAACTTAATTTATTCTGAATGAAATGTTCAAGCTTGCATAACTAAAACAGTTGAAACTTCAAAGTAAACTTGTTCTTAATCTCGTTGAGGAGGAAAACCATTTCAAGATATAAACAAAATTAAAATTACTTAATCAAAATAGTTCCAATGCATATTGGGACATCTTGTTTCTGCTGAACTTAACTATGGTGCAATGTCTTTGCCTTCTTTCAACTACCAAACATGGAAAGAGGTTTTAACTTTACTGTTGGAGTGAAATAATCAGACTCCTCTGGGGAAGCTTACTTAATTCCTGTCACTGGGATGTAGTGATTCCCTAAACAGCTCCAGTAGGTCTTCACTTACCTGTAGTCTGTGCCTGTGTGCCACAAGAGCACACCAAAGTTCTTTGTTCATAGAAAACTTGAACCTTGCAGGATTGCCTCAAGATTTTTATCTAAGGTTTGCCTTTCCTGGTGGTGGTTTAAAAACAAACAAAAGCACACACAAAAACCCCCCAGAAGACAAGAAAACCACCTTCCACCTGGAGCAGGCAGACAAGTCAGCAGAAGCTTTTCCTTTTCCAGCTGTGGCAAGAACAATTCCTTTCCTCCTTTGCCTGTTTTTAATAGCATAGACTGTCCCAGCATAAACTGTCCTTTACTGTTTGCCCTCCATGGAACAGAAATCCCTGTGCAGTTGTTTGCATTGCAATAGCAGATTATGTCTGTTTATTTTTCTAGCAGTCAGAAATGGACTGTGGCATTCATCATAAGAAAACAAAAACTCAGGATTCTGTTAGGACCCATGAGCAGCAAGAGGAGGAGAACAGTCTTGCAAATACCCTGGAGCATATTATGGGACAGCTGGATGTTCTGACTCAGGTATGGTTTGCTTTTTAGTTTGTTATTGACAAAGTTACCTGTGGCTGGAAGAACTGGGAGTGTTTTGCAATAGTTTCATAGAATAATAATATGGCTAGTTCAAAACGTCTGCTTTTTAGTAGTATTTTGGTAAGTCTTCCATCATCTGCTGCTCAGCTTTTCTCTATCAGTTCCCTTGCACTGATTTCCACCTTAGGCCTTGCTCTTCCCCAGTGTCTTTGTCCTGCAGCATGGTAGCTCTGATAGACTGTGCTGTTAGCCAGGGTTTATCTAAGGTGATGCCTAAAGGAGTGGTTGGCAGAACAATGCTGTTTTGGTGAATAATCTGTGTCTCTCTTCCCTCCTCCGTTATACCACAGCCTATAGGTGAACTCTGTTCAGATCCTGCTCCTTTCCCCCACCCAGCATTCACCTACACAGTCCAATCTCTGCAGAGTCCTCCTCCCATCAACAAGTCTGGGCCCTTCTGTGCCTCATTGCTGGAACATGTTTTGCACCCACAGCTACAAACAGCTAATCCCTTGGTAAAACATTAACAAACAGTTATTTCTTGGAGTCAATAAGCAATGTTTGAACAGAACCAGCCATGAATGGTGATCATCACAGGATGTGTTTACTTAATAAGAATTTGGGGATAGAACTGTTTTTTGATTAACTAAATAACTGCTCCTTGCTCATTGTGGAGAAATGCTGTTTCTGGTTGACTGGACCTGAATATCATTGTGGTTTTTTGAGGTATGTGAGAAGCAGAGTGAAAGTATGAAATGGCAAACATTGGGGGTCTCCTATAGCTGAGACTATGGTGGTAGGATAGAAAAATCTGTAGGGAGGGTTTTTCTGTGAGTTTAAATGCTGTTTCTGAGGAAGAACAAGTAGGTCTTAAACTCTAGGTGTTGAACATACTGATTAGCAGTCTGAGTTAGCTCTCTGCTCTTGAGAGAGTTAACTTGTCAAAGTACTTGTCAAAGAGTGTAAGATGATGGGTTGGAGGGCCCATCAGGAAATTGAAGGCTGTTTGAGGGATTAAAAAACATGCCACAACTACAAGCAGTCTAAAATAGTGTAGGATGAAACCCAAAAGGTATTTAAGTTCACTTGGCAGAAATGCAAAAAAGCACTTTTGCTGTGATCTTTAAAACACTGAACAGTGGAGGAGGGGAGGGAAATCTTGTGTGACACTGGGCCCTCATACTTGTGAGTAAAAAGCAGCTCAGTGTGTACACAAAATATTTTAATACTGTTTCTACGTCTCCCTAGTAAGCTTGGAGTGTGATTGTTATCTTTCATTACATTAATCACATCCACATTTCTGATGATGGATGTGTAATGGCTCCTTTTCAACTTCATAGGTGTTTAGAGGAGGCAAATATTGCAGTAAACAGTACGTGTGGGATTTAACCTAAATATAAGCAATGCAAATGTCTCTGTTGAAGATATTGTGTAACTGTAGAAAATTCTAAATGTTGTTTTAAACCTAGCAGAAAGAGAAATTGAGATCAGTGGGGGAGGAATAAATTAGTAAGTTATAGGATAAAATTGGAAATAGCCCTGAAATAGTAAAAAACCAAAAAGCTGCCTTGAGTAACTGTGTTCTTCAACCTTTTACCTTTTTATAGCATTTTTACCATCTTTGAAGTACTTAATTTCTCATTGGTTCTACTCTGTGTATGTTGTATTAACACCATTTTAATGCATTTGTACAGGTAGATGTTCCTGACATGCTGCTTTCGTGCCAAGGCTTTGATATGTATCAGTGACACAAATTGACACCACACAAACTTTAGCAAATGAGCCTGGAAGAATTCCTCATTCCTGGACTAAGGCAGAAGGCACCTCGGAGAGGAGGGATGTGGGCAGGTAGCAAGGCAGTTGTGGAGGATGTTGACTTGCGTGTCTGAACTTAGGCTTTTCCAACTTGGGCTGGTAGGAGAAGGGAATGCAGCTCCAGCAGAGCCACTGTTACCCCTCTTTGCTGCAGTTGGATGTGCTCTGGTAGGAGCTTTGGTGTGCAGAGATCCAAGTGAACTGGAAGCAGTGCCTGGTGGTGTGGGGTTGGTTGTCTTTCCAAGGCATTTCTGCCAAAGCACAAATGGGTGTTGCTCCCTGCAGGCAGCAGATTCAAACCAATGTGTGTGTGTCACCTTTGGGCCTGCTGACTTCTTTCTGAAAGGAGGACACCACTGCTTCATCAAAACAACAGAAAGCTTTCATAGACAACACTTAACAGGTGTCACTATTTTCTCTTCTGGCTGAAGATGCTCCTAGTGCTCTGTTAAAATCATAATTCCTGAGTATTGCGTGTTTCAAAAGAACTCTAAGGGCATAAGCAGGGGCATCCAGTTGAAGGGAAAGAGCATGTGACATTTCCAGAAACCCTCTATTGATATAGCCATCCATGGGCTTCTCAGGAATTTAATCTGTTAGCTCCATGGGAGCTTGGATTCATTTCTGATGTGGTATCTTGAGTTCCTGTGTTCATTGTTCTTGTTGTAGATGCAAGGCTGCGTTGCCATCGTGTAAAGTACCGGTGAGGGAAGGTTAAAGTTGTGATAAACTACTTTGGGAAATGATGCAGATCTAAGCCAAATTTATTTTCCTAATATTTTTTTTCTGTAGCTGTCATTTCAAGGTTTAAACCTGGTATCATGTAGAAGTGGGAAGGAGAGAAAATACTTCCAATTTCTGCTGAAAGAGGTGATAGTAAGACATCAGCTGTGGGCTGTCATCTCTTGCCAGCACACAGCTTTGTTCTGAGCTGCACACTTGAAGCTGCATCACCAATTATTAGTACCTTCCCTCTGCTGGCAGTAGATTTCCAGATGAAATGAGGTGTCATGTGCTTGGATTGAGTGAGATTGTTTTTGTTCAATTCAGAGGTCTCTTCCAGCCAGTCACCAATCACTGAGGCTGTGAAGGTGTCGTGCACTGCAAAGGAGAATACACTGAAGCAGACTTGCTCCTTCAGCTGGGCACTTCAGCTCTTATCAGAGGGAGATGAATCAAAAGAATCCAGTGGCTGTTGTGTATCACAGCTAGCAGTAACCATGAGAGTGAATAGAAGATTTGCTAAGCTTCATTTTTATGTTGATATGATTCAATTGCTTAAAGTTTTGGCAACTTTCTTTCAACTGGTCTTTGATTCATTGAAACCTTTTTTTCCTCTTCCTCCCCAAAGCTCTGTCAGGATATCTTTCATTTTACTTGTAAGAAACTGGGCTAATGTGACCTGACAGGGTCTTCATATTTTTTCCTGAAAGCGGTTTGTGTTTGGCCTTACATGGCTTTTTTTCAGAAGAGTAGCATATACTTAATAATTCTGCTGCCTTGAAGAGTGAATTTGAGACCTGGACATAAGCCAGTTGTTCCCAGTAGTTTTGGATTACTTAGATGCCCTGGTTCCCTTCTGTAGGAAAGCAGGCAATTCACATCTGGCAAAGGAATGAGGAAGATGAGAGTAATAAATGTATGATACTGATGCTTTGCCCCTCCCTTTCCTGCAACTTATTCTCTTGTCAGTGCCTCAGTGTTTAAAAATCCTCTATTGGCATTTCAGTAGAGGATTGGCAGGGCCTGAAAAGGATGAAAATGCAAACTGTTTATCAATTTATTAATTTTTATTGAAGACTGGATCTCAGTATTTCAGTGCCTGTGTGAAGAGTTGGGGTGAATATTTAAGTTTAACAGGAAAACAAGATAACCTGGCACAGAAAGGTGTATTTTGGCTGAAACAAAAATGTAGCAGATATCAAAGATTTGCTTGGTTGAGGTGCATTTCCTGCATTTACAGCTGAGCTTCCCTTCTGAAAAGATCATCTGTGAGTAACTGTCTTGGCTGCATTTGCAGTGATCATCTTTGAACAGTTTAATGTTCTCTTGTCCTCACTCCAAACACCTCCAGCTGCTGTGTTCACTCTGTTCATCTGTGTGCAGCAGGCGCTGATGCAAAAGCTGCTGGTTTTATGTGGGGAGGAAGATGTCTTCTCCAAATGAAGAGTTCAGAACCAGGTTAGCATAAAAATTCATAAATAGCTGCGATAATCCACCCACAGGAAATGGCTTTATGCTTCCCCAAACTAATCTTGCATTGAAGCTGGGAGAAAACAACACAGTGAAATGGAGAAGACTTGATAAATCTGTAAAATAATCCAAAGCCTGAATTGAAGGACAATCTAGCTCATGTGAGATTAAAGCATTGTTTCACTTCAGAAAAGATTGCAGGCAGAGAAAGAATTTTCCTAAATTATTTTTTTTTGCATAAAAAAAGACTTGGACACAAGTGAGTTGCTTTTTAATTAAAGCTGAAAATGATTGTGTCCAGTGTTAGTAATGAAAGAGAGTAAAATCAAATTTTTTCTCCTTTTTTGAGATGCAGTCTCAAGCCTGTGTTGGTGAGGGATTAATGTGGTCTCTCTTTTGAGAGGCACTGAGTATAAATGAAGCAACTGGTTTAGTAAAGTATATGCTTTATGACTTCAAGTAGTTACAAGTCAAGAAGAAATATTTGGCAGTGGTGGGGGGATCATGTCCCAAGTGCTTCTACCTTTAGCTGTGCACAAATATCTTGGTTTCTGTGTTGCTCTCAAGACCTGAACACTGATAATAGACCCAATATACAGAAGAAAAACTGCAAGTAATTTTTATTCCAAGAGAAATAGTTTGAAATCTGAAACACTAATAAAAAAGTTCTCATCTGAAAATCTGTGGAGTGTCAGATGAGCTTGGTTTTTAAATCGGAATTTAAAAAGACATAGAGGCTATTTCTTGTGAATCAGACGCATCTCTTAGAGATTCAGTAGCTTTGATCTCTCGCTCAAAACAAATTAAGTACGCTGGTTATTGCCAGAACTCTGTGTCATTGAGCAGAGCAACTTTTTTTTTTCCTCCTGAAATTTACTTCCAAAATATGCTTGTTATAAAATGTTGATGCAAATACATTTTTCTCCTTTCTAAGATTGCTTAAATTAAATGCAGTCTGAGGGATATTGCTGTTTTAGCAGGACACTCTCTGAAGGCTGGCTCTTCAGAAGTGCTGATCCTCCCCCTGGATGTTCACAGGACCTTCACCTTCCTTTTTCCTTCAGTGGGAAAGAATATTAAACACCCCCCACAATTTGTTTTCACAAGCAGACTTTGAAGATTAATATAAATTGTTGTTCAGCTATTGGGTGCCAGCAGCTGAGTTCATTTAGGTGAGTGATTTGCATCCTCTCCGAGGCCAGGGACGGATATGGGAAGGCTTTGAAGTCTTGGTGGTTGGGGAAGACCTCTGGTCAGTTGGTGTTCTAATCTCTGTGCTGTGCAGTTGCTGTCATGGTGCATGTTTGGGCATTTTGTTGTAGCTCATCCTGACTAGCTGTGTTTTTGGTGAAACTGGGAGTCTTCTGACTCCTTTTGCTGTGCTGGCCCAGCCCCAGAGTTCTGGGAGCTCTGCACCAAGGAAGCTGCACTGAAGCCATCAGCCATGCCCTTCTAGAAATGTGCAGGATCTGATGTAAGTGCCATCAGTTTAACTTTGGCTGATCAACTGTCAAGACTAAAGCAACAGCAACATGTGATGAAACATTTCTGGTCAGAGCGCTGTAAATGGAAAGACTCAGTTGTAAAGGGCTTGTGTGCCTTGTGTTTCCACTCTGTGTGGATGAAACAGGCAGAGCCTGTGGCTCATTTTTGTAGCTAGGATTGATTTAATACAAAGGACAACCTTTTATGTACCCCAGGGTCCCTTTGGTCACTGTGATACTGGTACTGATTATGCTGCTTGCTCTGGCAAATACTGGATGGTACTGGAATTTTTGTGTGTGCTTGTGTGGTTTTCCTGCTGTAAAAAGCACAGTGATCACTTGTTGCTGTGCTGAGTACCACAGGAGGAGATTTGTGCATTACACCAAAGTTGCTCCTATAATTTAGTGAAAGGGTTGGTAAACTGTAATTCAGGTAATTCTGCAGAAAGTGAGGTGTGCTGGGAGGTGGAAGGAGAGATGGCAGCTGAGAATGATAGAATGGTTTGTTTGGAAGGGACCTTAAAGTTCATCTAGTTCCAACCCTGCTGCCAGGCCAGGTTGCTCACAGCCCCATCCAACCTGGCCTTGAACACTGCCAGGATGGGACAGCCACAGCTTCTCTGGGCCAGGGCCTCACCACCCTCATTTTAATACTAAGGGCAGGGTAGCTGAGCAGTACTGGCTTTGAGTTTTCTCAGTAACCATTTCCTTCTTGTTGTGCTTTGGGTTGTTAAACAGAAAAAAATTCTTTACTTTTCAAGTGTCCTCAGTAGGGGATGTGTGAATGGTGGATGAATAGAGCTGGTGGGACTATGAACTCTCATGCCCTGCGCTAGAGAACAGACAAGAAGGTTGTTTAGCAGCACAACTTGAGCAGATTCTGATGAGGCCAGGCTAGTGCTTGCATTTGTCCTTCTGCAGGCATTGTCATTTATTCCTAATCCATGT
Source organism: Urocynchramus pylzowi (assembly GCA_013397555.1). NCBI lineage: Eukaryota > Metazoa > Chordata > Aves > Passeriformes > Fringillidae > Urocynchramus > Urocynchramus pylzowi. The sequence continues at coordinate 445,800 of VZRH01008301.1, forward strand.
GACCCCACAGTGAACCTTGGATGGATGTGCAAAAACCTGCGTTGGGGGGTATGTGGGACTTCCTGACTCAGAGCTGTACAGCAGCACTGACCAAGATGTTCCTCTCCAGCCACAGTGGAGCTAAGTGTATTGTAGGAACAATAATAAAAGTTTGTGGAATTTGAAGCAAGCTACAAAGTAAACCCAGGAAAATTCATGGTGTTGAATTAGAGAATGGGATAGTGCTGAGTCTTCACTCACTAACTCAGCCTGGTGTGAAATATTTTATGCAAATGGGCTTTGTGAGAATTCACAAAAGAGTTTGCCTTCAAAGCCATTGAGATGGTGAGGAGCTACAGACCTGATTTTAAATGTTTGGGGTAGCACATCTTGTTTTAGTCTGAGCACATGAGGAGCTATTATTTCTGGTAGAAATAACCCCTCATTTTATTTTAAACCAAAACCCTCTCTGAGGTTAAGGCTTTGACTACTGGTGTAAGGCAGGCATTTGTTTGCTACATAAAGTGTTAATTCTGTGAAACCTTCATGCCTTGTTCTACTGTGAGATGAGACTTATCTCCTCACTCAGTCTGAACTGCCAGCTCTTGCTGAGAATGCTTCAGAGGTGCAGAAGATGTGTAGCTGGCTTGGGTGCCATCTCAAAGCTGTTAAATTACAATTTGCATGTGAGGAGAGCAGCCCAGCTCTCTTTAAGTGTGCTTGGTAAGAGCAGGGATCTGCTCTGGGGGCCCAAGTGCAGCTGCTGAGGTGGAGGGGCACTGGCTGCATGTTGGGGCAAAACCCAACATGGTACGGGAGGAGGAGAAGCTGTTCTTGCCAGACAGGTTCGTGCTTGAACTCTCGCTGCATAAGTTCTCCCATGAGCCTTTCAATCTTGCAGCTGCAGTTTAGAGTTGTAAACTGTGATTAGTGGTGGGAGTTAAGGGCTTTTTTCCTCCTGTAAAAGGTAGGTAGGGCTACCTCAGTGCAAACCCTTCCTGTGGTAGTTTGTTTCACTCATTGCATTAGTTTAGAGAAAGGGCTCCCAAGCTTAATTTACCTGGCTGCCCCTTGGATGCTAAGGCAGCATTGTTATGATGCAGTTCACTTGTACTTCTTGGCCATGTTTGGGAGTAAAGTGGGCTCTGAAATTGCTAATTTTAGGGAAAATCACATGAAGTTACATCAGGGCATCTTTGAAAACACACTGTGCTTGTTACAGAGGGCAGAGCTCTTTAACCTGCAACTCCAGGTCAAATGTGACAAGTCTCATTCTATAAATCTATGGGCAATGTGTAATCTTCAATGAACCTCTTAAAAACCATCAGTCCCTAAGTTTTTCCTTGTACCCACACAGTGGAGTAGAGAGAGTGTGGGTGCAGAAACTTACAAAGTTCTGCATTTGTTGTGTGTTTATTGTGGGTAATTTTTTTTTTAATTGAAAAGAAAATGCTGTCTTCATAAATTAACATGTAAGATAGGGAAGAAAAACCTGAAGAGGCAGAAGTAATGTTTTTTTCTTTGAGCTGTTTGTTATGTTGGTGCTCTGCAAAATGTTTTAGCATATGCTTAGAAAAAACAGTGGAGCAAACTTTTGAGGATCTTTTTAAGATCCTTTAAAGCTAGAAAACTACTTCTGCTTCCTTTGAGATCAATGGAGAGAGGGATTTTCTGCTACGAAGAAATAGGAGTAGAAGTGCAAGTGTCCTATTTTTCCTGCACAGAGCCAGGAACACTGTGGTGCAGTCACTGTGCAGGATCATATCCTTTGTAGGTTCAACAAAGTTGTTGTTACTTGATCTGAGGAACAGCTGTGTCCATACTTTTTTGGGGGGGGGG